>JARHVA010001054.1:272500-807500 GCA_037957365.1 Torreya grandis
GATATGGATATGTCTCGTTACACTCATAATTGAGCCATATACAATCCAAGTTATGATAATGTGGTCATGCAAGATGAATTTGTTCAATACCCATATGGTGACGTTGTAGTTTATGAGATGGATTTTTATCCTCCTTAAAATATTTAATCTATAGAACAAAGCCAAGATCCTCAAGCATAGTATTTGGTGATACCTTCTTTGGGATAATTAACATACCAAGTTCTCCCTTTCAGTGCTAATGGTACCTGATACCCTACCTAAACCATTAACCTTCCTTCGGTCTACATGAGCAATTAAGCTACATAATGTCCAAGGATTACCATTCTAAGACCTCATCCTTTAGCTTGTGACAACAACCAAGCTTCGCAATGTTCTACCATTACCATTATAGGACCTTATCCTTTAGCTTATGTAAGCAATTTAGCTTCACAATGCCATAACATTACCTTTATAAGACCTCATCTTTTGTTTTACAATAACAACCAAGCTTCACAATGCCCTACCATTACCATTCCAAGACCATGTCCTTTAGCTCACAACAACAACCAAGATTCGCAACACCCTACTATTACCATTCTAGGGCCTCATACTTTAGGTTGTAATAGCAACCAAGATTTTTAATGCCCTATCATTACCATTCCAGTCTCTTCAAAGTATGGTAGCTTATTGTCCCAACAATATTGCACAAGTATGACTACACAAGTCACAGTTAATGTCCTAGACTGGTAACCCACCTTTGTTAATCCCATCATAGATTAACTTATTTATAAATAGATAATTACCCAACAACCCATCATCTTTTATCTATTTCCAACCTTCCCCTACTTTAGAGAATCCATGCTGATCATTGAGCCACAACAGATCCAATCAATACCTATCTGATAAAACCAATCATTCAAAGATAGAGATGTGTCCAAAACTGGTATTTTATAACTAATTGTAAACCAAAGCTAAGAGAACCAACCAATCGATGATGGTTTTTGTCGAAACACCTATTTGTGATGAGTCAACCTGTGATGAATCACCTTTTGATACTATCTTTGTTATCGATGAGTCTCACTCTGACAAGCCAGTCTTTGCTGAGTCACTTCTTAATTATTATAACTATCTTTAAGAAAATCATTATCTTGACCATTTTCTTATTTTTAAAGAGCCTCCCTTTGACAAGCTATTCTTTGTGAAGTTTTCCCTTGACCTTTTTCCCCTCATTGATGAGTCTCATTTTGATAATCTAGTCTCTGTGGAGTCTTTATTAACTAAGTCTATTTCTTAATATCTCATTATGCTATCACAAGCCATTACTTGTCTAATACCAAACATTCAACAAGACATCATTATAACAGTATCCACACTAGATGAAGAATCAACATTTTAGTTAGGTTCTATTCTTGAATTGATAACAAATTTAGCATCATAAACATAATCAATGTTAGTCTCTACATCAAATTTAAAGTCCCTTGAGTCAGACTCAGATTCAAAATCAAAACATATTCATGGTTGTTACAATATTGGTTACACATGCTTTGTAGATCAATTTGAACATATTTATGATCATTTCATTATCTTTTAGGATGATTACTTCAGCTTTGACACAAGTTCTCCTAGTATCTTCTACAAGGATTGTGTTGCATTTTCCTACCCCATTACCATTCCACATGCCATTATCACCAACCAACCTAGCCATTATATTGACATTCCACCTGCCACAAGTGTTGATTGGAATATAAAGAATCATACATTATTGAAATGCATCCATGGTGACATATTAGTTGAAGAATATCATGGGGACCAAGACCACATTCATATAGAGGAATAACAATAGCCTAGTGAAACCTTTTTGGAGGCGCTAGGGGATAATCAAAGTCCAAACTTAGCATATTCTAGTGAAACCTTGTTTGAGGTGCTAAAATATAATCAAATTCAAAATCAAATGTGTCTTATTGAAACCTTCTCAAAGGTGTTATGGGACAATCAAGACAACTTCATTGGTGAAAAACTCATTGAGGCACAAATAGCTAAGCATAATAGTTCTTCACTTCTTGATGAAGACATTATCAAAGATAAAATTAGTAAATATTTCATTCTACAACATAATCAGATGGCATCTACTTTAAGGCTCACATAATATAAAAATTTGATGGTGTTATTAAGAGCATATTCAAAAGTCTTCAGCCCTGCCACAACCAAAATTATGTCAAATCTAGAATCAACAACATTATGTGTGCCTGAAAATATTGATCTTTATTTGTTACCTAACCATTATACATTCCATTATCATCCACCTTTACATTCCCAAATTAGACCCATCATCTAATATTTATCCATATTTACCATCTCTAGCTGCACTTTCCTTTGTGTAGATTACAAAGACATCTTGTCTCAAAGTTTTAAGGAAATAAAATCAATGACCAATGAAGACCACAACAACATTCTTGGAGTCCAAATATACAGTAGGTTATTAAGAGAAAAAATATTCAAAAGAGGTGTGGGCTAGCAATTTACATTATTGACTATTTTGGTTGTATCATATGTTAATTAGGATGTGCATCTCCATATCAACAAGAACAATAGAAATATTGAAATTGATAGAAATATTTACCTTGCCATAAATATTCACCTTACCTTTTTTATTTTCCATTTGCCTTTTCATTATTTCATACCCTACCATTTACCTTACCTTATAACTTGGGGGCAAACCTATAATCATTATATCCAATTGTCATAACATCATCATCCTTGAATAATGACATATCATATACCATCCTACTATACCTTCACTATTGACCAAAGTTTTTTTTGACCCGCCTTACCTACCCTTTTTAACCTTGGTTCCATTGTTTCTTCAGACACATTCCACAGGGAGATTCTGATTCAGTTTCAACAATTTTAGAATTACATGTTCAAATGGCAATATATAAAGATAGTATGATATTAGATCTAACAATTACATCTTTAATTTATGCTTGACTAGTGCCACTAATTATAACTACCTTTGGGCAAATCAGTATTCCACCTTATGTTTTTAATTATAACCTCCTATGGGAAAATTAGTATCACTAACCTATGTCATTATTTCTTAATTATAACCACCTATGGAAAAATTAGGAATAACACCTTTACCATGCATTGTCACATCACCACATCATTACTATTATCATTTGCCTTATCATTTGACTAAATTCATGAACTTGTTATTACCTGGTCATAGCTCACTACCTTTTATGTAGGTGGAACTATATTACCTTGAGGTCCTAATGAGACTATGTAAATAATTCTCAATTTATGTTGAGGTCATCTCGATCACCCTTTTCTAATGCTTTTATCATTATATGAGAAACCTAAGCCTTACTCTCACCATTTTGTAATTTAGACCATTCTATATCTCATCATTTTCCATCGAGTTGAGATGCTTAGAAATTTCCAAAAAAAATCATAAACATTTCAAAATCCTAAAAATTAGATAATCGGTTTACATTCTCCTCGAGAGATATGAAGCCTCAAAATCCAAAAATATTTTTCCTATTTAAACGTAGTCAGTCATCCTCGATCCACCCTACTAGGGAAAATCCCTTGTTGGTTCTAATCTATTCCACTACCATTGGGGGTGTGACCTTTCCTTTGCATGTATCCTTACTTTGGGTCGCCACCTATTTATCCTTCTATTGAGCCTTCACAGGTAGATATTGGGTTGGTTAATGACAAGATGCTTTCTATGGCTTTTGGTTTCAATATTTTTGTGTGTTTATCTGCTTAGTTGTTTGTTTGTTTGCTTGATTTCCTTATTGTTCCTTGAATTAGTATATATGCATTCATTGGATGATTCCTTGTGCATTATACTTAAGTCCATCCATATTCATATGTGTACATTGTCATCATGGTTTTTACCATTGGTGCATTATTTTCAATTGTCTATTAGATCGTACGTCAGTCCTTATGCATATTTTGGCTAGGTTATCATGGTGTTTTATATCATGATGTATACCATCACATGCTATAATAAAATTCAACTCAAAAAATCTTACAATTAATGGTACCAAAAAAACTTCCCCTGGTTCACCTTGGCAAATCCTCCCACCCTACTTGATCGAATCCAACCAATTGACCATTCTGGTTATATCAATGCTAATAAGGATGAACATCTCCATATTGGTAACTATAACCAAATCATTCACATTAATCAATTCTTATTCTTCTATTCCTCATTCCATTTTCTATTGTGTTTAAATGAACTACATTAGCCTAAGCTCTATTTAGACTATGTAAGTAGTGCTTGGATACATGATGTATCTCAGGTCAGCTCGACCACCTTTATTCTTCCAAACATCTCTTTCATCATTTTATGCATCCTCATGTTCTTGGTTGTTTGTGGATTTTTTAGTCATTATACCATCGCATCTATATTTGTGCCTACTCATCTTTAATATATATGACAAGTTATCTCATTGAGTTATGCTTGTCAATCTTCCCTACAAGGGAAAAACCAATAAAAATCATTATTCAATCTAGGTCATCTTAATTATTTTAAATACATGTGGGAAAATCCTTATTTCAACTCATCTGCCCTACTGGGGCATGTGCATGTCCAACTGATTATAACCACCTTTGGGCAAATCAATGTCTCAACCTTTGTTACTGATTATAACCATCTTTGAGAAAATTAATACTTTTTAAATAAATACATGCAATCATTCTCTCAATTGGATTAAACTCACCCATGGGTTAATTTCATTATTTTTCTTGTTTCTTTTCAAGGGACCATCTATCAATTGCATGTGTCATCCACTCCCTCAAGGGGGTATCATTATTATTCAATCATTATCTTATTTCCTTCTTAATGGCCTTTTTAAATCTTTGAGAAGACATTATTGTGTGTATAGCTTGCAATGCCTTCCTAAACAAGGGAAAACTGTAGACACCCAATTCTGGCCACAATTGGCCTTCGACCATACTTCAAATTGATTCCTACCAATCATAGTAAATTAAGCCTAAGAATCACTAAACTTCCCATTTTTTATCACACATCATTCATCAATTCCAATAATCATGTTGAGGCATCCCTATTTGGGATACTAGCCTGTACACAATAATAACCTCTCGTAGATTCATCCCCAATCACCTTGTGATATAACAACTACCATCTTGGCCTATGGACCCATTAAGTTGGGCACTTAATTAATTATCAAAAGAGATAAAATGCTAATCAAATTGAGTTATCTAATTAAAAAAGATTAAATGTTTAGTTGAATTATACATTTTCAATTAATGAATATCTAAAAATTAAAATTCAAAATATAGAGCCTTTTCATCATTACCTTTATGAGTTATCAAGCTCTTTAAAAATATCCCAAATTATCTAATTTGAGAGCCATGCCTAGTAATTAAAAATAATAATTACATGACAACTTTTAACTCAACTGGAGTTAGTCTCAACTCACCTAGGGTTAGTTTGAACTCATTCCATGTTTAAATTCAACTTTAACTCACCTTAGGTGAGAGTTAATTCTTGAGGCTATAAATACAAGGCCATACCCGTTCATTTCTAAGCTTGGATATTATAGATTTATTATGCAATATTTACTCCATAAGCCTCATATAAGTAATGTCAATCAAATCCAAGGTGCCAAGGAAAGGTAAAGCCAACAAAGCTCTATTAATGAATATTTCTTGATGCAAAAGCTGAAAAATCCATTCAACAAGCCATTTGAAAGCTCCAAGAAAGGTAAAAGAGTGTATTCATTTATGTTTTTATTGTGTTTTCTTATGTTTGCTTGTTACCTAAGCTCTCCCTAGTGTCTAGGCTAGAGATGTTATGACTTTAGTGTGTTTATTTGAGTTTTATTTCTTGGACTAACACAAGACTAACGACCCCTCTATGTATTCCTTGATCATAAATCCAACCAAAAATACTTCTCACTACATTTTTTGATGTCCTTTGCCTTACACAAGACCTATATTTATGCTATCTCAACTTTGGAGTCTACCAATAATATCAAATAAGATATCATTAAGGATTAGAAACATTTATAACCATTCCCATTCTTGTGCTTTGTGTTGTGGTGAAATAATCAGTATATGCAAACCATTAGTTTTAAAACCACCAAGGTAGTTATACAACTACCAACTGTAAACACCAATAGTTAGTAGTTGTGCAACCACCACTTTGAAAATAGTGGTAGTTCTACTATTTATGATAAACCCATCCATTTCAAGAGATAAAACTTGTTGATGTCATCACTTTAAGGATGTATAAATCATCCCATATTGACACTACAACTATAATATATACGATCTGATGTTTTGAATATGAAATGTCTTACTATAGTTTCTTAAAAGCATGACTTGCATACAATTGGGCATAGTGTAAACATCTAATATACATGACTAATACATTATAATTTAAATATGGATCAGATTTTATTGGCGATAGGCATTTGAACTAGGTGCTCTTTATCTAAGGGTGGGTTAAAGGTGCATAAATATTGATGAAATCATCATCATCACCACTAAAAATTTAAAAATTATCATAGGTATTTTATCATCCATGTCATAATAGTCATAAATGGGAGAATCTTATTCTTCACCCCTATCATCATAAAATTCATTAATGGGAAAATATTATAATGTACCATTGCCATAAATATCATAAGAGCCATCCATGGGAAGATCGATATGGGATCTTTGGCCATGATATGATAGTCATCAAGGTGTAAGGGAAGGATTTCAAGGTTTCCTTATATACTAATGATATAAATGATATTATGATTTATATTTTTTATAATGCAATTTTATTCATGGATTGAACAGTTATGGGACATGTTTGGAAGATTTTTTTTAAACCTAAGGATCTATACAATTTGCATGTCAATTGAGCTAAGAAGCTAAAGATCGAAATGTGAAGACAATCCAATAAGTGGTGGGATATGATTCATGTCTTGTTCACAATAATGTATGTACGGGCTAAGATGACTAATACAACAATCCACTTTCTCCATATAGACTATGATATAACAATTTATTAAGCTAGAGTATGGACATACTTAAATATAACCATGTATGAATGATTGTTATATGTCTAGTAGATGGAAATCCACACTAAATATTTATTCCAAATATTATGCCTAAGCTATGTTATATGAGGTCTAACTAGGTCCAATGATAAAACAAAGGTGTAAAACAATGGTTGTAATAAAGGGGATATCAAGGATATAATAAAAATACTACATGCAAGAAAATAACAAACATGGGTAACCTAGATCCTAGATTGTAAATTAATTAAACTAAATAATATATAAATGATATAACTTCTATTTGTAATGTAGTCTAAGCAAATGTGGTCGAGACTAGGTCTTAAACTATGCTTTTAATGGAAAACATAATCATACACCAACTTATTCAGCATAAAGGTAACTTGAGCAAGGACAATAACATACATGTTACTCTAATAATAATAATAATAATAATAATAACACATTATATATATTTATATAAGTAAATAAAATGGAATAGAATAGGGATAAATATACTTACCTTAGATTGAATTTTTGGTGCATCAATCTTCATCTTGGCTCTAGTGGCACGTTGAAAAATATGTTGTAGGTGAAGACCTCAAATGAAAAGGATGAAGACATAAATATCCTTAGTTGGGGACTCTAAAGATGATGGGGTACCTCTTTGGTTCAACTCCTCTTAATGAGCTTCAAATACCTTGAATAATACTTTACCTTCACACGAATAAGAATTATATCCTTTGATTCCTCATTTTACTACTTAAGGGAATATATGTGAGCATAAGCAAAGTATATGGGTGTTTTGTGTGCTTGGAAACATAATTATGATCCATATATATATGAATCCAAACATAAAAATCATTTATTATTCCAAGCTATTGGTATCAATTTAGATCGATATAATACAACAATATTGATCAACCTAATATCATATTGGTAGTCATGATACAATATAAAATACGTAGGTATACTAAAAAATATATCGACAAAGACAATAAATTATAGGATAAATAGGTAGGAGACAAACTATGTCAGGGAATCGATGAAGTAGAAAATATAGGGTGGAGACATAACTAGACAAAAGGAGATAAAGAAGGAAGAAGGAAAGAGACTTAGAGGAATCCACACTAATAGTAATTAAGGTATGAAATAATATTATATAAAAATATATTATAAATTACTATGATCTGACTCCATCCCTTTCCCAATGCACTCTTTAGGACATGCACTTGGGGATATTGATGAATCGATAAGTCATGCAAGTGGGTCATCGTTAAAATGTAAATATGAAAAATAATGGTATACAAGTGTAATAGGGTATAAATATTCAATATATTTGTGTTATAATCATTGGGAATATCACACATGCTTTTAGGATGGGTGACAATAAACAAATTCAAGGGAAAAGAGAAACAATGCTATCAAAAAAAACTAAGAGGCTAGAAGAATGGTGTATCAAACTAGAGGATAAATGCAAGAAACCACTAAAGATATGAAAGAATAAGGTAAATTCAAAGTTTAAAATGAGATTAATGTCATAACATCAAAAATATATAATTATTTAAACTAAAAAGAGAATAAAACTATGGAAGAATGCTAGCAGGAGGTACAATGGACCAAAATTCCATCCACAGAACAAGAAAGTGGAAATAAAATAGAGGAAAGTGAATAAAATAAGCTATGTACAATATATTGTTCACTTTAACCACATGGGGTTAACAAGTAAGTATAAATAATTAAACCATATAAATAGACACACTTTTCTTAAAAACATTCCATCTTATCCTTATAATCAAGATCAAAACATATCAAGTACCATGAGTCTAAGCAATAATACACCATCATCTTTATTATCATCATAAGCATAATCATGAGATGTATACTAACTAGTATCATCATCATTGTCTTTTTTCTCATTATCATTGTGAGTGGATGTGATAACTACAATATCCAATGATAACTACCTTAGTGTGTCGATGATTAAGTACTCAAACTATAGATGTAAAAATTTGAAGTTGTGTGATTTGTTGTTTTGGCAACTCTTTAAGTAATACCTCATTGTGAATTTGTATTAGTAACTCATAAAGTGGTCCTTTAATATTATTCACTTTATTGTCAAGTGAAAACTTTAATCATTAATACAATGTTTATGAAATCACTTTCATTTGATTTAGCTAAAGATTTCCAAGTAATACCTCATATGCCCCATTATCTGGTAATACATGCAACTAATTTAAAATAGTAGTAGGACACATGGTGACATGTAATGTGATGCCCCCAAGTGGAGTCTAAGTAAAACCTTCTATATATTTTAATAATGCTGGTTGTATCATATAAATCAATTTTTATGCATCCTTGATAATAAATTGCATTATACACATGTTTATACTTGAACCAATGTCAGACATTATGCCTCTTATTAACCTTAAAATGTGTATTTGTGAAAGCCTATATAAATAATGATCTATTGTGATAAATTTCCAATAAGATATAATTGGAGGTTCATTACAAGATTTTGTGACCTCACTGATGAGTAACCTATGACCCATCTATAAGATGGGCATTAGAAACTAGTGAATATTTATTTTGAGCCACCATATGAACATCATACTAGATTTTTATTTTGAGTAGCATGACTTAGAAGAGGATAGGTATATACTTTAAAATTATAATTATATTAAGTCACTTAATCCAATTAAGTATCATTGTGTCTTTCCACTTGTAATTTAATGTTATCAATCATGTATCATATGTATCAAAAAGAAACATCTATTTATTTAATGACAAGAATCTCTATGATAATCAAAGAATGAATTAACCTCATATCCATTATGTAATGATCAAGATGGATCAAAATATTTTTTTTGAGGTAAAGATATTACATTTCATTCAATTTAGCATTCAAGAAAAATTTGAGGATTTTCAGCTAAGCATGTAAATTATTTACACTCTTGTTGGGATACAATAAGCATGTTAGGCGGTTGAACTACCACATTGAATACATTATTAAACTCAATATTGGTTTGAAAATTATCGTCATTAGACTTATGTTTTAATGTTTATTTAAATTGAAATTTAACTCTACTATAGGTTGGGGCACTAGTCCCATATTTAAGCATGTTGGCCTCTAAAAATTGATCTCATAGTCCTTAACCACATGAAAAAATTCATTGAAAATTTGATATGAGTTGAAAATCACTTTGTCCTTAATGGTTTGAAGTAAAATTTGAGGGAATATACTTTGAAATCTACTAGTAGGTAATTGGTAATCCATCTCCATAAACAATATTTTAAATTTTAACACTTACTAACATTCTCATGAGGTTTCATCGAAGTTGTGCTAGATATGAAAACATAACTTCTTGGATAATGTTAATTGAACAAATGAGATAAGAAAAATTCAACCAAATAATTGAATTAATGTATGGACCCCAATGGTAGGGCATAGAACCAATCCAAGGAACAATCTTTAATACTTTTAATAAAGAGCTTAGCCAAAATTTATCATTTTGCACAAAATTGTGACATGAAGCATAGAAAGATTTGACATGTTGTGAAGGATCAAATTTTCAATTGAATAATTGAAACCTATATGCTATAAAATTAGTGTGAAAATGGTAGATAAGGACCTCATAACCCAAAGGATTGCATAGCATGTCATGTGAAAAATGGGATGACTTAATTTTTTATATTTTGGGAAAGCATCTGAATTTGTTGTTGCATCACTTGCATAGTTTCAATAGTTTTTTGGAGTGTATCCTGAGGAGTGGGAACCAAATACGAATAAACTTGTGTCAGAATGGAAACCTTTTCTATTTGAGGAAGACTATGAAATCATGTGTAGATTGCACAACTGGTCTAGAAAATTTATTAACTTGGGCAGGCCCAAAAGAAACATTAAGGCCAACTTGAGAAGGAATAGAGATAAAATTATAGGTGGAATAAATAGGTAGATGCATAATGGTATAAAAAGCATGAGTAACAACATCACTACATGTTGTTGAAGTGTAACCTCTAGAAGGTGAAATACAAGAATTCAAATTAATGTGACTAGTCTCATCAGGCATTTCCTTATATACAAATTCCTTAGAATTTTTTATTATTATTATTATTATCTTTCAATACATATATTATTGCATATATATCATTAGGATATCATGTAATGATTTTTTCAAATAAATCTTTATCATGTGGAATCATACATTTTCAGCTACCATATTTTCATTCATATCATTATCATTGATAGCATTTGCATTCACATGATCATTTACACATTCATCATTCATATCATTCATTTTTATATAATTCACATTATCATACACATGTGTATCAATAGAAGAAACATTAACCTCTTAAACAATTTCCAATTAATTTTTCAAATTTACATGAGTATTAGTCAAAGGAATTTGCACAAATTCAATAGATATACTACTCAATATATTACTTTTTCTAGTATGTGTCTTAGATTTAATTATTTACCCTAATTCATGTTTTACTCAAAATAAGAATAAACTAATTGAAATTAAATATATCCAAGCATACATCCATGAAATTACAAAATTTAAATTTGCATACACCAGTATTTTTAGCTTTGTATTTTACTAATGATCTCTCTTACATGACTCATTAATGGATTAATATCCTTTAGTTCACGTCCTAAGGAGTGATAGTAAAGGGGTGGGGTTGGAATATGGTACATTTCAAGATATGTTCACATAAAATATATTAATAACTACATCACTCTCAACCTAACCTCCTTTGATTCTCTTTCCCCTTTTCTTCTCTATCTTTTTTTAATTTAGTTACACAACATCCCTTTATTTCCTATCGTATCATCACCGCTAATATTGTTGTTTCCTACCTATTTATCCTTGTACTATATTAGAATTTTTTGTATAATTATGATCTTTGTGTGTCTTCTATATTGTATTGTGACTAATGATATAATACTATGTTGACTGAAACACTTATACTATATCGATCTAGATCGATACCATCGATTTAGATTCATAATTGATTTTTGGGTTTGGATATATATATAGGGGTCATAAATATTATTTTCAAGAGACAAAAGACTCATATACTCTGCATGTTTTCACATTTATACCTTTAAGTAATAGAAGGAGGAATTAATGGATAAAGGCTTAATCTACTGGAGGTCAAGTCTTGTTCAAGGTTATTGCAAAACAATAGGAGGAAGTTGAAGTAAAAATGTACTCATTAGTATATGGAGTCCCCAACTAAGGTCATTTAGGACTTCATCCTTACCATTTGAGGCCTCCACCTACAACATATTTTTCAAAGTGCCATTAAAGGCAAGGGGGAGATTGATGTGTTGACAATTCAAACCAACGTATCTATATTCCTATTATATTTCCTTTTGTTTATTTAATAGATAGATATGTTATGATTATTTTTAGTGTTCCATGTATGTTGTTGTCACCTTTCCTCACTTATGTTGTCTTTATGTCAAACATTAACATATTATAGGGTACTTAGGCATGCAGATACAATCATAGTTTTGGTCATAGCCTAGGCCACCTTTGTTTAGATTGAAAATACAATAAACCATTTTTATTTTATATCTTATTTATTACATATTCCTTACATATTGGATCTATGTTTCCCTTGTTTGTTAGTTCCTTGTATGTGGTTTCATTATTATATCATTGATACCTATACTTTACACAATCATTATACTTCTTATGACCTAAATAGACCTCATATACCCTATATTAAGTATAGGATTTAGACCCCTATACCATTTCTATTGAGTGTGTATTTTTGTATACTTGATCCAAAAATAATTATAGCACTTGGTTACATCACTATATTTGTATAAATGTAAGATTTAGTTTGGTCTTCTATTTATATCCTAATCTATAGAAAGAGAAAGGTTAATACCTTGATCATATTAGCATTCCTATATTATGGTGAACCTAATGTTAATCCTATCTCACTATTAGTTAGACTGTCTACATGTTTCAATTTTATTCTTAGTGTTATATTTTCATCCGATTCACCATCATTACAATTTAGTGAACATGATGTGAATATTTTCCACCATTGGTTGGATGGTCTTCATGTTTCCAAGCTTTGTAATTTTTCATCATTCTTTCCCTTGGTTTCTAATCCATGAATAAAATATCATTATAAAATGTATAAATCATAATATCACTTACATCATTACTACATAATGAAAACTTGAAATTGTTCCCTTAGATCTTGATGCTCATAACATGGTCGAAGATAACACATAATAATATATTCCCATTTATGGCAATCCTAGCATGATATAGGATCCTTTTTCTTACACTTATAACATGACCAAAAATAAATATAATTATTTTCCCATCTATCATGATGATCCTTATGGAGAGGGTGAAAAAGAAGATCCTACCATTGATAACTTTTATAGCATAGATGAAAATCACTTTGATGATTTTACCATTTTTAACAAATCCCACTTTAACACAAGTAATGATGAGGATAGATTTACTAATTTGTACCTACCTTCTATCCCAACTTCATAAGGCCTTGGATGGATGTGTCATCAAACCTTAGCTCAAATTTAAACATGCCCTCTATAACCAAATTTTGACAACTAATCAACTCATGAAGAACACTTAGTTCACATGCTTAACAAAAAAAGAATCTTAGATGATGATCCAAAAACTTATAGGATTTTTAAAACCTATCTTACAGGTCTAATTTTAGTTTCAATCCCCTCCAAAATCATCATATTTTACAGTCAATAAAAAACAATTGCATTGTCAATGCTGATATATTTTTAAATAATTCTCTTAATAAAAATAATTGCATATTTCTTGTTTATATAGTTCTAAATCATTTTCCTATTGGAAACAACTCCATCTGCAGTGTTCATATAGTTTTGAATCATTTTCCTATTGAAAACAATTGCTTCATTAGTGCAAATACAATTCTAGATCATTTTCTCATTCAAAACAAATGTATTGTCAGTGCCAAAACAATTATAAATTATTTTTTTGTAATAAACAACTATACTGGCCATGATAAAAAATGTGTTGATACAATTATAAATGATCTTCCTATAAAAATTAATTGTATGGGCCATGATATAAAATGTGGTGATACAGTTATAAATCATTTTCCTATCAAATATAATTATACTGTCCATGATACAAAATGTGAGTATACAATTATAAATCATTTTTATATTAAAAAAATGTATTGTCCATGATTCAAAATGTGTCAAAATAGTTTTAAATTTGATTTGTGTAATATCCAAGTGTACTAGTTAAAAAATAAAAAATGTTGATAATGTCTTAAAAATACTTCCTATTTTAACAAACAATATTAGTTATAACACAAAAAGTGTTGATACAATATTCAAATGTCTACCTTTTAAACATCATGATATCAACATGAGTACCTCTATCAACTCAAAATATATCAACAATGATAATATAGTCAATTTAATCTCAAATTATTACAACTAAATTGACAATGTTGATATAGTCAAATCCAATATAGTCAATACAAACTTATTGACATTGTCGATATCCTACAAGTTTTTTCCAAACACCTCTTGGAGATCTATAATTTACCCTAGATGGCACAATTTTTTATGTGAGATAGATTTACATAGAATATGTCAACAATCATTATATTAGTCTTGAGGTTGATATCAAACACAACATTAAATCCTATCTTACTATACCTCATATTTTGGGGCATCTTGAGATACCCATAATTCTCTTCATTCACATGTTAGGGCATGTTATGATGCCCATATTTATATTATTTTAGATTTTGGGGTATCTTTTGATACCCATCCTTACATTATTGCACATTTTAGGGGCATCTTACAATGCCCATCCACAGTACTCTTCAAACTTGTGAACATCTCAACTTATAATGAGATAATTATCCTGAAATTTGCACACGTTAAAAATAAACAACTTTAAATTCAATAAATATTTAAAATGTTATCAAGTACTTTTGCTTGACATATGTGCTTATATTTTTTTTATCTGTGTTTTTTATTGGATGTACATTGTTTATTTATTATACATAGTTAATATCTTTTTTACATACACTAACACTTAAGATTTTATGTTGCAGCTTACACTTTCTATATATACACCTCCAAGTCTCTTTTAATCATCTTAAACATGTGTTATTAGTTCTTTGGTATCAATTCATCTTTATACCTCTTGGTTATTCAATTTGTGAGTTGCATGATAAGACCTTGGGGAATCAACCAAGACCTCCTTAAAGATTCCCATGCTCTTTATTTTCACCTTCAACATCCCTTTCACCTTTTATTACACCTCTCCATTTTATTTGGCCATTGATTCCCTTATGGTTATTTTTTACCTTTTATATTCACTCTATTTTGGGTTTTTATTTGGACATATTTTCCCTTGTAATTCCTCTGTATCTTTTATCATTATTGCACACTGCAATCACCTAAAAATGATATTTGAGTGTTAAGAGTGATACTTGAGACCACACATCCATAGCTTAGCCCTATAACTATTTTAAGGCCTAATTAGACACTTATATAACCTCTGTATGGGCCACAACATCCTTAAACACCCAAAAATAAATCCTAAAGCCTCATCTTGACATCCTGGCCCTTAGTGCCTTAGGTTTTACCACCTGGACACTAGCGACATAATAGGCATTAGTGTCAAAATTTTGGTGCTACTGTCTTTTCCCTCCTTTTTCTATCAACATATATATTTTCAAATCTAAGACTACCTAGGGTTGGACTATACCTCTTTTAACACCCGCACAAGCACTATAATAGTACATATACATGACTCTTAGCCCTCTAACCACTAGATGGAAATTAGATGTTAATTACACATACAAACTCAAAACAAGTTGTGCACAATCAAGGTTATCAATCCCTAATCTACCCTACTTCTGCATACAACCATCTATAGCATTCCTAAGCTCATATTACTTAGATTTCTAGTCTCAAGCACATCCAAAGAACTCGATTCAACATTCATACTAGTTTCACTTACACTTGTACAAACACTTAGGTGGGAAAAACTACATCGAGCTTGATCTATCTTTGAAGTATTGGTATGTAGGAACTCTCATCATAATGGGGTGTTGAGGATGTTTAACTTACCCCACTAACAACACACTTTACTACTTGTATCAACTGGATGCCCTAACAATATGGAGGATTAGGGGTTGCACATAAAATTAGTCAAAATAGGTCATCTATAGAGGTACAAACTTGGGCATGTAAGAACAAGCTTGACAAACCTAGACATAGGTGCATCTATAAGCTCAAAATAATTCTACACAAAGGACACTACCACCAAAATAAGGACACTATGCCCCAACCTTGAAGCAAAAGTGAGTTACCACCTGGTAGTTGAGATTGGCTCAATTGTGTAACCCAATGATACGCATAACCTTGGAGCAAAAGTGAGTTGCCACTTGACAATTGAGAATAGCTCAACCATGAAACCTAATGATACTCATAACCTATTGAGTTTGGATTGAGCTATTTAATCACCCCAACCATACCAAAAGGTTAACTAACTATTGTAGTAGATTGGATAGATAAAGTCCATAAAAGTTTGCTAGGTATCAATATGTGCAATAGTTTTAAAATATGAATTTGATTTGTATTTTGAAATTTTAGGCACATGTTGCATAACATATGCACCTAGATTTGTCTCATACTAAAACCAAGTGTAATAATGGTACCATGAATAAAAATATGCCACATATGTGTATCAAAATCATATAACTATGTGCTTTAACCAATTTAGAAAACTATGTAAGTGTGGAGTACATACTTCCAAAGCATGTTCCCACTATATATAGAGAAAATTGATATAAGTACCAATGTAGAGGACATGTTTTAAAAACATGCCTCCACTGAATTTGTGAATTATAAGTACCATACTAAATCAATGTTGAGAACATGCTTCAAAATCATGCCCCCATCAAATCTAAAATTGTGAATGTGTGGAGGCCATATCCATATGACATGCCCCCACTAAAATTACAAATTGGTGTAAGTACCATATACTGTGTGAATTTGGAGAACATGCTTCCAAAACATGCCCCCACTATAATATGGTTACTATGAAAAATGTAGAATCCATGTCATCATGACATGTCCCCACTAATATACCCCCTCCATTTGAGGTGAGTGAAAATTAGTACATGGTAGTTAGCTCACCTCAAAAGGGTAAGACAACTGTAAATCTATGAATGTAACCATGATGCATATAAGAGGAAATATGTCTAGACTGATCTAACATTGAAGTGCATAGAACCAATGTGATCACATATAGGCCTAAGATGTATGATAAATATCATGGAAACATCTATATATTAATAGTACAAGCTCAATGAAAAAACAAGCACACACACAAGAGATCTCAAAAGCAAGTCAAAAGGAAATGGTCTAAAGAGACCACAAACAAGGGGCATGTTCAAATGTCACAAAATTGAATGGACATGACTTATTAAATTACCCACAAAAGTAAATAATTATATTCAAATGTTTGATAATGTAATGACATATTCAAATGTCCAAGAAGGCAATCATAGGCACAGGGGCACTTATAATGGCGCATATGAAAATGATAAAAAAAGTAAGGCAATAGAAAAGCGAAACTCTTAAGAAAGTGTGTAAAGGAAAAGCATAAGCAACCAACATAAACATGTCATAGTGGCCCATAGATCAAATGTGTTAGTAAAAACATCAAGTACATAGTAATTGGGTAAGTGCACCAACTTGGGGGACAAAAAAGGGCCTACCCGTGGACATGATTTTTTTGAAATTTCAGAAATGTGAACTTTTACAGATAATTAGAGATGGCTACACTCAAAATTTGAAGATGGTATGAAAATATGAATTGTATAATTTTGATTATAGTTTCTAAAAACTATTTTTTTTTTTTTAAATAGTTAAGTATAAATAGGTCAAACATCTAAAATTTGAAGAGGACCTTATTATGTTGTGGAGCCTATTTCTAAATTACAATGCATTTTCAAATATTGTACATTTTAAATGTATTGTACACTCTATATGCTTTACTCACCACTTTTGATGGGAAACCATTTTGGGTTGATTCCACCCATGGTTTTTGTACCCATTATTTTGTACTATCGCTTTGTTGATGTATTATGTATTGATGGATATTTCGTAGGTAATACATCATGAGAAAAAGGGTTTGAGAAGGAAGAACATAGTGTGTGAATTCAGGTGTGAATTCAAGAGGGTTTCTTGAGCACAGCTCTAAATAATATTTATGCATTGTAATTGTGAGAAGACTGATCTGAGAGTGGCTTGTACTCTTGTGGCTTGTAATAAAATCTGAGCAAGTGTTTCTTGGTGGATGTAGCCCACATTGGGTGAACCATGTTATATCTGGTCTTCTTGTTATACATTTTATTTTTGTTATTTTTGTATCTCTATTTATATCTATTATTGTGATTTTGTGAAATTATTTTGCATCAATTATTGTATTTATTCTTAACAACTAGTATCAAAGCTTCAAGTTGTATTTGTTGAAGTACTGAATCATAGGAAGGGTTATTTGTTCAAGTGGGAGCTGTGGTTGATGATCACAAATCAAAGGTTGTTATGGACAAAACTTTGGTCTCTGGAAGATGCAAATGGAGGATTATCTTTATCAGAAGGACCTCCATGATTCATTGGAAGGAAAAGTAAAGCAATCAATGAGTATGATAGATGAGGCTTGGGAGCTACTTGATAGAAAAGCACTTAGGGCCATTAGGTTATGCCTTGCATCTTTGATCGTATTTAATATATCATAGGAGAAGATCACAAAAGGTCTCATGAATGCATTAGGGAAGTTATATGAGAAACCCTCTACCTCTAATAAAATATTTTTAATGAAAACGTTATTTAATATGAAAATGTCTGAAAAAATGGTTCAATTATTGATCATCTGAATGAATGCAATATGGTTGTGAGTATGTTGAATTATGTAAAAATATATTTTGATGATGAATTTAGGGCTTTGATTATTTTGTGTTCCTTACCATAGAGTTGGAATAGCCTAGTAATGGCTATGAGCACCTCAGTCTCTAGTAATGCTAATTTGAAGTTTGAAGATGTCATAGAAGTAATCCTTAATGAGGAAATATGATGAAAAAACTCTAGGAAGACTTCAACTTCAGGGGATGCTTTGGCAGTAGAGAGTAGATGGAGATAAAATTTTAGAGAAAAAGGAAAGCGTGGAAAATCAAATGGTCTTGGAAGTTCAAAATCAAGGGCTAAGATGGTAAGTTGGCATTGTGGAAAGACTGGGCATGCGAAGAAGGATTGTTGGTCTCCTCAGAATAAGAATAAAAATTAGGAAGACACCAAGGAGGTGAATGTGGCAACAGGTAATGTTTTTTAGGATGCATTAATTCTCTCTATTGATAATCTTATTGAGTCTTGGATTTTAGATTCAGGGGCTACTTTTCATGCTACACCATATAGGCATTATTTTATTGATTATGTTTAAAGAGATTTTGGACATGTTTACCTTAGTGATGATGAACCTTATAACATAGTATAAAAAGGAAGTGTTCAGATCAAGATGTATAATGGGAACACTTGGCTACTGAAGGATGTCAGGCATGTGCCTAAATTGAGATGAAATTTGGTATCTATAGGATAGCTAGGCAGTGAAGGTTATATGGTGACATGTACAGTAGATCCTTGGAAGGTAACCAAGGGTGTTCTTATGGTATCAAGAGATAAAAAGGTTGGTACCTTGTATTTATCAAGTAGTGTTGATTATTACAATTTACTTGCTATAGATGCAGATGCAACTTTATGGCACAATAGGCTTGGTCACATGAGCCAAAAGGGTATATAAATTTTGAAGGATTGGTTGCCTAGATTGAAAGGATCTGATTTAGATTTATGTGAAGACTATGTGTATGTAAAATATAAAAGGTTTAAGTTTTTCAATCTTAGACCTATGAGAAAGGAGAATAAGTTGGAGCTGGTTCATTCAGATGTATGGGGTCCAACTCAGGTATCTTCTATTGGTGGGTCATCTTATTATGTCATTTGTATTGATGATGTAACTAGGAAAGTTTGGGTGTATGGCATTAGGAGAAAATATGATGTGTTTGACATGTTTAAAAGATGTAAAACCTTGGTTTATAATGAAAAAGGTCTCAAGTTAAAATGTCTCAGGTCAAATAATGGTGGGGAATATTATAGTTATGTGTTTTTTGATTACTACTCAAAGAATAGAATTCATAGACAGAAGATGGTTCTAATAACTCCACAATATAATGAAGTGTCAGAAAGGATGAATAGGACTATCATGGAGTGTGTTAATAGCATGAGGTTGCATGTAGGACTACCTCTTTAGTTTTGGGCAGAAGTAGTAAACACATCTATATACCTGATAAATAAAGGTCATTCATCTAATTTGGATGGAGGTATACCTAAGGAAGCTTAGTCTGGTAAGAAGATTGATTATTTATTTCTTATAATATTTGGTTGTGAAGCCTTTGTTCATATTGATAAGGATGATAGGACCAAGTTAGAGGCTAAGTCTGAAAAATGCACCTTTATTGGTTATGGTGAGGATGGCTTTGGTTTCCAGATTTGGAGTCTTAAGGAGAAGAAAATATTTAGGTCTAGGGATGTTTTATTTAATGAAAAAATCATGTATAAACAATAATTTTAGGATAAAAAGGAGGATTCTAGAAAAGAGTACATAGTACTGGAGGACATTATAAATGATAAAGTATCCAAATAACCAATTTAGGCACCTACTCCACAAGAACGCCAAACTCTTGTGGTGAGAAGCTCTTCTAGGGTAAGAAGGGAACCTAAACATTTTTCTCCATCTCTTAATTATTTATTACTCACTAACAATGGAGAGCCAGAGTGCTTTGAAGAAGCAATGCAGGTAGATGTCAGGAAGAAGTGGGAGCAAGCTATGGATGAGGAGAATTAGTCTCTCATGGAAAATCAGACTTGGGATTTGCTAACCCCACTTGAAGGTAAGAAAGTATTATAGAACAAGTGGGTGTATAGAGTTAAATAAGATGATAGAGGTAAGAAAAGGTACAAGGCCCAGTTGGTGGTAAAGGGATTTGCACAGAAGAAGGAAATTGATTTTGACGAGATTTTTTCCCTAGTGGTAAAGATGACTTCTATTAGGACTGTTCTTGGGATAGTGGTAATAGAAGACTTGCACTTAGAGTAGATGGATGTGAAGACTGTGTTCCTTCATGGTGATTTGAAGGAAGACTTATATATGGAGCAACCATAGGGATATGAGGTCATAGGAAAGAAGAATATGGTGTGTAAATTGAAAAAGAGCTTGTATGGTCTGAAATAGGCTCCACAACAATGTGACATGAAATTTAATAGTTTTATGATGGAACAAGGATACTCTAGGTGTCATTCAAACTATTGAATATATATCAATAAATTTGATGATGGTGATTAAATTATCCTTTGAATATATGTGGATGATATGTTGGTTGCAAGTAAGAACATGTAAGAAATAAAGGTACTCAAAGAACAACTTTTTAATTCCTTTGTTGTGAAGGATTTGGGAGTAACAAAAAAAATCCTTGGTATGATAATAACTCGGGATAGGAAGGAATGAAAGTTGAATTTATCCCAAGAAGAGTACATCAAAAAGGTCTTGGAGAGGTTTAGTATGCAGGATGTTAAACCAGTTGGGACTCCTTTGGTAGGTCATTTCAAGTTATCAAAAGAGCAGTGTCACAAAATAGAGGAGGAGATCATCCAAATGTCATATGTACCATAATCATCATCTACTGGTAGCTTGATGTATGACATGGTGTGCACTAGGCCAGATATTGCCCATGCAATGGGAGTAGTAAGCAAGTACATGAGTGATCCAGGTAGAGAACACTGGAAGGTAGTGAAGTGGATCCTTCAGTATTTGAGAGGGACCATAGGGATAGTTTTAATCTATGGTAGATTGGACACCACTTTGTGTGGTTATGTAGATTTAGACATGGATGGAGATTTAGACAACATGAGTACAATAGGATATGTATTTACTATAGGTGACACAATAGTGAGCTAGATTTCATAACTATAGAAACTTATGGCTTTGTCAATCACAGAGGCTGAGTATGTTGCTGCCATAGAGGCAAGTAATGTAATAATTTGGTTACATCAATTGCTTAAAGATTTAGGGCATAAGCAGAAAGAAGGGAATTTATATAGCTATAGTGAAAGTGTTATACATCTATCAAAGTATTTCGCTTTCCACTCTAGGATGAAGCATATATAGTTAAGGTACCATTTCATCAGGAAAGCTTTGGAGGAAGAGAAGTTGAAGCTGGAGAAGATTCATACCTATCAAAATCCTATAGACATGATGACCAAGGTGGTCACAAGGGAGAAATTGAAGCTATGGTCAGTTTTGTTTGGCCTTCACAGTTGATAGTGAAGGGTTGAGAAGCCTACTTAGAGGAAATCAATCTCAAAGTGGAAGATTCTTGTGTTGTAGAGCCTATTTCTAAATTACAATGTATTTTCAAATACTATACATTTTAAATGTATTGTACACTCTATATGTTTTTTTGGACCCCTTTTAACGAGAAATCATTTTGGGTTGATTCAACCCATGGTTTTGGTACCCATTGTTTTTTAATACCACTTTGTTGATGTATTATGTATTGATGGATATTTCATAGATAATACATCATGAGAACAAGGGTTTGAGAAGGAAGAACAGAGTGTGTGAATTCAGGTGTGAATTCAAAAGGGTTTGTTGAGAGTAGCTCCAAACAATATTTGTGCATTGTGATTGTGAGAAGACTGATCAAAGAGTGGTTTGTACTCTCTTGGCTTGTAATAAAATTTGAACAAGTGTTTCTTGGTGGATGTAGCCCACATTGGGTGAACCATGTTATATATGGTCTTCTTACTGTGCATTTTATTTATGTTCTTTTTGCATCTTTGTTTATATCTATTATTGTGATTCTATGAAATTATTCCGCATCAATTCTTATATTTATTCCTAATAGACCTCCTATTTTTTTAAGAAAAATTGAATTGTACCATTCTGTGCGACCCACCATTTTTTGAGCATCGTTTAATATTATTAGAAACCCTTTGGTGAATATTTAGATTAGCTCTTCTAGTGTGTTTAAAACTTTTATATTTTTTTTTTTGATGAATTTTTTTAATTAATTTTGTAATTAAGTATATCCTAAAAACTAACAAAAAAATGGATAGCCGTTCGTGCGACCCACCCTAACTACCTCAAAATAAAATGAAAATTGATTTTTTTTAATGTGTGTAGAATTAGGCCTAGTTTGTTACCATATAATTTGATTTACATTTAGATCAATGAAAAAAAAATAGATAAACATGAATAGGCATGTATGGTGAGGCATGTAGTGGCCTAAAAAAGGTGTTGTTATAAATAAATATGGTTTGAACCCTTAAATAGCCCAAAAATTATAAAAATCATACATTTAGAAAGAGGACAATGTGTTCATCGTAATGGTAATAATTTTTTGAATTTTTAATTTAAAATCCATAGCGTATTTGATGATTGAAGTTGAAAATTATTGGTTTTTCAAAAAACTCTTGGTCTCAATTGTAGATGCACAGTCCCAAGCCTTTGGCTTGAAAATCCAAGCCATTTTTGAGCCTAAAGGATCAGTTTTAAATTTAAATTTAAATAATGCATACACGTTATATAATGCAATAAAGAACGTGTATGCATTACATAACGTGTATGCATTCTTTTGACATAAAATGAAATAAACAAATTTCATGTTTATTATGGGGGAAAGGTCCCATTATCTGTGCGTCCTTATAGGGGAAATGCCAAATTTTGTGTTTCTTATAGGGGAAAGGTCCCATTAGCTTTGGACAGGGAATTAAGATGCCATAACATTGCATTAGACTTTGAAAATTTTACCCATTTTAATATGTCATGTTAACTACTTATAAATAAGGTTTCAAGGTCTAACACATTATACATTTGAACATATAACTAATTTTATTATGAGAGGTCATAAAATGCATTTTTTAAACCTATGATCAAAACGTAACCTTTAGTGTACCAATCATTGTGCATTAGAATATCAATACTTGACTCTTACTTGTCAAGATGTGAGTGGTTACTTTTAATTTTATAGAATAAATGTTGAACGAGTATTAGATATTACATGTTCAGCTTCTAGTGCACTTTAATATTTATATACACCAATATGTTTCAAGAATAGAACACATGTTAACAAAAGCCTTGTTTGAAAATTGAAACATGCATAGCTATTGGGATCTTTTCCATAGTAGGGCAAGGATATACCTTACCACCTTACTTGCCTAAAATCCTACTTGCCCTTAAATTTTGTGTTTCTTAATGATATTATCCTACTTGCCTAAAATCCTATCTTACCCTTTTGTTGTTTCTTTGATATCTTTGACTAGACCCCTTTATTTATAAATTTAGAACTATTTTGTTTAAGTGGCAAACCTGTTGAAATGGACTATGTAGTATAGATAATATTGTATAAGTAAAAATAAGAATTGAGCCCTTGGTACAATAATGCATCTCTTTGATATCTATTTCAAGAATGCTATCTAATGGAGCCCAATACTTATGAATCATGCCTTGGATTGTCTCAAAAACATTCCCAAAATGTGTTGAATAAAATACCTTAAGTTTCCTCCAAGGTCACTTAGTGCATCTAATTCAATGGGTTCATTTTGAGGTCCCAATTGAAAGTCTAACAAGAGTCTTCTATTTTTAAAATTATTTGAGTTTGATTCCCCTAATGTATTCATATACATTATTCAAATTTTGCCTAAAATTAAAATCTCTTGTGAAAATATGGTTAATCTTCCATTACGTGCACCTCCTTCATCTACCCCTCCATCACACATGGGACAACCATCAACCACTCCATCCATTCTCATGTCATATAAAGAGTGTGTCTTTGACATGGGACTAATCCTAACCACACCATAGATGCAACAATTGCAAGCTCAAAAACAAGCTAGACAACACTTGATGCTTATAAATGCTATAGAGTTTTATATCTTACTATGTAATTGGGATGGTAAGATACAAAAGTAGGATGATGGACCTGCAATGTATTTAAATGTTAAAATCCTTAAATATTTTGGTAAAGTTGGGTACGCATTTTATTTTGTATAAGATATGGTTTTGAGCCCAATAAACTTGAAATGGTCACATGTATCCATTAGTGATGATGTGGTTTTAAAATGTTGTTTTAAGATGTAGTGCCTGTAGTGATGAATGTATAGCTTAGAAAACATCTAAATGCACCAAGGACTTTATTCAAAACCATTAAGGGATGGCATAGACCTTACATTGACCAAGTATGACATATGTATAAGTTACCCCAATGCAAACTCTATTGAACTTCTTCAAGATACATTAAACCTGTGATAATGTCCCCTAAATCTGAGACCTACTTCCCCTCAAAGATGATGCTAAGTAGAGACACCCAATAATTATTCATGTGGATAATGAAACAATCACCTCATATATATGGTTGATTAGAATTGAATACCAATATGCACCCCCTCATTGAAGGTTTTAAGATTATATATATATTTTGTACATATATCTTCAATCATCTTGTTCATATTTCATTGTAATGAGCTTAAACTGTATGATGTGGATTACAAGAAAGTAGTACATGTCTCAAAATTCTTGCTCCATATTGGGATTTGAGGTTGAGGCTTGTCTATTACTAAATGTTGTTCTCTCTTGTGTGTAGTAATTAATATGAATGTAAGTTTTGGGAACTCTAGAGGTAATTCAAGGGAGAGGGATATAAATAATTTGAATACATACAGTTAGAAAACTGATAAAGTTTGGTGCACTCAATTTGGATGGGACCTTAAAGGGCTCTACATGATAATTTTCATACAGTAATGGAAAGATGGAGGCTCACACCATGTGAATTATTTACTATAAATGAGTTGATTGGATCGATGTCAATATTTAAACATTATTGGATTCTATGTATGTATGATAAACTTGTGAATAGGCCTTAGTTGGATTAGTTAGCTTAGTTATGAAACATGTCTAAGTATTAAAGATATGCATATCTGACAAATT
This sequence comes from Torreya grandis, assembly GCA_037957365.1. Lineage (NCBI taxonomy): Eukaryota > Viridiplantae > Streptophyta > Pinopsida > Cupressales > Taxaceae > Torreya > Torreya grandis. Next base: position 298,611 of record JARHVA010001054.1, read on the forward strand.
TAACACTTCTCTAGGTGTACTAAACCTACACATCAAAATCTTTGATTGGATTGGGCATCCTGAGGCTCTGACAAATCTGATGCTTCTAGGACAAGTGACAGTTATATCTCCAACACAAATATATGTGTGTATAAGATACACAGTGCATACATTTCTAACTAGGTTGGGCCTCACAAGGATCTAATAGAGCTCTTTAACGCTTCTAGGAATGTTAACACTTCCAAGCATTTATGAGGTACACATGGTGATATGTAATTGGATTTGGCCTCTTGGGGCATTGTCAACTCTAAAACTTCCAAGACTTGATGCATCTCTGATATCCTTAACACTTTCAGGTGTATGAGGTACACATGTGTCACAACAAGGTTTAATTATAGGGGCAATTCAATCGAGGAGGCATGGGACGCCAATTTGAACCCCTTATTGACATAACTATAAGATCATGATATATATGATTTGGGACAAAATTAAGTATGATTCTATATATCATGAATTGAACCAATTAGTCGATTGGTTCAATTAGGGACATGATTTGGGAAAAATTGAGCCCCTAAACCAAATTTATGGCCCAATCAATTGTATAATCTAGATGCAACATGTATGACTTAACTAACCCTAATTTAATCATAAATGCAAATACGAATGCAAATGTGGCCAATTTCAACCCATTGAACCTAAATTGGAGTCTATGATATGATTGAAAGGGCTAAATTAGGTCATGTTTCGTGACATGTTGATCATAAACCCAAATTTTATCACTTGAACATGTATGTAGTTCTCCTAAACCCTAATTTAATGACATATACACATGTACAAACCCATTACACTAAACCCCTAACCATAAATCCTAATTTTATAACAAACACAACCCCTAAGTTCCTTGATTTCATCACAAATGCATAAATTCATGAATGTGATTAGTGTTAATTTGTGAACCTATTATTCACCTAGTTTTGTAAGGACGTATGATGGGATTTTGGGTAAAATTAGCTCATTTCATCTTACATATTGAGCCTTATTGCATCATTCATTAGTCTTATTGCTTCATAGTCTTATCAAGAGTCTTATTGCATCATGCATTGGAGATTTATGCATCATATTGGGGATATATGCAACATATTGGGTATCTATGCATCATATTGAGCCTTATTAAATCATATGATAGCCTAATTACATCATATTGAGCCTGATTACATCATATGATAGCCTAATTGCATCATATGATAGCCTAAATTCATCATATTAGAGATTTATTGCATCGTATGATAGTCTTATTGCATCATATTGAGCCTTATTGCATGATATGATAGAGTTATTACAACATCTAATAGTCTTATTGCATCTAATTAAGGATTTATGCATCATATTATAGTCTTATTGAGTGTTATTGCATCATATTATAGTATTATAATAGAAAAAATGATTGAATATGAGCCTTTTTGCTTGTTTTTATAGTATATGCCTATAATTCAAGGAACGTGTACACATTATATAAATGTGTATGCATTCCTATAAGTATAAACAAAAACTCACTTTTCAACGTCTATTGTTATCCATAATTGAGATAGTTGTCCCCACAGACATTCCCTGCGTACTCTGCGTACTTTCTTGGTTGCAGTTTTTTTTTAGACCCCATATTTGAAGTACTTTATTGGTTGATTTTGTCAAATTTGCTCTAGTTCACATTTAGGGAGAATGAAGAAGTTTAAGAACAAAATATCAAATCAATTAGAAGAGTTGAGATTAAAAAACAAGGTACGAATGCAAGCAATTAATTCCAAACAAGGTATAAACATTAACCCTGATGAGCCAAATGCCTTAAATAATGAGGAAATTGACAATAATCAATTAAATAATGATGAAATTTATAATAATGAATTGAATTATGATGAAATTAATAATAATACATTGAATTATGATGAAATTGACAATAAAAATACGATAATATTGGAAATTCACAATCAAAGTTTAAAGTTTTTGATTATGTTGATGAAGAACTTCTGCATGATACTTTACCCACAAACAATGAAGAAAATTTAATGGAATCAAATAATAAAGAAAATTTCATGGAAACACATAATGAAGAAACAAAAAATAAAAAAAATTCATGAAAACATATAATGATTTTGAAATACCCTCTGAACGGATTCCACCAATAACAACACCTCCAAGAATTGTGCATAGAAAAGATAAGTACTAATTAAAGTTGATGAAAATACTTTGAAACCAATGCATAAAAAAATTTCTGACTACTTTTCAAGAATATTGGCTCAATAAATTTGGGATGATTTCTTTCTTATATTGGAGTATGATAGTCAAAGATGTCAATTATTTGTTTTGTTGATGAAATTGCTTAAGATGAGACCTATAATGTACACATTAGGACTAAGAATATCTAACATGGATAATGAAAATGATGAAATTATTGAAAATCTACATGATGCATATCATATTGTAGGCCCAAAATCATGTAACAAAGATTATAATGTTGCCCAACATATAATGACAACTTATGCAGTAAGTGCTGAAACAAGGAAAAAATGATTGATTTCAAAAACAAGTCAAAAACTTGATATAATTACATTAATAAAATCAATTACAAGATGTGAAAGACTTAATAAACTAAATATGAAAGAGCTCTAGTCATTCTCTGGTTGACTTCCATGAAAGGACAAGGCTATAGCTGATGCTTTGAGAGAGTTACTTGCACAATTTTAGAAAGATAATACCAGAGTTTCGCCCAATGTAAGAGATGTAATGAAAAGAAGAGTTGGTTCTCGTAATCATGAACCACATCCAAAACATTTTTTGGATATGAATCAAACATAATTGTACTCTAAGTTTTTGGAAAAACATCCACAAAGTGATATTAGTCAAAGACTTTTTGAGATGGCCAAACCTTTTTATGTAAAAATAAGTCACACACGCACCACTTGTTATTGTAGGCAACATGTTGGATTTTCAATGCACTATGATGTTTTTCACCATATTTGTTCTACTTTGCATAATACTAACATTTTTTTAGTGTGTGATGAAGAAATTCCACCAAAATCAACTAGGGAATTTATTTCAAATATTTTATGTGAAAGACCAAATGGACAGTTCTTTTATAAGAAAGCATGTTTGGATGGAAATTACAACATTTGTAGTGGATTGCTAAAATTGAAAAAATGTATCCATGATGAGTGTACAAGTGCAATTGGACATGAATTAGTTGTTTTGAGAAAATATAAATATGTAACTTATCAATTAAAAGATGGCAAAGAATCTAAAAAGTGTGAGCTTGTTACGAAAGAGATACTTGTTTCAGAATTTATGGTCGAATTCATGGAGAAAATTGTTTATGAGTATGCAACGAACACACATAGGGCTAAATGGTGGGATGAACATTTCAAGCTAAGTAAGAACACATTCCCACTTGATTCTATTGTTTTGGTAGTTGACTTTGTAGAAAATTACACATTCAAACCACAAATGGAAGTTTAATCATAGTATTACAAATCAACACAAATTGCCATATTCATGCATATAACATTCATGCATGTACCTGATAGTATAGAGGAAGATCAAAAAATATTAAGGGAGTACCATTTCTATATTAGTGACGATCGATCACATTGTATAGAATATGTGCAAGGTTGTTTTGATAAGTTCATGGACAATTGACTTAGAGGAACATTAATTTCAAATGGAATTACATTTGGTTAGACAAATGTACATCACAACTCAAGAATGCACGGATATTTTATTGATTGAGCAGGATGCACATTACCACTAGTGTAGAACATATTCGGAGTTTCACTGAGGTTGGCCATGGAAAAGGGGAGCATGATGGTGTTGAAGCATGTATAAAAAGAGCCATTACAAGGGAGGAGTTAAAAAATGATAATGTTTCTAATTTGATTGATGCAAAAACAGTGGTTGCCTGGTGTAATGAGAACATATGTCATGGTGGTCAAGAAAATTCTACTGTTCATAGACATTTTTGGTTAATGGAGGAAAAAGACTTGGCAAACTATGAGGATTGTATGACTCTAACAGGTTCAAGTGAGCTCCACTCATTTCATAGCTCGAATGCAGGTTCTTAGACTATTCATATGTGACACTTCCCATGCTTTTGTTCTACATGCATGGACTTTATTTGGAATGAGTGTGATTCACAAGAGTGGGTGGATGACTGGAGTTCCAAACCTCTAATTCCAATCAACACATAACAAGTTTCACCAGCATTTCAACTTACTGACATGACATCCTCACATGACTTTGACCATATATCTGATCTAGTACAGCCAGGTAGAAGATTAATCTTTATGTACTATTTATTCTCATAATCTATCTTCATAATGTCATTAAAAATTATTTTTTATGATGTAGACCATGTTTTTGCATTTATTCTAGATGAGGACAATGAAGAGGGAACATATTACTAATTATGTTGATGTGTAGATGGAAAGAAAAAATTGAATTCCCTAGTTGTAGATAGAGAAAACATTGATTATCGCACTAGGTCTGTGGTAGTCACTGGAACTTGGATTCGATGATATCCTATAAAAAATTCAAATGTATGGTTTTTTGAAGACTTTAAAACTCACAAAAAGATTCTAAACTATTCAAATTTGGTTCTTGCAATGAATATTCATTTGCAAAAATATCATGGAAGGCCAAGAAACAAGAATCTATGGAAAGTTCGTGAGTTAGACCATGAAGCTATTCTTGATACTATCAAGATTAGAGTAGATCCAAGTGGTTCATTGGATTGAAATTTATAGGTATGTTGACTTGTAAAATGTATATATAATCAATTTCATCAATTATTTTTTATTTTTTAGGTAGCATATGCATAAATTTCATCTTTAATTACTTACAATTTTTTGTAGGTTAGTGGTGCCAAATCAACTTCCACCTTCACATGGTTGGAATCATTAGTAAAGAATTTCATATTCTTCAAGATAAGAGAAGCTAACTAAAATTACTTGGAGTTTCTGCACTCCTGAACAATTATTCGCCCCTTTAGATGTGTTGGCAGTGATAGTTTCTAGCCAACAAGCACTAAAAATTGAGTTCTCAGATCGTAGCTTCAACTTTGACAATATTTATTGTCAGTGTTTATGTGCTCCAAAATAGTAGTGAAAATGCACTTTCAGGTGGAAGTGGGTGTCAAGGTTGTTGGAACACATATAATTTGCCTATATAGACATACTTGAAGTGGTGTATTTGTACCTGCCGGTCCCAGAGGGAAAGTTGCTAGTTAGAGGTCAAGAAGTTGTCTCTTTAGTGCCAAAATATTGCATTTTAGGACCCTTTACTGAAAATTTTTCCATGGAATTTTATTAGAGTAGATTTAGGGTGCAATTAGAGGACTTTCCCACACACACAAAGGATCTTACGATTCCTCCATACGACTTATAGTTTTGGTTTTATGCATGCCTATAGTTAGGCTAAAAATTAGAATCTTTCTTGTATTGGGAAGGGCGTTCTTGAGCCCAAAATGGGTGGTGGGTTTGTCATCCGAGCCAGATGGGAGGTCAAGAACCTAGTCCTAGATGTTATTCAACCCCTTGGATGGTTTGGCAGTGCTAGTTTTCAGCCAATAAGCATCAAAAATTGAGTTCTCAAACTATAGCTTCAACTTTGACAATATTTGTTGTCAATGTTTTCGTGCTCTGGAATAATAATGAAATGAACTTGTGGGTGGAAATGGGTGCCAAGGTTGTTGGAACATGTATAATTTTCCTATATACATATGCTCGAAGTGGTGGATTTACACTTGCCAGTACCAAAGGCAAAGTTGCTAGTTGGAGGTACATGATATTATGACAAAAATTTTGGTGAGGAGCGAAAAGATGGATTAATTATTCCAATCCACCGAACTTGTACACACAAACCTTCTTTACACACAACATATAAATTTAACATAATGCAATGACAATTATGATAACTAAATGTATATCTTCCGTACTTCAAGTGTTGAAGGTGGTTTGGAGGTTGGGGCAAGTCTATGGGAGGAGATATGGCCAAACATCAATCCCAAAGAAGCCTAAAAACCTAATGGGACAAGTTTATAATAAAGTGTAGTTGTTAGGCCTAGTCTTTGAAGCCAACAAGGGGTAATAAGTGGATAATTTGGAAGAGTGGATGTCTAAGCTTGTGAGAACTATTGTTTAATATTGAAATAAGTATTATATGTGTGAGAGTGGGGTCAAGAGTGAGAAATAAGGTCGTAGGGGAAAAATAATCTTTAAGAACATGAACTAGGAATACTAGGCCTTATATTCATACTTGGGAAAAAGTGGGAAATAGGTACAAGGAAGACTTGGGGCCTTCAATGAAGGTTGGTTGGCATGTTTGAGGATGCGGTAGGAGGTTGGAATCTATTTTATTTAACTCTGAGTATATATAGATAAGCATCAAGCCATAAATTACATTGAAACTAGTTGGAATGATGATTTTTAGACTTCTAATCAATTATTTGCATCACAAACCAAGGCAAAAGAGGATGATTTGTGAAATTTGACCAAGAAGACATGTGTCACTAACTTTTGCCAAATTGGGCCTATAGGCCAAAATATGCTGGATCTAATCACAAAGTTTCATGGAGAGGCTCATTATGACCTAATATACCAATTAAATATATTTTTTTGGATTTTTGACAATGGAAACTATTCACTATTTTAGTACAGTCAACCCTATGTCAAATCACGGTCAACATTGGAGCCTACCTTGCATAAATTAGTTAGTTTGGGGCATCTATAGGTTGAGTCAAAGAATTAAATTTGGTAATAATGGTCTCCATGACATAAAAAAAATCCCATTATATCCTAAATCTCATAAAAATATTTGAAATTCCCATTGTTTTGACACATTCCTCTTGCAGTCAAGAAGGCAGCCATTAGAGATTTCTAGAAGTTTTGTCAGTTTTGCATGCCAATAAGCAGTTTAGGCCTTAGAGAGATCTCAAAACCATAAAATATGATGTTTGAAACCTATATTATCCTATATAAATGATCAAATTCAGGGGTTTCATGCAAAATATTGAAGAAAGACAAGTTGTGGCATGAAGGAAACATGTAGGTAGCTCAAGGTAAATTGTAGTAAAAAGGGTATATATGACAAATTACATATCCAAATGACTTAAAACTTGGTAATATTGGTATTAATGACCTAATATACTCTTATATAATCTTGGGAATGTCATATGACAAGTATAAGTACTTGTTTTCTCATAGTCCCCTCCATGTCTCATAATGGTCATTATTCTTACAGGCCTAATTTTTGGATTTTAAAGATGTGTTTGAGTGTTACAGGATTACATAAGTATTTGAGAAGTATGGTAAGATGGTTTTAAACCTCTTAAACGCCTTTCAAGGGTGTCCACACTCCAAACTTCATGTAATCCCCACAGGCAGGCTCAAATCCCTAAAGGCAGTTCTAGAGGCATAAATGAAAAGTTGCTTTTTTTTTATCATTGGTAAGGTGTTATGAGATGTTTTGTATGTCATGAGTGTGTTTTAAATAAAATAATATCAGTGGGAAGGTCAAATTGGTCCTTTGGAGAGTATGTACAGGGCATGGGAAACCCTAGATTAGCAAGCTTCGGGCATTTTCAAGAGATTTAACCATGGGAATTTAATGAAACTTTGTAATATTTATCCCCTATACATATATAAGGTGAATAAAAAGGTTTTAACCTGAGATTATATGAATGTGTATGGATTATAGGACTGAGAGTTTGGAATATGGCTAATTAGGCCTAAATGAGGGTAGGCTAATGAAGGAAGTGATAGTTAGAGGTGGAGTTGGGATATGAAATTTGACATCGACATGAAAAATAATAGAGTGTACCTATAAATGCCCTTATAATCTCTTGAGAAATCATAAAAATTATGTATAAGACAAAATATAGTAAAAAAAGGCTACAAGCCTTAAGAGAGCATTGTGTCCATAAGGTGTGGAATGAGAGTATGCTATTGTTTGAGTACTTGAAGGGAGTTATACCAGGTATGTTATGATCATATAAGACCATATGTGATAATAGGTTGATCTCTTGAAACATAAAATAATATTTCATCCTCGAGACCCAAAGAAGGTGCCTAGGAAGAAACTAGAAAGAGATTGAGAGGAAATTTGTGAATGAGACATGAATGGAATGAGGTAAGAGATGTATGGACAGAGGTCAATGCCATAAAGGAGGTGCTACTAAGAGTATAAGGAATAAGTACTAGGTGTAAGAATCTAAATTAAGTCTAAAGAGTCAAAAAAGGAGCTAGCTTGTGAAAGAAGATTCAAATAAGACCATAGAATGTGAATGCCATTAGTTGGGTTTAGAACCAGATAATGATGTTTTTATAGACTTCTCCTCCATACCTCTACATCATCATACAAACATAATTCAAATACAATCATTGATATTCTTAATTTCTTAAAAGGGTCCGATTTTCAACTTTATCCTAACAAGTTATTCTCAATCTCATAACATTTGTAATCCTTAATAATACTTTAAAACCAATCATTTATAATACTCTAAACACAAATGATTCAAACAAGATTTACTTCATTTGTTTTCTTAAATATTCATGTACAAAATAAGAATGCCATGTACAAATGCCATATATAGGCACACAATGTTAATAATACATGCACTACCATATAAGCATACAAACAATTACATCATGTCTAACAACATAGTATCTAATGTCAGGTGAATACATCATATACACATATACAATGCCAAAAATGTGCACATTGCCATATATCCATACAAAAAAGTACATCATCTACAACATCCTAATCATCAAATATTTTTTCTCTCTTTTTTGTCTTTAAATAAGACTTTCCTTGGGATGCCCTGCTTGTAGATGGAGATATCTTGAATGCCTTGGATTTCTCCAAGGTTTGAATGTGGGTACTACGCTCATAGCTCGCTTGTAGTTGAACTTGTTTAAATACAAAAAATATTATACTATTAACAAGTATACATGAAACCAAGTTAATAAACTCATGTTTCAAACTAAAATAAAAAAAATCATTTAAACATGCACTTACCGCAATCTCATGATCCTCCTCAATTTTCCATTGACGCTCAACTGGGTCAATGCCAAGTTCATCTGCATGAACAGGCATGCAAATGATGAAGAAACATGAGGAGATGTCACATTAGCCATTTGAATCAGACTATAAATTCTCATATGATAGACCTACATACATAATACATTCATGCATATAAGTTATATTTGCCATAGTATATAGTAAAATTACTAAAACAAAAGTACTAAATTATAATTCAAAATTATAATTGAATATACATACCTCAGTGAGTGCCTGTGTAGATGAAATTGTAGCAGCAATGCCTAAGTCTATATTATCTTGTAATGATGGAGGAGTGTCCACCGTAGTCATCAGTTGAACAAACAACCTAATAATTAATAACTTGGGTAATTCATTGATTAAACAAGTTGCTAACAAACTTAGTCTTGCATACAATCCAAGATTCAACTATAGTCCAAGCAATTGATTCTTTTGGTATAAATTTATATGGAAGGTAACTAAGGAACACATAATAGTGTTGAGAATAAAATTTTTAGGAATCTAATTGGTCACGAAGTGGTAAAATCCTATTTGTCCACGGTCCTTATTCTTGGAAAACAAATAGTTTGTAAACTAAGAAATTATGTGCCTTGTGTTTAGTTTTGTAAATTGTTATGCATTATAAAGAGTTTAAATAAGGATTGTTAATGATCATAGAAAGGGGGAGATCATATTGATATAGGTTTATAGTGATTTTACATTGAAAGAGGAAACAATCCCTGAGTACCGTGTTTGCTAAAGGGCAGCATACAGTCAAAGGATTGAGTTATATTATGTTGAAACTAGTTTTGGATTCCATTGATATTTTAATGCGTACAAGATAGTCAATGGAAGTGTATATAATCCCATATTAGGTTTCAAATATATTTGGAGTTGAAGGAAAGGCAAAGTAACATTGTACCTTATTTTCATGTGTGTATAGGCAGGGTTATAAACTGAGAGTTTTGAGTTTGCAATTGATTGTGGGATTTCAAAACATGGTGTCTAAATGAGAAAGTTGTATAGGTTTAGTACAAACCCAATGAAATTTTTTTGGGGTTTTGAAACCCACTAATACAAAAGTTATCCGCTTTAGTGTGCTCTTTGCCCAAGTAATGGCCTAGAAACCTTGATTTTAGGGTTTAGTGTATAAAATGAGATTTGATTGCTAAAAATTTCCAAAAACTTGTAATATTAAATTATTTGATGTCTTATCACTAATGGATGTGGTTTTAGGATTTTTAGGTGTGTAAAAGTACGCAAATGAGGCTATGATCTAGTGTTAGGCCTAGAGAAGGTTAAGGGAGAAGGGGTGATATAGAAACAAGAAGATTTATCCAAAGAAAGGGGTAAAAAAATGATTGATTAAACTAAAAGATCCAAATGGGTATCTATAAAGGTTAATATATTATAGATAAATTTTGTACATGTTTCATACTAAGGAGGTTTGCACAAATGGAGGGTTAATTGGTGAGAGGCCTAAAGGAGGAAGTACAATTTTCCTTGAGATTTTTGTTAGAGGGTTAATGTGGGAGTTTTATGGGCCGAATGGGTCCTTAAATATGTAATTAATTTCTGGTGAAGATCTTTCAAATGCTCCCAACAAGTATCTTAACCCAAAAATAGGGCTAGTAGAAGGTAAAGCTATAAAGGTGTATGTGAGGGGTAAGTAGATAGACAAGAGTGAGTGACATGACCAAGGATGTAAAGAGAGAGTGATAAGAAGATAAAATGATTGATTTTCCTAATATCATCATTGTTGTTTGATTTCTTAAAGGACTAAGGGAATGAGTTATGAATGGATGAAGGAGAACCTTGAAAGGAAGGGATATAGGCAGAGTTTGGTATAGAATTTGATATAGCTCCACATCAATGGATATAGATAGGACCTCTCCTCCAACTAGATAGAGTAGGTCTTTGGGCCCCCTAAGTAAGTGGTGGTAACAAACTACTCAACCCCATCTATCTATATGGGGTTGAGGTCCCCTATTTGTATATAGTCTCAAGGCCTCTGCCATATACATATAGGCTATAGTTTATAGTCGATGCTCTCCAAAAAAACCAATGGGATGTAATAGACACTCTCCAAACAAACCAATGGAATTAATTAGGTATAATGGGATTAAGAGGCTATGTCATCTAAATTTATAACTCCATAGATAGAGATGTTATTATTATGCTTGGATGGAATCAAGATGGGAATTGAATTTCTATCCAAGACCATTTTTGGATAGTGATCATAGAGATTGAATTGTTATATGTGATTAGGCTAACAAGGAATCAAGTGCTTGGTTATGAGGTTAGTATTTAAAAGAAAGGAGTGGTGTGCATATTGACGAAGACATGCTATGCTCGATTGGGAAATTGATAGAAATATATTATACGAAACAACTTTTATCAAATGAATTATATATATATGTACATCCAATACTACTGATTGGGATTGACCCGCTATGGAAACTACATATAATGGGATATCAAGCAAATGTTTGACTCACTATTTTGGTTATTGAAAACATAGTTGAGATGGAGGATGAGTTTCTAACAAGTTACATCAATCCATGTTAATACATCAAACAATAAAAATTCCAACAAAATTACATTAGGTATTTTATATTTTCTTACACAAAATCTACCAAGGATGTAATTAAGGTGTATAAATGTACATCTAGAGTATATAAGATTCACTTGAGTATATAGATGTAGTAGCCTAGGTTGGCCCACTACATAGTTGTGATGTTAAAGGCAACGTCTCCTCTTGGAACACAAAAAAAATACATATTTACTATTTAATTTAAACGTGTAAATTAGTTTTTACCTTTTTAATTTGCAAATATAACTTAAAAATTTAACATTAAATTTATATAAAAGATACATGCATGTGTGCAGGGACTCCCAACATATCTGAACTAAATGTGTGTGCCAACAACTCATCAGTCAAGACCATATCCTCCAAGCCCCCTAAAGCACCACTATCATCATCTAAAGGTCCAATGCATATAGCACCACAACATTTGCATGGGTGGGGTTGGGTATAACCACTAGCTGGAGTATCTTGAGCATGTCTCTGAAAGTCTACTAGTATGATGAATGAGTATATCAATAAGGGCACTAAGTGCATGAAAAGTGTCTATATCCATAACCTCTACCACCATAGAGGGAATCTCTAGATGAAGTGGCTTTTGGGTAGTGATCCTTGTAGATCGATCAAGTACATGATGTGCACCTGGTCGATCCTGTATAGAGCCTTTCCCTCAGCACTGAAACTCACCATAGTCAAAGTAGTTTAGAATTTGATTGAGGACAAACTCGCAATAGAGTTTCCTCAAAAATTACAAAGGGACCTGATGTTTATCAAAAGGGGGATATTCAAACACCATCCACTATCACTTCCAAAAATTGGCCTTAATCAAATTGTGTTGGCATCGGTGGATTGGGAAATGTTTGGTCATTATGGGAAATGGGGCATTGGTGGTCAGGTTAATAAATAAGGCAATAATTTGAACTCTTGTTATATTTTTGTTATTTCTATTAGATGCTTATAATTTGTCATCATAGGAAGCCCTACAACTATCCCTATATGACCTTCATCTATTAATTTGACTCGTTATCAAGTCAACTTGACCTAATACTAACTCTAGATTATTAGCCAAATAGGTGTGGTGGGTGTTTGTGGAAGTGGGCTCCCTCATTCTCATAGTTATTTGCTTAATTTTAATTTTGTTCTCCACTATGTGAGCAACTATATCCTCTTGGTTGCCTAGGGGATCTAGGGGAACTACAGGAGGGTTAGGTGGAGGGTTAGGAGGGTTGGGCAGAAGGTTGGGTGGAGGGTTAGGTGGAACATGTTGACCTGTTGGATAAAAATAAAAAAACAAACTTGTAATTCACATTTAAAATAAAAATTAAAAAAATTGATTTAATCTACAAAAAAACATACCTCTTCTTCATGTTTTCATCGTCGATCTGGCGAATGGAGGGCAAAACATGAATCTTGTAAGCCAAAACAAGAGATTGAGGGCAAAACATGATCTTGCAAGCCAAAATTTGAATGGGAATCACCAAAATGTGAATGGAAAGAATGAAGAGGATGAGGGTTTTTTCATTTTATAGTTTCAATAACGTGTCCACATTATGTAAACCTATAGAAAATGCATACGTGTTCCTATAATGTGTACACATTTTTATAAGTTTAAATAACACGTACAAATTATTGTTATAATGTGTACACATTATGGCTCAAGAATCCTGAGCCATAACGTGTACGTATTATAACAATAACACATACACATTATGTTATAACACATATGTGTTATGGGTTATGTCCACAGAATTATCCCTCAACTTCACGAACATACCCATATCAAGTACCTTGTGTAATGTATATCATGGATAATAGGTATGTGTATGTACATATGTAAGCTCAAACATGATAGTGTAGAGTGATCATTGAATCATACAACCTATGTGTATCAAGAGCAAAGAAGATGAATGCCCCCAACATCTTGATGATATGAGTAGAGGGAAGGCCCAACAACCATAAGTGTATCATGTATCTATGTATGCCTATATATGTGTATGTAGGAATAAATGGTATGCTAGTCCTCAACATGGAACTAACACATAGATGCCAAAGATCCAATAAAACATGTAGGTGCCAAAACTACTTTTGGGTTTTTTATTTTTTTGGTATTTTTGAAACAAATTTTGGAAATTGGAAAAACTATCCATTTCCCCAATTTAAATGTAAATAACTAGCCATTTTATCAATCTGAATGCAAAAGACTATTTGGTAGTTTTATTTAGTTATTCATATGACACCATGTCTTATGACTTATCATGGCACATGTTGTGATGCATTTTGGTAAACATATTCCATCTCTTGTTATTATAGATGTATCACTATACCCATCAAGTGGTACATGTATTTTGATATCTTGAAAATGAAATGTAATACACATGTTTTTCAGATTGAGCTTTATCTCCATATCGACCAAAAAAGACCGACCTATATGCAAGCTAAAATTTGGCTTCAGATTTATTACCCATATCATAGAGTATACAATCTTTGGTCTACATGCAATAAGTAAAAGTATGTATCCAAAGGAGTCTAGATTTAATGGAGATTTATTTAGTTCATCTGTATGACATCCCATTTGTTCAAAAAATATCTTGATACAAAGTGAGTATAACAGATGAATGAACTAGAGCAATGACTTTGAATTCATCAAAGGATCCCTGTCACAACTGCAAGTGGTGCACTGTACCTCTAGCACTGACCAAAAACTGATGTCATTTCATAAAAAATCCTGCCCCTATGAGTTATGGCAAAAAAATGACTGATGAACACAATCAAGGCTTGCTCATCCCCAGTGATCATCATACCGTACTATAGTAGAACATAATCGATCATGCCCAATTACATCAACCCACATAAGGTCCCACACATGAACCCATCTAAGTGACAAACCTATACTCTATATGGCACATCTCCAAATGCTCACAACCTTTGTCAACACTACTGGTACTAACAACCCCTATCAACTCATACTGTCATTGATGACTAATTAAAGACCAATAAATGCAATATCTTCTCCCCTTATCAGGCGAGAGGTGAGAAGTTGTGAACCAAGAGAATCAAAATCAACTAACAATACCTGTTTCATGTCATGAAGAGCAAAATGAGAGAAAGCCAAAACTAGAAAATTTTGAAAGAAACAAACTAATGCCACCAAATTTATATTCAAGCATGATCCCAAACTCTGAGCGAATAACTAATTGGAGAAGGTAATAGTTCTCTAACCTCCAACCAATCCTCCAACCTCCAATCATTTATCACTCAAAGTATGATTTCAGGTCCATCGGGACCACAGACCTTGACCATGAGGGACATCTCCTGATCAGATGAAGCATAAAAATATCTTGAATAATTGGAGTAACCAAAATATTTAACACTAGAATGACCCACATAATTTTCTTTAGCTTTCTTTTTACGTGGAGAATGGGGTCGTCGACAAGGGCATACATTTGTAAGATGTCCAATACCACCACATTTGAAACATCTAGGTTATTTTTTATGTATGTGAGATCCAAAAAAACCTAAATCAATAGAATAACTATGAGAAGAGTGTTTGTGGTGATGTCTACATCTGGAAGACCCTGGAGAATGTTGATGTGAGTGTTGTGGAGACCATCTAGAATGGTATGGAGAGTGCCTCAAAGAATGACTCGAAGAGTGTTTCTAAAAATATCATTGTACATGATGATGATCTCTATGATGGGACCTATTCTTTGTATAGTGAGCCTCTTTAGTAGGTGTGCTCTTCTTCCTTGCAAATTGTCTCTCATCCTGAGTTAATAACTCACAAATAGAGTCAAATATGGCATCGTTAAGCTTATCACTAAACTATAGCATTTCAACAAAATTGGTGTATGTAAAACTAAGGTCATTAAGCGTAATGAAAATCCACATGTCATCATCGATTTTACCACCAATTATGCAGTAGTCTTGTTTCAATGTTTTCATGTAGGAGAGATATTCAGATACATTTTCATCAATACTAAGCTTGTTATTAAGCAACTACATTAAGATATCAATTTTTTTATATGCAATTTATTTGTCACATAAATATCTTAATGTTTTCCATGCCTCAGATTTAATAACTTCAATGTGAATAATCACCTGTGTAGTGCAAGATGATTTTAGCAGTGCAAGTGCATGTTTATCATGTTTTGGGTATTCAACTAACTTTGTGGGTTCATTGGGTGTTGTGGTTTTTTTCTCTATTATTTACCACAAATCATTAAAAACAAGCATGTTTTCCATGTTCATGATCCATTCTTTGTAGTTTTTAGGTGACAATTTTACATTTTTCGATATCAAACTTATAATTTTTGCCATGGTACGAAGTCAAAAAATAAGGAATGCTATTGAGGTTTTACCTTTACCTTCAATATATATTCTGTTTATAAGAGATTTTGGGACTTATGAAAAATAATGTAACACCTTATACACCCTTATATCTCCAAAATTTAACTTTGTCCTTTCATTATTTTCTTTTATCCTTATAACCCTTTTATAAAAAATTGCAAAAAATATTTTTGACCCAAGGAAATACAAATGGGATTTGATCCCTATACCTCCTACCTTTAAATATTTACACAAAAAAAATATTTTCCAAGTGCTTCAAGAGGATTTACAAGACATGAAGAGATATTTTTACATTTAAACCTAGTTTCCCTCTCTATGATAGAAAAAAAATTACTTTTCCTTGTAATTTTTTTTTCATTTGAGAAAAATAATTTGAAAAAACTGACTCACCACTTTTATGGAGGGCCCATGTGCCAATGCAAATATAATGAATTTAAATAAAACCTAATTCCAAAAATCTTACTATACTTTGTTAATTTTCATTGCCATACCATTGTAGGATCGTCCCAGGTCTGGGTTGTGAAGTAATTAGGTCTGCATTTTGAATTAAAGCAACTCTACATTATGAATAGCTAAAAATGAATTTATTATTACAATAGAGAAAATATTGCCTTTAATACTTATCACATTTCAAAAGATACAACTTAGTCCACTGTTAATGTCATTATTTTCCACTGTTCAGAATGGAAATAAGATGAAAATTTAATGCATAATAAAATGCAGTCTCAAGTAGTGCTAGCATGAACATGAAAAATCTTGATGTTGAGACATAAGTTCTTTCTCACGAATGATTTTATTCTGAGTTGAGGAAAAAACATTATGCAAAACCCATTTGAAAAAAAAACTTACACAAGCCCAATAGTGCATTCTTTAGGATTTTGGTTTCATAGGCTCTAAAAATTTCTTCACTACACTCAATTTTCTAGGGTTGAAACCAAGCTTTTCAAGTTTCTTTTATCCTCCAAAAATTTCTTATTGTGGCTTTGATACCAATGAAGGATTGTGGAACATGAGGAATAGTTCAGAAAATATATTAGAAATCAAACTTATTTTATTTTTGTACATAGTAAGCTTACGGAAATAAGAGTTGGTTAAAAAACTAACCAATAGGTAAAACTACCCAGACAAAAAAAAATGAATTACATAAAAAAATTAAAACAATTGTGGATCATGAAAATAATCCAACAAAAATCACACAAGGATTAGGACAAGGTAAAAGATAAGCATCTACAAGAGAATGCTTATGCAACAACGATGCTCAAATGTTGAATTCACCAACTACTTAACGCTAATTTGGATGTGGATCCTATTTAGTGGTTAGGGTTAAAGATATATAAATGATAGGGCACAAGGGTGAATATCAAATCTACAACATGCCAATTAATGTACTAAATTTAGATGTACCATATGTTGAATTTATAAAACTAAAATATGTTATTAATATAAAGTATAGCTCTACCAGATATTCAAATGACATAAAAGAAAGTACTTACCTATTTCTAATGATAACAAAATGTTGAATATATAACATTAATAAAGCAAGTAGGAAGACAATTTTGGACCAATTGTCATATTCTGTATTTGGTGCCTCTGGCTCTCTGGACACTTGCATCATCGTGGGACAATTGTGTTGATGCTAGTGTTTGAGTTCAATGCTAGTGTCCTATATGGAATATTCACCAAAATAGGATGTGACCACCTAGATACTTATAGGTTTGGCTTTGTTTTCACTCCAGTACATTCAAATACGGGTTATGGATTGTCACTTCTTGTGAAATGGCAAAACCCTAGCTTTGCATCTTCAATGTGATCTTGGGTAAAAATAGGTTAGTGGGCACATGGTGTCGAGTTAACCTACAATGACCCCACTGTCAAAGGGTGTTTCCTACATATATAATAATCCAAAATAGGGCATAAAACTCATGTACTTCTCCCCTACATGTTGGTTTGTGTGTGAATCATGCAATGCGTAAAATAAGTACAACAGTGACCTAGTTTGTAACTTGGAAAATAAGGCCTTATGACTATTCCTTTAGTACTTTAGACTTGTAGATGTGTTTTACCTATGATTGGTGTGGAAATAGATAAGTTTTGATTAATTAAGTGCTTGATAGGGTGATTTATCATAAGTTCCTTGATCTCTTTGGTCTTTTTTAGGTATCCATAGGTGAGGAATGAATGAGGGTTGACATTGTATTTATACCAATCCTATTGGGAGATAATTCATATTAAAACACTTAAACCAACCATTTCAATACATTTTTTTTGCAAATTGTATGACTTTTAGGGCACCGAGCACTTATGTTGGGCTAGTATAGTAACATCGATGCTATTGTCTAACCCAGACATTCGTTTAGGGAGGAAGAGAACTGACATAGGCTCAGAACTTGCAGAGGTGTAAGATAAGTACATTTAAAGAATTTTGGGCAAGATGGGATGTTTATGTCATTAATATAAGTCTATTCAAACTAAGAGATGGGCCAAGGGGCACAAGATAGAGCATATGTGAGGCTTGTGGAAGTAAGAGATGTATATAACTAATAAGAACAACCAAGGTCATGAGTTTGCCAAGTATACAAGACTGAGGTGCTACATAATCAAAAAATATCATCTAAAGTTCCTTCATTTAATTGTTTTTTTGGGTAAAATGTGCATAATTGATGTTCTTGTTATTTAGCATATATTTACACTCCAAAATAAATAAAGGGTTAAGGAGTTGGGCAACCACTGAAGAGGTGTTGCAAATTGTGAATCCTACACCCTAAAAATCATACCTCCACATAGTTTTGTGAGTTTGTGGATGTAATGGCTTTAGTGAGGTTTTTCAACCTCCTCTTCCCTATAAGTGATAATACAACTATATATAAAATGTTACCCTCCTCTGGCACAAGGGGAATTATGAGAGACCAAAAAGAATATTTTGTGAAAATTATGTAAGATATGACTTAATGAAACTTAACTGGAAGTAAGAGGATGATGTTTGATATTTGGATTAGGCTTTTTATATTCGTATTTCAATTTATCTATTCTATATTATCCCTTTTTTTAATTATGATTTATGGCTCGACGTGACCTTGTGTGTGCATGTGTGTATGAGAAGTTATGTACATCAGCCAACTTTTGAAATAATAAGGGGTGAGTTTAAAACACATACTCAATTTCAATGGGTATAAGGCCCCACAATACTAAAATATAAAGGCATGCACATTGTACCTATCTATCCTAAATAGATCTACATAAAGAGTAGATCTAACACAGAGATGAAAAATGCTCTGTTACTAAGGCATAACATGATAAAAAGTGATGTATACTCCAAAAAAAATTAAAAATAATTTTTGATAAGTTTTAGACCATGTTTTTTAGGCCCAAGGGATAAATTGGGACCTAAGTGGGGCTGAAGTGGCTGAAGGAACATGCCAATATGTACAAGTTTTCCAAATATGATAAATTTGGAATAAGATATTGGATAAGGGTCTTCGTGCCAAATTTAGGTGTCTACACTAACCTTTTTGGGTGGGGTAATAGAGAACATATATATCATGTGATAATATAAGGCTAATGATAGAAAAAAAAGTAAGCACATCTCTAGAAAAATCATATCTAAACTAATCACAACTAAAGAAGACCCGAAGGGGGAAAGAGCATGAAACCATGAGGTTGGGTGAAAGATCATACGGGTTCCCCAAAAAAAATATGGTAGTGGATTTAAGTCTAAACAACACTACATTAAACTATAAAATAAGGCACACATCATATATGCTCTAAATAAAGTGAATACAATGAATGTAGATCTGATTTGTGTGAAAGAGATCAGGAAATTTGAGAGATATAAGGAATGGTTGAATTTATGAGGAAGTTTATAGACACGCACCTAATTTTAGACTCAATTTTATTATTATGGTTATTATAAATAATGAGAAATGAGATAAAAAATAATGCAAAATAGAACCTAGAAATATGACCTAGATTGGTGTGCAAGTTTGATCCATATAAAACTTTGTGACCTTTTCATAATGAAACTACTCAATATAAACATTTCCTGTAATTGAAAATTGATATGTGAGATTTCTAAAATTATTTATATTTTTTTTAAGCCCTAGTCCAATCCAAGAGACATTTCAATGGAATAAAAAATGTGGTGTTGTTATGAATGAAATAACTCAGTCAACCCAATGTTCGATGACAAGATAGAAACAAACACTCTTGTAATTTAACAAGAGATATGGTGTGTATGAATATTCCAAACCCTTATCATTATGTATAAGATGAAATAAATTCATCAATCTATATGCTCTTTCACTAGTTCTTCTTTTGGTACAAGTATGCAACAAAAACTCTTTAATAAATAGGAAGTACAATAAAAAGTAGTGTCAAGGAAATATATAGATGTGATATGTATAAGTGATACTTGTAACTATATGAGCATATAATTGTGGTATGTATTAAATGTTATTAAGTGCTTGTGAATACATAGAGACTTCTCATATCTGAATTAATATATTATCAGTGTGTAAGTTGATATTGTGGAAGCCAAAAATTTGACAATTAGGGAACAACAAAACATGGTGCAAAAGGTGGAACTGGTTATAAGACCTCTAACTGACATGACTACTATTAGAATGTTTTGATACTAGTTGGATCACTATTAAATTTTTTTTATAATAGTCAAGGTGAACAAAACCCATAAAACAGAGACCAATAAGTTTGTAGGAATATCAAAAAGTCTCATGATGCAAACAAATGAAAGATTCAAAATATTTAATGCACATGAAAGGTGATATAATGACTAGCCATAAATAACCTTCAAAACTGTATAGAGCTTCACACAAATTAAAATGAGCCCATGAGATCTAAATTTAAACCATTGATCCATATACACAAAAACAAGCTAATGACATTGCAATTACTAAGGTTGTGTGAAAATTAGGGGTTTACACTAACTTACAATAAAATACATTGATATGTTAAAACACAAAGTGTATACACTCATTAACCAATAATATGAGTAAGCATTGAAGTATCAAAATAAATAATATGTTGAGACATGCTTATATTACTTTTATCATCACTTGTAGGTGTACCTAATAAATCATCATCCTCAAAATGAATATCTTTAGCGCGCGCGCACACACACACACACATATATCATTTATTTCAAATTTCTTAGGAGATGTAGGATTAGATGGTTGTGTCTTTTCAATATTTCCATAGAAATGTGATTGTTATATTCTTTTTATTTAGGTACCCATTTAAATTCATATCATGATGTAATTGAATCTACATTGGGATGTTTTAAATATTGCATTTCTTGTGTTATCTATCATTGAAGTGTAATCATATCCCACTAATAATCATATACAATATGTAGATAGAGTTTTAAGACCAAATATAACACATAATGTAACGTAACCCAAAGGTCAATTAACATATTAAAAAACAGATATCAATAATTTAACTATATAATTCGAACCATTTCAAAGACTTGTAAGGAGATCTAATCTGAAGTTAATGAACTAAGCTTTATTATCAATCATTATCTAATGTCTTTGTTTTCCATCTGTAAAACCACAAATGACCAATACTTGAAAATGTGATTTAATATGTCAATGTAGCTCATTTAGGAACTGTAATTGGAACCTAATGATGTGCAAAGGCCAATCCATTTTAGAATTAGGACTTGTTGCATATGGTTTCTTAACAGGTATATAAATTTTAATGTCATGAAAATTAATAAGATCTTAGTTATATTTTGATAATCACAAAATGTATTTACATTGTATGTTCATGGTAAATGAGTCAATTTGTGACAACTAATAGATGGTAAGACAATTAGTTTTTTATCAAATAGATTTCTCAAATTTTCACTTTAATTATAAGATTATTTACAAAAAGGCATAGGGCTCTTCTTAAGTTGCATGTTATAATTAATAAATGGCTTATATTTTTTATTTGATGGGACATGATTAATATTGAGATTTTTTTTTAATAGCAGATAAAAGCCAATCACATGTCTCATATGTAAGTGTATGCAAATGTAAAAGTTATTTTTCAAGTTCTGGGACCTTATTAAAAATACCATTAAAATATGGATAAGCACTATAAATCACTTATCTTTGAGAGGTTGAAAAAGGCTTTTACTAAAAATGTATTATTCTTTAGATCTGATGGTTAATGAAGTAATCAATGTTGACTTCCCTTAACTCTAACAATGTATTTATGGATGTTCTCATGCTGACCTTGTTGGAGAAATAAAATATGCTCAAATATAGCATGTGGACCTTTATTACTAATGAACCAGGATTAAAATCCTCTTCCAATGTAATGAAAGAATTCATAGACCTACTAGTTAAAGTATGAAACCAATCTAAGACATTTCCACTCACGATATTAGGAAAACATATTAAGAAATAGTGTATCATGAAGAGTGCATTTTCCAAGAGAAGCATAGAAATTCTTAAGGTGTATATAAGTATATTTATATCTATTAAATAAAGAATTCTTAAGCATAAAAAAACCATGTGGAAAGGGAAGGTTCACAACCTTATAAGAAATGGGGTTCATTATTGTAACACAAAAATCAACCCTAACATTTAATGCAAGGGAATTGAGAGAGAAAATATGAATTAGTCTTTATAATTCAATTATCACATGTATCATAGTAATTATCTTAGAAGCTGGCATAATGAAATTATGAAGTGGATCATTCAATGGATAAGTTTTCTGATTGGTTTCAAACATAGACCAGTGTTATGAGGCATAGACTTAGAGGAGGAAGGAGAAAAATCATTACAAATAGTTTGAGAACAACATTTAAAATAAAAATAGGGTTTTCAATAGCTACTTCTTTCACCATGTTCATCATCTTAGAAAAGTGATACAAAATTTCCATAACATAATTATTAAGATTTGCAATAATTTCATAATTATGTTTCTCACCCACTTCAAACTAATATTCACTATCATATAAATCACATATATTTTACTTCAAAGAAGATGTATCATTCACATTAAAAATGTCCATATAGCTTGCTAAAGAAATATTTACACTAAGCAAATGCACAACCTAAGTATCAATAATATACTCAAACAAGGGAAGAATAAAAGGAGGATTTGGAAATAATATAGGTATAATCAAATCCTATAAGGTGTAGAAGAATGAATCCCTAAGGTATTTTATTTAATAAACCAGGTTCAATAAAAGGTGAAACCCTGAGTTTGAGTGTACAATATTATGGGTTCTCTAGAATATTTTATGGTAAATTAGATCTAGGTCTAATCAACACTACACTAAACTATAAAATGGATTATAAGACAAAATTGATATGTTTAATATATACATATATATATATATATATATATATATATATATATATATATATATATATATATATATATATATATATATATATATATATATATATATATATATATATAATAAATATTGAAAATATATTAAAAAGGATAGGGAAATTGAGAGTCAAATGAATAATAGAATTTACAAAGGGAATCTATAAACACACACCTGATTTTGGACTCACTTGTATTTTGAGAGTCATTGTAAATAATGAGAAATAGGGCATGTGATAGTGTAAAAGAGAACTCAAAAATATGACCAATGACTACTATTGTGACCAATATCAAACTATTTTGATAGTGATATTCTAGTATAAGACTATTATGATAGTAAGATTTTTCTTGATAGTGGAAGGTCTATTCTGATAATGGTTTCGTAGGTCTATATGGTCTAAAAATTTGAGAACCTATTGATCAATGAATCCCTATTAGAAACCTCTTCTATATATTTGAGTTGATGTTTAAGACTACCAAAATCCTTCATCCTTTTCTCAATCCCTAGTCTAGTCCAAGAGACTTTGAAAGGGGATACAAAATTTGGTGTTGTTATGATCAGTCCTATGTTTGATGACATGTAGGATGATAACACTCATGAAAGTTGCAATGAAATTACTTAGATAAAACCCATTGATGTAACAGATCAATAATAATATATTGCATAAACAAAAGAAGAATGTGAAGATCCACAATGTAAGATAGAAGAAGATAACACTTGATAAATATTACCGAGCCACTTCGAGGGGGAAGCCTCCATACAATGAAATAAGAACATAATTCCCAATATGATGATAAAGTACTAACCATAATGTCAGGATCTTGCTCCTCAATTAGAGCACATATGATTACTTCTTGTATTAGTAACTAAACACAGAATTATACCAAAATCAATAAGTAACTAGAAATATGAAACAACACAGGATTTGAGAGACAATACACAATTGTATTAAATACTCAGAAGAAAATACAATAAAGAAGATGCCACTTCTTCTTCCACCTCAAAGGTTCGCCACGCCTCAAGACCTTCTTCCCTCTCTCTCTCGGTCCCAACAATCAACTCCAATATAGAATTGATGTTCACCTCTCCAACCAGTCAGTAACATGCTGCTAGTACACCAAGTACACAACTGTACTCCAAGTAGATCTCCTGCTCTCTGCTGCTACCTACAAATCACTAGACCTTACTCACCATTGTAGATCTCCAAAAGAAGCCATGCTCACCTGCTGACCAAGATCATACAAATACGAAGAACCCTTCTGATTCTCCAAACCAGTACCCACACTTGGTACTGTGGCACTAGGAGGAACACACCATTGCTCACCTCTCTCTGAAGGAGCTTATTTGCTCTCTTACTCTCTAGCACACATTTACAATACAACCAATGAGTCTCTTAAATAGATTTCATGCAAACAATAATTAGACACCTAATTACAATAATTAGATCCGCAGCTTCTAGTCTAAATTTGGCTCTTGACATGCAAACACTTGGTTCGTTAGCTAACTGCCCATAAAATAGTCAGTCCGAACCACACAGGTGACCGACGTCGGTCCCTGTTTGCCTGGGGGTGCCGACGCCGGCCGATATCTGACCGACGTCGGTTGCCTTCTATCTGTACCCTGCCGACGTCGGTTGTCCTGACTGACGCTGATGACTGTAACACTTAGCAAACACTCAGCAACCTCCCTAACTCCTCCTATTTGCATCCTGGTGAAGCTTTTAGCTCCACAACCTAACAATCTCCCACTTGGAGATAAACAGCTACACTTGTACTTGTATCTGTACCCCGTCTAATCTATTTCCTGGCTTGTATCCCTCTCCAAGCTCAACCCTGAAGACCAACCATCACACACCCTGTGATGCCTTTCCTGTCATCCAAGTAACCTGCCACATCCGAACCTACATATCCATGTAGTGAAGACCTTGACCCTGCATAACATGTTAACCTACTGCTGATCCCTCTCAAGTACCTAAGAATCTACCTTCCCCGAATTGGCTCCAAACTCTCTGACAGCTCCCACTGCTTGGGAAAACTCAGGTCTACACTAGACCTCATGTGATTTCAAACCCTGTTCTAAGCTCCGCTTGAACTGTCCAACCCTTGGTGTGCTTACCGATTCTACATCCTGAACCTCGCCAACACCGTCTTCACATTAGCTCCCACTAGAGACCAAATCTCAATGTCTCTCATGCCAAGGAATTTCATTGCTCCAAATTCCCCCTAACATACCTCTGAACTAACCTTGCCTTTTAGCTCAGCAAAACCCTGTATGTACAAACTTGCTAGCAAACCATCCACATACAGTAACTAGATAATGTCGCGACTCATCATCCACCTGGTAAGAACAAACACAATAGTTACACTGATGTTGACTAAAGCCCTGCTTTGTCATCCACCTGTCAAAACCTGTACCACTATCCTGCAGCTTCTTCAAGAGCATATACCTTGGCCTTCTGTCTCACGTATCCATCCACTCTCTTCTTTAACTTGGGAATTCGTCCATCTCTCAGTGTTTTCTTCCAGCTGACAACTCTACCAACAAACACCTGTTTGGTTCTTCTCCAAGGACTCACACTCCTCATCCATGCCAAGCTCCCACTGTATCTGGATTCTACCTGCATTGCCTCTTCACATCTTCCTGGTTCTCGACCATCAGTAAGCAATACAAAGAAGGTGAACAACGAATATGAGGTTCACTTACCCTTTTTGACCTCCATATGAGCATTTGAGACTTGTTGACAGCTTGCTATCCACTCACTATCCGTTCCAATGACCGATCTCGGCCATCTCCCAATCTGCTCCCGATCGATGTCAGTTCCCTGCTACTGACCCTGTCTACCGACGTCAGTCCCATTACCGACGCCAGTGTACCTATTGCTGATGTCGATCACTGTATGGCTGACGTCAGTTCTTGCTGCCTGACACCACTGACTCTGTTGATCTACACATGACCGACGTCGGTGCCTGTCTGTTCGACGTCGATTCCTCCTGATCGACGCCGGTATTTGTGTTCACCTGTGAGTGATGACTTTTTATCCGTGAGCTCTCCATGGATCAAAACCCTGTTCAAATTAGCACAACCCTGCTCAGAATAATTCAGTCCACTCCGCTGATCTCTGTCCGTCATCTCCTCCATGAACACCAAGGCTTTCCAGTTCTTTAGCTTGTCAAAAACATCTGTCTTCTGCTTCAGAACATGCATTTCCCTCCTACATATGTAACCAAGCCTACAAAGCCACATCTCTGTAATAGAAGGTGAATCAGTAATATAAGTAGATAAATAAAGGATACCTACTTTCTTACCACCGTCTAATTTAAGTACATCTGTTGTGAGAGTTACTGTGCATCTCCCATCACCTAACTTTCCTAAAGAAATTAGACTCATCTCCAAGACTGGTACCTGCATAACCTCATTCAACACCTGTGTGTTATCCGTCTGCAATTTTAGCTTCACTTCCCCTTTGCCAATCATTTGACAAGGCTCTCCAACTCCTAAATAAATCTCTCCAAAGTCTCCAAAGACATACCCATGAAAAGATGCTCTATTTCGTGCTGCATGGAAAGAGGCAAAAGAATCTGTAAACCAAGATTCTACTTTATCTAGAACATCCTGTGCAGCATCCCCTGCAACATATGCTCCTCCTTGTTGATCTGCTACCAACCAACAATCTCTTTTTCCTTGCTCTTTCTTTCCATCAATTAGACCATTCGTGCTATTCAGTTTCTCCAATCGTAGCTTACTTTCTTCTGCCATTGCTATACTCCCACTCAATCAAAAACCCCTGTGAGTAACCTGTAATCAACACACACTATCCAGATCTGAAACCACCTGTTAGTAACCCAACCAAAAGCTTTGATACCAACTTGTCAGGATCTTGCTCCTCAATTAGAGCACATATGATTACTTCTTGTATTAGCAACTAAACACGAAATTATACCAGAATCAATAAGTAACTAGAAATATGAAACAACACAGGATTTGAGAGACAATACACAATTGTATTAAATACTCAGAAGAAAATACAATAAAGAAGATGCCACTTCTTCCACCTCAAAGGTTCGCCACACCTCAAGACCTTCTTCCCTCTCTCTCTCGGTCCCAACAATCAACTCCAATATAGAATTGATGTTCACCTCTCCAACCAGTCAATAACACGCTGCTAGTACACCAAGTACACAATTGTACTCCAAGTAGATCTCCTTCTATCTGCTGCTACCTGCAAATCACTAGACCTTACTCACCATTGTAGATCTCCAAAAGAAGCCATGCTCACCTGCTGACCAAGATCATACAAATACGAAGAACCCTTCTGATTCTCCAAACCAGTACCCACACTTGGTACTGTGGCACTAGGAGGAACACACCATTGCTCACCTCTCTCTGAAGGAGCTTATTTGCTCTCTTACTCTCTAGCACACGTTTACAATACAACCAATGAGTCTCTTAAATATATCTCATGCAAACAATAATTAGACACCTAATTACAATAATTAGATCCGCAGCTTCTAGTCTAAATTTGGCTCTTGACATGCAAACACTTGGTTCGTTAGCTAACTTCCCGTAAAATACTCAGTCCGAACCACATAGGGGACCGACGTCGGTCCCTGTTTGCCTAGGGGTGCCGACGTCGGCCGATATCTGACCGACGTCGGTTGTCTTTTGTTTGTACCCTGCCGACGTCGGTTGTCCTGACCGACACCGGTGACTGTAACACTCAACAAACACTCTGTAACCTCCCTAACTCCTCCTGTTTGCATCCTGGTGAAGCTTTTAGCTCCAAAACCTAACACATAAACTATTGCCATTAAAATTTGAAATGTAGATGGTGTACTTGTGAGAGAAAAAGGCATGTCCAAAAACTCATAATGGCCTTCATGAGTTCTAAAAGCTATTTTAGGGACATCTTCATCTCTTATCTAAATTTGATGATATCTAGAATGGATATCTAGTTTTGTAAAATAGACAACACTATATAATTCATCGAACAAATCATCAATTATAGGAATATGGAACTTATCTTTGATGGTGCACTTGTTGAGTTCTATGTAGTTTGGGCACAATCACTAAGTATCATCCTTCTAAAGCACTGTGACCACTAGGGACGAATATTCACTTTGACTATGTCTGATAATCCCTGCCTCCAACATCTCATATACCTTTTTTTTCAATTTCACTCTTTTGGGAATATGGGTACCCGTATGGTTAGATGTTTGGTGGTTGACTCCCAAGAAGAAATTGAATGGAATGAACATTATTTATTCTTGGTGGGAGTCCTTTTGGCATTTATTTAAAAATAAATGAGTGGTCATCAATAATTTGTTGTAGAGCAAGATGTGTAAACACCTTTATTGATATAACTCCATGGAACACAACCATGCTACAAATCCTTCAACCCCTTTTATGATAATATTTTTCATCTATTGAGAGCTAACAAATTGTGGATATTTTTCTCTTAATTCATGAAGTTCAAATGTTCTACCATCATAATGAAAGTGCATGAACAACTCTTGGAAATTCATATTTATTTTTCCCAAGGTTATGAGCCATTGGGCTCCTAAAACAACGTTTGCTCCACCCATGGGAGTAACAAACACAAGGGAATCTAGTTTTTAGTCTCCCATAACAAGTTTGATATTATGGCATTTTATTAAACAATCGATCATGCCTCCATCTAAAATCATAACTTGAAATTTTGGATCTAGGTAAATAAATTAATTTAGACATGTCACTAACTCATTATTGATGAAATGATGTGTACTTATAGAGTCAAACAATACTATCACCTTCTGCTTCTTGAGGAAACCCATGGCCTTAAGAGAGTATGGAGTACCAATACCATAAAGTGTATGCTATGAGATAATTACCTAGTACTCATCAGATTCTACTTCTAGTACCTCTTCTTCTTCCCTAGATGCTTCGTCATCTTCATCTTCCTCATTGGTCTCTTCAATGTAGAATAATTTATTCTCAATGAATTTATGGATCTTGCCCTATTTACTATCACAATTGAAACATAAACCTTTTACTCTTTTATCTTAAATGTGTTAAGGAGTCAATCTGGTAGGCTGATGGAATGACTACGTCAAAACAATGTGCTCTTTATTAGTACTGAAATCCCTCTTTTTGAGCATATCTCTTTTGTATACTTGAGGCGTACATACTAGGGATTCTTATACACAACTTGGATTAAACATGCAAACATATAGTTGAATGTTATCATTAAGGCCACCTAAGAACAAATCATTTAGGTTATCTTTGTGATCTTTGTCATGCGTATAGAAATATTTTGGAATTGTTGAGTTTAATCCTAGATTGTCACTATTTATCATGGCTTCGCTAATTGAATAAAGTAGTACAAAAAGTTGGCATCCATAATAGAATCTATAATTGTACTGAATAAAAAAGAAATATAAAGCAAAAAGTCATACAAGTTTTATACCAAAGTATCTAACAATAGATCACTGTGTCAAACTAAGAAACTCAGTTGAAAATGTTTGCAAGAAAAAGGTGAGGTCTATTTTTCTTCATTGATTTAAAGAGAGCATTTGATACAATGCCAAAGAGCAAATTATGGACTAGAATGGAGGAACTAAAAGCCCAATCACACTATAAGGCAATAGTCCACATACTATGTACGAGCAAGCCTAAGTAAAAGTCAATATACATGAGGGCTTATCTGAGTGCCTTGGGAGTGACATCAGATTCAAATAAGGTTGCACTTTGTCTCCTATTTTATTTGGGTTATATATCAATAAACTAAAAGAATCGATAAACAAGTATGGAGGTGGTGGGCTTCATTTGACCAAATATGTCGTGAAACTTTTGTTATATGCCAATGATCTAATTTTAATGACAAAAACAATCCAAGGCTTGAGAGATCACTAACAAGGCCTATAACATTTTTATAAAGAGGTAGGGAAACAAATTTAAATTCGACAAAATTAAGAAACTAGTCTTCCCCCAAAAAAGAAAAAAGAAGCTCATTTCAACTTCAAGTTCGAAGTGGACCTACTTGAAGTGGTGTCAAAATATTAATGTCTTGGATTATAATTTCACAACAAATTTAATTAGGACACATGTATAATGAAAATAATACTCACTACACACTACAAAATAGGTGTAGGAATGTAGGGTTGTGGGATTGGAATACCATCAGGGTCTTATTTGGGTCTTGTCACCCCAGTGGTCTTGTATGGAGCAACAATACTTCAAGTTTGAAATGGAGGCAAATAGAAAGGATCTAGAAGTGCTTAATTACGAACAACTTCAAAATCAAGGATTCAATTCCCTACAAAATACTCTTTGCAGAAACATATTCTTTCCCTTTAAAAGCAAAAATATGAGCATGTTATTATATGCTATTTGAAAAATAATCATAACTAAAACATGGAGAACAAAGGAAGAAGAGTTACATAAGATAAATAACACATGGAGGAAACTAAATAAAAATAAAAATGAATGAATAGACAAGTTGTTGACATAAATAAATGTCCAAACCCTAACAAAGAAATAAAAACATATTTAAATAAAAAAATTAGAATAGTCACACGGAGAAAGAAAACAAGCATGAAACGACAACATTATTTCATAGAATTCATTCTGACCTATGAACATTACGAAAAAACATATATATGTACTGGAATCAAATGGATGAAGAAGATACTCATAACTTAGATAAAAATTGGTTCCCACAGGTTTAGGGGTAAGATAGGTAGATGGGTGACCTCCGAGAAAGAATGTGAGCAAATAATATGTTTGTTCGATATCATAAGAATAATAAAAATAGAGAATAATTTCAACCTACAATGATGTATAATTCAAGTACACAAAAGCATTGAGAGTGGACATCACATTGAGAGAAGAAAAGTGTTAGGGGAGTTGCCCAACAAATCACTAGGAGAAAGAACAATCTTCTTAAGAAATAACCTATTCATTTTTCAATTAATACATCACATCGTTGTGGATTTGATTGAAACTACTCATTTCATTTAAATTTATTCATCACAAATGAATATGAATCAAACGACAAAGTTGAAGGAGAAAACAAGAACATAGAAACAAGAAAACAAGAACTGAAACACAAATTGCTACTGCAATTCTTCAAAAAGAATTTTTATTGATCTTCTTTTTTTCTTGCTTTTAAAATACTGTGCCCAAGGCGTCTATAAATAGATTTGAAAGCAAAAATAACTGAAACTAAATTGATTGCTTAACTGATCCTTAACTAATCTTCTAACTGCTTGAAAGAACTGACTGCTAATTGCTTAAACTAACTGATCTCTAACTGTCAGTTAACTGTTGTGCATGCATGAGGAGGGAGGTGGAATAGTCAGTTAAGTTATGGATGGAGAAATTATCTCCAATTAATCTTGAGTTTATAACACTCCCCCTTAATTTCTACCACTAACAACTCCAGCATTTACAACGCCTAAGTTTTGTCATTCTTACCACAGCTACGTTGCTAGTAGCTGCCATTGATGGCATACATCTCTTCACTCATTCTGTCTACCAGCTTCAACTACGATGTTTTTCTTTTGCAAAATACACTGCCTCTCATGCGAAATACACCGCCTTGCAAAATACATCGCCTTATATGTGGAATACACCACCTTGATATAGCCTAGATTGAGGCTACGAACAAATACAATTGCTCCATAAGCGTTCACTCAGTGTTTAAGACTAAGGAGTAGCCTGTCGAAAGGCTATCAACGAACATGCTTATGTCCAACACTACAAGCTTCCTGCTTGCTTACCTTTCTTTCACCCGATGCTTAATTGCTCAGGGTTCCTCCTAGGACTCTGTTGGGTTCTTTCCATGTTGGTCTAGATTTGCCAACGATAGGCCTGATCTTTAGACACTTTGACAACTTCACTCACTGTTCAACACACACACTTTCACAGCTTCACTCGTTGTGTAACTCACACTTTTGCACTCTTTTCTTCCAGCGACTGCTTCAGACATCTTCGGAGCAGCTAAACACTCTATTTTGCCTGCAAATAAATTCCTTAACAATACATAGGAAAAAAAATACAAAATGGAATGCTACGACATACACAATCTCTCATCATTTATGTTCAGAGCATAGCAAACAAATTTCTTTTTATCTCTCAGCTTGACTTCGGTCTGATCTCCTTCTGGCTGCTCTGCTAGCCCTACGCTGACCAGGACGCTATACACCCATGACCAACTTTCCTCATGCTAGATCTTTTTCTCTTCTGCGAACTATTCTATCGCTGCTTCTGTCCTCTCCAAAACTTGCAACCTTCAGCTGCGCCTTGACCATTTAGACTTTTTCTTGGCGATAGGCTGCATTCGACCCCCGTCTTGTGAGTCAGGGCCATGGTCTGCCATTTTTTTACAAATTGGCTGTTGCGTTGACTTCCCTGCGATCTGCGCGCTCTTATGCTTCGCATTGACTACTTCTTTTTGTCCTTTTTTTAACTTTCTTCGACTGCCTTGATCGACTTCGGCTCTTCGATTTGCATGACTTCGGGTGCAGGCAGGGCCTCCGTCTTAGGTGGGGTTTAGGTTTCGGATGCTTCCTCTGTAACGACCAGTGTTGAAACTGGGACTTCCTCGACCTTGACGTCGATTTCGGCAATCGGGGTCATCCCTTTTTCTTTGGCCTCCTCAGCGGTCTCGTCTTTGGTCTCGGCCGTCGGCTCATCCTTCGTAGCGGGCGTTTCCTCCTTTGGGGGCGGCTCGACGAATTCATTGTTTTTGATGGCCTCCTTAGATGCGCTTTGACTGCGCTTTCAAACCTTGCAGTTTCGTTGACTACTGACAGCTCGCTGGCTTCCAACTTGGCGCTTTCCCTGACTGTGCTACTTCTCTTCACGTCTAACAGCTGCTGCGACTGCTGACTCTTCTTCACTGAGCGCACCACTCCTTTCCCACAGCGCTTTCTAACCTGCGCTTCACTCCAACACTCTCTAACCTGCTCTGATACCAGTTTGAAGGAGAAAACAAGAACTGAAACATAGATTGCTACTGCAATTCTTCACAAAGATTTTTTATTGATCTTTTTTTTTCTTGCTTTTACAATACTTCGCCCAAGGCGTCTATAAATACATTTGAAAGCAAAAATAACTGAAACTAAACTGATTGCTTAACTGATCCTTAACTAATCTTTTAACTGCTTGAAAGAACTGACTGTTAACTGCTTAAACTAACTGATCTCTAACTGTCAGTTAACTGCTGTGCATGCATGAGAAGAAGGGAGGTGGAACAGTAAGTTAAGTTGTGGATGGAGAAATTATCTCCAATTAATCTTGAGTTTCTAACAAAAGTTTAATCGAAAATTTTCATTTAAATTTATTCATCACAAGGGAATATAAACAAGAGCTACGATGTAGCCATAGTCCCTACCTTACATGGTTCTATGTGAAAACATTATGGCGCTTCGCTTTTATCAGGGTTTTTTTTGAGGGGGACTATTTTGTGCACTTACCCCTGCTTGTATGTTAGAAATAAAAATAAAAATAAAAATAGTTTACCTCCCCATTCACGTAACTTATTCTAATTATATTTCGGAGCCTTAAAATGTAAGTTAAATATATTTCAAAAATTTCCAATCCTGGCTGAGGAAAAAGACACGGGCATGGGATGCACATACATGAAGATGGCAACAAAAGTTAAAAAGAAAAAAACAAGGAAACCATGAACGCTGCACATCCATGCCAACAATCATGACCTTAGGGGACCATCGCCATGTGTCAAGGGATATAGCTAGGTACTGAATTTTACCAAGGCAAGAAGCCACAACAAGATTATTGAAATATTTGTATAACACCTTGGTTTTTACACAAAAACAATATAGCTAGCACTGAAATCTCGCAAGAAAAGGTGCCAGAATAAGCCTATTAAATGATTTGAACAGTTTGGTTTTTAAACAAAAATTTTAAAAATTAAGCTAGCACTGAAATTACCCATAAAAAAAGATAGGACAAGATGATTTAAAGATTTAAATAATAACTCAGATTTTAAACCAAAAAACGATGAAGCTAGCATTGATATTTTCCAAAATACAAACAATAACAAGATTAATAGAATTTTCAAAAATTATACGCCAAAAGCAATTACAGCGAACAAGTTAAGACACTGAAATATTGAAGAATAGAAAGTCGCCACATCAACTTTCATACAAACCTGATAAAGCTACAAGTAAAATTTAGGAAACCAGAACAAGATTATAAAGGGATTTGAACAAATCTTCCGATTTTAATAAAAAATAATAAACTAGCACTGAAATTTACAGAAACAAGACATCGGAACAATATTAGTAAGAAATTTGAACAATTGTTCGGCTCTATAAAGCTAGCATGGAAATTATCCCATAAAATAAAGCAACAGAAAAATATTTATGGAGATACGAAATTAGAACCAGATTATTTAGAGATTCAAATAATACCTTGTCTTTAAACTAGGATAACAAGCCAGAATTAAAAGATTTTGAACATTTCAGCTTCTAATAAAAAATGATACAGCTGGAACTGAAACTTGTTGAGATAAGAACGCATAACAGGAGCAATAAGAGATTTGAACAATATTTCAGCGTTTAATCAAAAACAATAAAGCTATCACTGAAATTTAGTGAGGAAAGACGCCAGAAGAAATTATTACAGGCCTGCTCCAATATCAAACAATTGCAGCAAATCCATGCCCGCATTGTTGCGAGGGGCCTTATCCAAAATGTATTATTCGCTCCCAGGCTTATAAGTGCTTATGGTAAGTGGCAGAGTGTGTAGCATGCATGCGTGCTTTTCGACGAAATGCCCAAAGGAAGCGTGTTTCTATGAAATTCCATGATTACTGAGTATTCCAAGAATGTGCTATGGGACAAAACCCTGGAGCTATATTGCCATCTGCATTTGGAATGTCAGCGACTTGGTAGTGAGGAAGATGGTAATAACATGCCGCGGTGTTTCTTTGTGCTGTTATGCGGCACCTTACTTTACCACAAAACTCTGGAGCTATATTGCCATCTGCATTTGGAATGTCAGCGACTTGGTAGTGAGGAAGATGGTAATAACATGCCGCGGTGTTTTCTTGTGCTGTTATGCGGCACCTTACTTTACCACAAAACCCTGGAGCTATATTGCCATCTGCGTTTGGAATGTCAGCGACTTGGTAGTGAGGAAGATGGTAATAACATGCCGCGGTGTTTCCTTGTGCTGCCATGCGGCACCCTTCTTTACCACAAAACTCTGGAGTTATATTGCCATCTGCATTTGGAATGTCAGAGACTTGGTAGTGAGGAAGATGGTAATAACATGCCGCAGTGTTTCCTTGTGCTGCCATGCGGCACCCTTCTTTACCGCTGAAGACACACAGGGCACCGTCGTATATAGGGAACTTGTGAACGTGTCCATAGTAGTGGTTTGACACTGCATGAATTGCCTATTTTTCGAGACAATAAAACAAAATAAAGCCATAACCATACGCTGCCAAGAGTTTATATCGAATGTGTAGTTGCAAGACGCTGGACTTCTAGAAAATACAATCCGTAATAATTGGAGAAGATTTGATTTGCATAAATCTTATGCAATAAACGCATTAGATGATACCAGTAACCAAGAAAATACTAAAATATATTTTTATCTTCCATGAAGCATTAACAAATTGATAATTTGCAGTGTGTAGCCTATTTTAATTGGCAGGGAAGAGTGCGTTGACCAAAAGTAAATGCTTTCAGGGAGAGCAATAGTACCCACTTGGGGCAGGGACTAATAAAAGGACAAAGTTTAACGGAAAATTTAAAAGGTAAGTTAACGAATTCAATCAATGGATTATGCGATGGGAAGGGAAGGATATCGGTGAAAGATATATTTAATTAAAATTTAATCGAACAAAAGAGAAGATTTCGAGAAAAAAAGTTCAGAGAATTTAGGGAACGTTTTGTGGCTATGGTCTAGTTTTGAAGAAGATGTGCACGACTGATGGGTCCCATAGACTGTTGTGGTCTCGTAGATGTTATTAAAATCCTTCATTCATTCAAAGCAAAACCGAACGGCAAATTTAGAACGCTCCTCACCGCCATTCATTTAGTTGTTTTTATTGTTGGGAATCGGGAGAGTTAAGGTGGCAGCGGGCACAAAAACCAAGGCCACCCTGTCATCGTATTAAAGCAGCGGGCACGACAGGCGACACATGTCAATGTTGGGGATAGTTTATTCAGCGGAAAGCTTTTTGCTTTTTTGTTCGATCGAGGGATTTAAAGGAAGCGGATGAACAGTACGGAATGTGATGGCTAGCAATCCATTTCCATTTCCATTTCCTCTCCCATCTGCTTTCCTGGATATGCAAAATCGCCACCCTACAATGCACATGTAATTTTTAATATCAAGCACAAGCCTATAATTTGCGTATTCAGGACAAATACTTGTACGGTGTTTAGAGAGGTTTATTCTCGTCAATTTGGTTAGTCTTTATCTTCCTTGCTTCTTGATTCTCAACCCTTCTTTAGTCTTTGGTGTTGTAGGGTTTCTGCGAGGTTTTTCAGGTGCTGTGGGGCATCGGACTAGCTAGCACTCATCTCCCACGCTTTGTCTCATCTTGTCCTCCCTTCCCGCACTCTCCCTTGTTGTTATTCCTTCCCTCCTTGTACCCTACATTTGTTGAGAGCATTCCAAATGAGACACTATTTGTGGAATAGCTTTGTTTTCATCGTATACATTTTCATTTCATTCTATTTTGTTCTGCACACAAGAAATATGGCAACAGAACGCATGGATTTTAAATAAGTTTCCCCCATTTTTCATGATAAAACCGAAATATGCCTTCGATATTATACTCACAATTTATATTGTAAATATGCAGAGCAGAAGATCATCAGCTTCAGCTGCTGCCGGAGCAGGAAATGGAAGAAGTCGACTCCTCTTTTGAGCCCATGGACAAGCGTATTCCCTGTCTTCCTCTAATTTTCACTATTCATTTCAATATTTGCGCATATTAACACCAATCTTTGCTTCATTTTGTTTTAAAGTCAGAGCACAGGAGATCAACGCTGGAGACGTACATAAGCTCCAGGATGCGGGCATTTATACATGCAATGGCTTGATGATGCATACAAAGGTTCCATTAACCTTTTCCATACCCTTCCACTTGCCATTCATTTTCGTTTTTGCACATTTTTGTCAGATTTATTGTATTAAATGTTTGCGCAGAGTTTGACAAGCATTAATAGGCTTTCCGATGCAAAAGTCGATAAAAACTGTGAGGCAGGGAAAAACTTGTGGTAAGTTCTGCAATTCCTTGCTATTATTAATTTAGATGATATAATTGAAATCACTAAGTGAGAAATTAAGTCGATTTGTTGGAAATAACCAGTTATTTTCCGTCTTTGGCTGAACTTTCGGTGTGTGACAGCAAATGAAATTCTTATGAGAGTATGGACTATACTATATCTTTATTTCTTCTACGTTTTAAATTTCCTTATTCACACCTTTAATATTTAGATTAATTGTTTGTTCACTTTGTCGATTTCCTTGTTCACGGCTTTATTGCGTAGAAATAACGTAAAGTTGTCTCAAATTTGCATAGATTATGAATTTCTCAAGGCTAATTGTTAGTTCACTGCGATCTTTTAAAATCTATTTACTTCTTCTGAATTTCAACCCCATAATGTGGTGCAAAGTTTCTCTCTGAATCTTTTGCCTGTCTGATGTTGTTTAAATTTGCTTGCAATAAGTGGAATTTGGTGTTCTTACAGCGAAAATGTGTCGTCAGAATCACTATGGGAAGCCATGCTTTAGATGAGCTCTCTTGTATCATTTTCCATTTGATTCCATTATTCGTCAATATCGTCTTAAGATATTACGATTTTTGATTGACTTCTTCAAATAAGATGAAAAGTATTTCTCATGACGGTGAAATGAACATTTAAAAATGTACCATTGAAATGGACTTAAAATTTGAAGTCAACCATTCATTCTTAACATCAGCTGCTATTGTAAATTACGTCTATGGACATATTCATCCCCCCCCAAAAAAAAAGAAGAAAACAAACAAACAAACCGAGTCATTCAATCTAAAAATAAACAAATAATTATA
Source organism: Torreya grandis (assembly GCA_037957365.1). Lineage (NCBI taxonomy): Eukaryota > Viridiplantae > Streptophyta > Pinopsida > Cupressales > Taxaceae > Torreya > Torreya grandis. Next base: position 337,008 of record JARHVA010001054.1, read on the forward strand.
ATACCAATAATTCCCCAAAAAAATTGAAAGAATTTGACATAACCAAACACAATGCCCTGATTTTAATCTGCTACTCTATTTTCCAGACCTTGCGTGTAAATTTTATGTTTTTATTTTTTTATCAATATGAACCTCGGGAAGTATCGATCATCAAGTAGGATATAAACAATACGATATGCCTTACAATAAGATTGTTATGACTAAATTTTATAAATTTAGAATATATTTCTTGAGATAAGATTATGACCAAATCTTATTAGTATCCTTTGATATAAGTTATATAAGAAAGTCAGCTTAGACTTAACCTTGGTTTTTGTAAAAATACATTAATTTGAAAATAAAATAAATAAAAAATTGCACATAATAAAATTTGAACATTATATATATATCTTTTGATCCGTTCCTAGGTGGCCCATCGTCCTGGTTTTGTTTATGCTTGTCTTTATTTTCTTCCTCTTCATATGTTCTGATTCTTTTTCTCCTTCACTAGCTCTGTTTTTTAATAGATTCTGATCCCCTAGTAATCATAGGCCCTTGTCCTGGTTTTCTTGAATTTCCTTCTCATACTTGTTCTGATTTTTGGTCCTCATCAGCTCTGTTCTGATTCACTTCTTGTTTCACTAGCTTTGTTTCTCAAATGTTCATTCACTAGCTTTGTTAACTTGGTTAAGAAGTCAGTACAACAATCACCAGCAAGAGTTTTGTTAACTTAACCGTCCCTCCAAAGGGTTCCTGTTCCATGATAAATATGCAGGATCACCCAGCAGCCTGCAACCAACATGGACCAATTTGAGATTTATGTCTTGCCAATATTGTGCAATAGAAATAAAAAGGATTTTATGGTTTGTATTTTGGATCGGTACTCTACATCAGATTTTATGGTTAATTTTGATCCTCATGCCAGCTGGTCCAAACAGGGTAATTGGTCAGATTGCATATAAGGCCATTTGTACATGGGTGATATATTTTAATCAACTAAATAATTAATACAAACACTGCAGATTTCAGCAGAAGAAAATGAACGCTGAAGACTAAGAGCTACGTATGCAAGGAAAAAATAGCCTTAATGATGGTTATGCGGATTGAGGTGTTTTCTCTAGCTGGATGGGATACTCAAGTTACAACTCAAGATGGAATCAATACTATTGAAGTTTGTAAAGTAAATCTACTCTATTTGCAACTAGAACATAATCGATTATCCCAAATGCATTAACCACCCAGTTACAGGCATCAAATTTTATTAGAAAAATGATCTTAGATGGGATTGCACATTACCTTGGATTTATGATATGCAACAGGAAGAAGACCATCGCCGAAAAGAAGCATAGACCTCCAACAGTCAGGTAAGCTATCCCAAGAAAGTTGCCCTTTCCCCCAAGGAAACTTGTGGTTGAAAGCACTAGCTGCTTCTTCCCATAAAACTGTAGGTATTGTAATTATTAGCTAGATCGACTGTAACGGTTTCATTTGGAAAGAGGTCCTCCTCTATCTTCCATACAGTTTTTTGAAGGATGGAAGTGTTGTAGTTCGCATCCACACAATAAGATCCTCTTGCTCACTCAACTGACATGTTCAACAAAAGAAACAATAAGGAATGTTCAGCATAAGAGCTAATTGCATGCTAAATCTTTTATAACCAAGAACCAAGAACAAAATAAAGCAAAGACTGAAATAACCTATATGGTTACTGTGAGGAACCGCACCAATGATTGTGACAGAGTCACAGAACAAATACCAAATAAACATGTCCTAATGTCTGCAAATTCATTAAAACCCACCAACTCCGCAGTCAACTAGCACACTTTGTAAAAATAGATATAAAAATAGACGAAGTTCAGAAGAATTTAGACTAGCACCACCAATTAAAGTTCCTTTCTGAAAATTCTGGGGGAAAACATTCTTTCCAAATTGACGCTTACGGTCACTTTCTAAGAAATATCCTTTTGTTGACTAGGAGTGGTATACCACTTCTAGATAAGCTGTATCATGTGTTTTTAGATATGTGTATTCAGCAATTTGGTTAGTCTCCATCTCCTATAATCGGTCGACTCTCAACCTCTCTTTAGTGTTTGTTGTTGTAGGGTTTTTGTGAGTTTTTTCTGATGCGTCATCAGAGTAGCTAGCACTCATCTCCGACTGTTTGGTAATAATGTAATTTTTTGACTTGCTATGTTGTTACTAGTTGGCATTAGGTAGTGATGAAACTCACGATCCGTTAAGTGGTTGTGTCAACTTGGTATAACTTTTATAAACAAATTCTCTACAATAAAAGAGTGAAATACAAATTCATCATAATTAGTGAAAAACTTGAAATGATACATTAAACTCTACTTCCTGTATAACTCACATTCAAATAGAAATTTCAGTTAAATAAACTAGAAATCATCCAAACAATTCACAGAGTGTGTAAAAAATATTGAATCACGTGAATGGAAACTGTGAAACCATCAATATAGTCAAAATCCAAATTGATGCCACATCACATAATATGCCATTTGCTGTAGAGAATAGACAATTGTATTGAAATTTGTTTTTTTTAGTGTTTACAAGAACTTCTACCAATTTTTTTAATAAAAAATAACGGACCACTCACTACAATTTTACATATTTCTTTTATAACTCAATAGAGTTTTACATATTTCTTTTATGCCTTCAGTGGCAACGCATGTTTTGTCTTCTTCACAGCAGCCAAACAATTTCTTATAAGAAAATAGAGTTTTTAGTGCCCCAACAAGGTATGTTTTGTCTTCTCCACAGCAGCCAAACAATTTCTTATAAGAAAATAGCTTCATCTTCCTTGAAAATGGGGAGATGAAGCTATTTTCTCATAAGAAATTGTTTGGTTTATTTGTAGAAGACAAAACATGCGTTGTTGGACTTGTTAGAGCCTCAGATGGGAGTATGCACAACCACTAGAGGCTGTCTAGATAGCAGTGACAGTGAAGGGAGGGGCCTCAACTAGGACTAGACTGGCAAACCAACGAGATCCTCTACAACATGTTGCTGTGTTTGTAGCACATTTAATGTGCTTTCTCCTTTGCAATATTGATCTAGCAAGTAACTTGATGCATCGTCCCCTTCCTCCATTTGGAGAGCTAGTGGGACAAACGAAGATGTCACGAGAACATAGCTCCCTAGAGCAACTTGATTCACACCAGCCTTTGCAAACATTAGAAGAAATTTAGGAGAAGAGGTGGGCGAAACTTGCCAACCTTGAGCCAACCTTGAGCACTATGGTTGACGGTTGCAGCGTATTCATGCATTGAATAGACCAAGTATTTTTCGCTACTTCATTTTTCCAAAAATGTACACGATAAAAGACCATGGTTCTTTCTTAAGGCTAGGGAACAATTTGGATACATACTATTTCGATCTTGTGAATCTTCCTTTACATTTTTGGTGCAATCGTCATGACCTTACATTTTTGGTGCAATCAACATGACCTAACAGGTTTGCCATGGCACTCATAAATCAGTAGTTAGGACTAATAATTTCCTTTTTCATCCTTAATAACATGATCTTACATTTTTGGTGCAATCAACATGACTTAACAGGTTTGCCATGGCACTCATAAATAAAAAGTTGGGACTAACTATTTCCTTTTTCATCCTTAACAAGAGGCTCTGGAGGGGTCGTTGTTTGATAAAAAAGTGTCATAATTTGAATCAACCTTCATTTTTGGTGCAATCAGGATGACCTAACAGGTTTTCCATGGTACTCATAAAATAAAAAGTTGGGACTAACTATTTCCTTTTTCATCCTTAACAAGAGGCTCTGGAGGGGTCCTTGTTTGATAAAAAAGTGTCATAAATTGAATCAACCTTGGAATGTGGTCTTAGTTCTCCTCCATTGAAAACTCCGTGTCCTCTATTCGAAATGAGGCTTTGGGAGGGTCCTTGTTTGATAAAAAGAGAATTGTCTTTGGATCAACCTTGAAATGTTGACTTAGTTAATCTCCACCCAAAACTCCATCATCATCTATTAGAATTAACACTTTTGAATCATGAAGCTTGCAAAAAAGTGATTTGTAATTACGAACACAAGATAAATTCACAATCACTTGCTTGATTTTGTGAATAGTTCAAGCAAAAGAGACTTAGCCTAAAAGTACAACTTGATTCCCCTAGAATCCACCTCAATCATTGCGAACTGAAATATTACTTATAACCTATTTTATTCGTTCTCTTTGATTTGTATTCATTGATGAGCATTTCGGTTCTACGATGGTTTTAGCTTTGTAATGGCTTCATGAGATTGCAGAGTTCTTAAGTTGTAGATTGTAGGGTATTTGCAGTGACTTTAGCGTTCAATCTTTGTTTAGCCATTTCAGAGAACATAATAGCATTAACTGCATCCATGGTTTTCTCATGTTTAGAAAGGGTTGTTTCTACAAAAGGGTCCTTTGGTGTCAAGGATGTGTGCCACTTTTTGAGCATGCCTTTTGAAGGATTTCCTCATTCTTAGATTTTGGAGTGTAAGGAGCCAAGGAGGATTAACATTGATTATCCTTTGTGTGATTGGGATGCAATGTTTTGTTTAGGGCATTAGGTGGAAGAGTAATGGCAATGCAACCTTCTGGAGCAATTTGAGAGCTTACAACTTGGGTGGGGTCAAACAAGCTTATTGGCCTTTTAATATTCATCAATCCAAGATTAAGGCTAAGGCGTCTAAATGAAGGATTCATTGCTTAAAGCACTTTAGGCATTTTTTGAGTGAACAATTCTTTAGAAAAGGCCTTATTAAAAGCAAGGTAGAGGCCAATACCTTAGTGAGTTCCATTTCTTGAGGCCAATAATCCTAAGGGTGAGGATGTGGACCCATCTTTTGGTGGGAAGCTCTTGCTGCATGAATTTTGCCTCATCTTCCTCAACATTGATAGGCTGATGCAAAGTGGACTTCATTTTTTTATGTTGTCTAATTTTGTTTGCATCTGCTGTAGAAGGATTCTTATTTTTTTTCCTCTAATTTACTTGAATGGTCTCTGTTTTTTATATCCAGCTTGTTGACAACTTGCAAATTGAGGTGAGTTTTTCCATGGTGATCTTGTTTTTTATATCCAGCTTCTTGACAACTACAAGATTGAGGTTAGTTTTTCCATGGTGATCTTGAGAGGATCGCATTATGTCATAGAGACTTATGATAGATTTTAGACAGTTTGGTAAGAATTTATTGTTGATGAAAGGATTGCATGGCCAGGGGGCTGATTAACAATTATTTCTCCGTATGTGGAGGGCAAATATGTAATGGCCTAATATTAAAAAAATCAGTTTGGTTCGATGCAATGCCTATTTTACCGATGCCTCTTAGAATGAATAGGTCATCTTGCCCTCGTTCTTACAATCCTCCCAATGTCAGATTGTGATTTTGACTTTTTGAATATTCCCTATGTGATGAGGCAACCTAACATATTGTATGGAAATGATATGGTAGTTAGTGAGAGTAAAGAACACAATGGAGAGTGGGATGTTGAACAAGTGAAGATGCCAAGTGGAATAGATAGTTGCATGGCAAGGGAAGGATGAGCCATATGGGGGTTCAATTTTCGAGATGTGGAGGTGGAATTGAGAGGAACCTCATAAAGGAGTCGGAAATAAAACAAGATTGTGCTTGGCTTGTTCGAAGAAGACAGGCAATATCAAAAAATAGATTGAAAAAGACGATGGTATTTATAAGGATTCATGATAAGCCAAATCGGGGTCATAAAGCAATGAAAAAGCAAAGAAATGAGAATAAAAAATAGGAGAAAAAGGTTGAATAGAATGAAAGTGATAAATGGGTAGGGAATTGATGGAAAGGTTTTAACTAATAAAAGACCAAAGGCAAAATAGTAACAAAAAGATTAATACAATCTTTGAGATGGCACCAATTAAATAAGAGACTAGGCGTGAGCATCTTAAATAGATGGAAATAATCAGCAAGGTTTTTCCACACTTATGATCATTTATGGCTTATGTTTGAAGGTTTCAGCCTTATGTTTGATAGGCTGTGATAAGATAGTGACATGCTCCATATATTTTTCTTTGAGTGTATTCTATGAAGGCATATTTTTTCCTTGATGAAGGCTCCATGCTTTCATTGTGAGTGCTGGAATTGAACAGTTAATGGTCTTTGATATTCAAACCTCATCCTGTTTTCCTCTTGTTGATTGTCTGCCAGGCCATAAGAGGATATTTGAATTTGTCCTATTTACCTTGTTAAATAAAGTACTTCAAAAATCTGTACTACCTAGTTAGCACCCAAAAGAGGAATGGGGATAATGGAGAGCATATATATCAAGAGTGCTTGCAAAACTGCCTTTGTCATTTGGATTCTAATAGAAAAGCTGTGCCACTTGTCTTGTCGATCCAATGAGAGAATTTAGATCTAATTTAGGAAAGCATTGGATGCCATAATCTATTCTTTTTTTGAGATGAAAAGTGAAAAGAGAAACCCAAATAGAGAGTTGTAATATGTCCTTCAGTCCACGAAAGAATTATGAGAATGCCCCTTTTTTCCTTTATTGATGTGTTGAGAAAGAAAATATTGGATTTTGCATGATTTGCTTGCTGTCCTAAGTCTAATTGGTATGTATGGAGGATATCCTTGAGATAAGTAACTTCCTTATCACTGTTGAGAAAATGAGGGTGTCGTCCACAAAATGGAAATTGGTAATCTAGTTCCACTGTCAGTGGTTGGCATACCATGGATTTTTTTTTTCATATTCAGCTTGTTGGACAACTGTGCTTAAGTTTTTATTCATAATGTTGAAGAGCATAGGACTGAGAGGATCTCCTTTTTAAGTTCCCTGATGGAATGAAAAGGCTGACCTGTGATTTCATTTAGAGCAATTGTATAGGTTGAAGTACAAATGCAGCTGCCAATTCATTGATTATTTGATCTATAAAACCAAATTTTGAGAGTTTCATATATGAGTTACTAGTTTGAGCATAATCGTCCAGGTTGTTTATGGTTTTTTATAGTGCAAAAGTTCTTGGACAGATGATATTGTCTGTTATATGATGCCCTTTTGATTGGGGGCGTGAGATGTGAGTTTGGAGAAGAGGTCTGATTGTGCATTTGGAGGTCTGATTATAGTGGAAATAATCTTTGAAAGGATTTTGTATACCATATTGCAAAGAGCAATCAAACAATATTGATCAAGTCTGTGAGCCTTTTTTTTGGAACAAGGATTTTATATACCATATTGCAAAGAGAAATCATAAAATAATGATCGAGTCCTAAGCCTTTTAGAACAAGGATCGATTTCATACAATTCAATTGCCTAAGTGTTTTCCTGTTCTTTCTTGATTCTTCAACCGTTGCCATCAAGTCTTATTTGATGATATCCCAAAAATATTGATAGAAGAACCATGTGAATTTATCTTTCCCTAGGTCAAAAGAGAAAAACATCATCTTTGAGCTTTGTTGCTCTTATGGGTTTCGTAAGAGTATCATTATCTTCTCATGTTATCATGGTAGATATATGTCACAACATTTTTTGTTGAGTAACTGAGTGATGTAGTCATATGAGGGGTCCTAGTGAAGGGATGCTTAACCAAACAACCTAATACTCACACCACTCTTGCATGGCGGATTCATATAAATATGTGGGTTTCATAAGTGTATCATTATCTTGTTGTGTTATCATGGTAGATAGTTACAACATTTTTTTTGGAGCAGTTGAGTCCTAAGCCAAAAGAGAAAAACATCATCTTTGAGCTTTGTTGCTCTTATGGGTTTCGTAAGAGTATCATTATCTTCTCATGTTATCATGGTAGATATATGTCACAACATTTTTTGTTGAGTAACTGAGTGATGTAGTCATATGAGGGGTCCTAGTGAAGGGATGCTTAACCACACAACCTAACACTCTCACACCACTCTTGCATGGCGGATTCATATAAATATGCTTATTTTTCATTTACTAAATTAGAGGTTACAAGATATTTTAAGCTTATTAGTTATTATAATGGAGGTCTAGGCTCTCCTATCTGGTTCTTGGATCTGCATCTTTCTCTCCCCCCTTACACCTATGGAGTCTCTCAGACTTCCATGCACTCAAGGCTACATGCCTTCTTCCTTCGAGCTTGCTGCTTCTCTTTACAATGTGCTAGAGTTCTCTCTAAAAACGAGTACCTCGTTAAAACTTGCCTGGCACCTCCTTATATAGTTGTTCGAACCTTTGTCAACTATGACTTGTCTTCCATGTTGATCCAACAACTTCATTCAATTATGTATTCTATATTTTTGCCATTCTAGAAAAATCTGCAAGCCTATTCTACATGCATAGATCTTATGAGTTCCTTAGGTCGCCCATATATGATCTTCTTGTCAAGATAGATCTGCATGCCATCTAACTTCACCTACTACCATTTTCAACGCTTTCTTGTCCTTCACGTAACTTTTTGGGCATCGAGATGGCTAGACATAGGTTTATGTGGGAAGGTCAATGGTGTATGTTCTTCAATGCTCTGCCTTGTGTTGCATCAACTCATCTGAAGGTCAATTTTATCTCGCATGTCCCTTTTTTCTCTGTAATAATAGTTCCTTGTGCAATAGCTTTTGCATTTATTATTTGTGCGATTTCTATTGAGAGATAAATCTTGTCTTGATATGCTTGTGCCTTTACACCTTGTGCAATTTCACACAAGAAACCTTGCGTTGCGTAGCCCCTCGCAACCCAAAACTTCATGGAGGAGGCAGAAATAAAACAAGTGTGTTTGGGAATCGTTCGAAGAAGACAAAAGGAATGTCAAGTAGTAGATTGAAAAAGACAATGTTATTTGTAGGAATTAATGATAATACAAATTGGGGTAATAAAGCAATGCAAAAAGAAAGAAATGAGAATAAAAAATAGGAGAAAAAGGTTGAATAGAATGAAAGTGATAAACGAGATAAAAGACCAAAGTCAAAATAGTAACAAAAAGATTAATACAATCTTTGAGAGGTCACCAATTAAAGAAGAGAATAGGCTTGCCTATCTTTAATAGATGGAAATACTCAGTTAGCAAGGTCTTTCCACAATTATGATCATTTATGCCTCACGTTTGAAGGTTTGTAGCCTCATGTTTGATTAGGTTGTGATAAGATAGTGACATGCTCACTATATTTTTCTTTTAGTAAATTCTGTCAAGGCATATTCTTTTCTTGATGAAGTCTTGGTATTGTTTTCATTGTGCAAATTAACAACTTTTTTTGTTTAAATATTATTTTAAATATTCAAACCTCTTGTTTTCATCTTGATGATTGTTTGCTGGGCCACGAGGATATTTGAATTTGTTTTATTTGCCTTGCTAAATAAAGTACCTTAAAAATCTATACTACCCAGTTAGCAACCAAAAAAGGAATGGGGATGATGGAGAGCATATATATCATGACTGCATGCAAAACTCTATCATTTGGATTCTTATAGAAAAAGTGTGCCACTTGTTGATCCAATGAGAGTTTAGATCTGATTTTAGAAAGCATTGGATCCCATAATCTATTCTTTTTTTGAGATGAGAAGGGAAACCCAAATAGATAGCTGAAAAATGTCATTCAGTGCACGAAGGAATTCTAAGAATGTCCCTTTTTTCTTTTTTGATGTGTTGAGAAAGAAAATATTAAATTTTGCGTGATTTGCTTGTTGTCTTAATGCTGATTTGTATGTATGGAGATCCTTGAGATAAGTAACTTCGTTATCACCGTTCGACGGTGTCATTTGCAAAATGGAAATTGGTAATCTAGTAACACTCTTAGTGGTTGATATACCATGAATTTTGTTGGGTTTATATTGTTAATATAGTTTCGGCACTGAAGTCTAGACCAATGAGCTAGCGTGCTGGCCCTTTCACGCAAAATTGTGGTCTTATGCGCTCACTCGAAGCACACAACTAGAGCTTGGTTCCCGCAGGTTTTGTTGCACAGTAATATTAACGTACTCATATTCTTCCTTTTATCATGTAATTAAATAAATACTGCATAAAAGCATAGATAAACTACTTTGATTCTAGGATTACTAAGCTCGGCTACCATGACTATGCAGACTAATGCCATTTTAGTTTAGAGTTAGTTACTTATAAAAATAAAATAATTGAGTAGTTTTCATATAAAGTCCCTAACTAGGAAATAACTCAACTCAACCTAACATAGAAACACAACTCATTTATTCAATTGAACATGAACACAAGAATGTTTATAAATTCGAAACTCATTAATTGCAAGCAAGTACTTATCAAGCAAAAACTCCCTCGTCCCAGTGCTTTACAATAGAGGTATTTATACTTGTTTATCCCTAACCAAGTATTTACAGTATTAATGATCGGAGTAAATGACCAACAAACTCTCAACAAAGTGAGAGTCGTGGCGCTTTATCACCTAACTTCTCCTAAGGACTCAAGCCTTTGCGAGTCCCTACATACTCGCGCTATGCTGGATCCTTATTACCATGTGTTTCTCTCCTTGCGGGTCAGTGCAAAACTTCCGATGGATAAGGTTTGGGTGGCCCTTAGGAATCGCTCCTTAACCATTTCCGCTTCCCATGCTCTCCCCAAGTCTTCCACTATCGTTTCGAGTCTTATGCTCTTGGGTTCCTTGTGACTAATTCTCCTTTGATTGGGTCCTCTTGCACTTGTGCTTCCGTGCCTTGGTGCTTCTGCACCCTACAAGTTCCGCACTAAGGTGCTTTTGCGCCATAGTCTTTTGCTCTAGGCTCCTTTTGCACCATGTAGGTTCTGCGCCAAAATGTCAAAACACTTAGCCAAAATTTGGGGCCAACATCACCCCACACTATGCTCTTAGTCCATCCCGGACTAAGTCTCGTTGGCGATCTCTGCCAAAAATTCAGGCCCTGACTGCTCGATTTGCTTCTTGTCATTGTCCCAATGCGACAATGTGTCGAATAGTTTGGCAGTTATTAACTCTACAACCTCCTTGGACTTCTTCATCCCCTTGGGTTGGCTATATATTTCATTAGCGTTCTTGACCAATTCATCCAAGGACATGATGGGATCCTTCTGGACGTCTTCAAGTGTTGAGACTTATTTGAGAACCTGTCCTCGGAGGATTGCAAAACTGACATTCAGTGGTTGACGATGTGCATTGATATTTTCTTCCATCGTCTCCACATCCTTAAATGCTTTGGCGTCCTCGATGCGATCCCTTGTTAAAAGTGTAGCATCAACCCTCTGTTGCCTCTAGGCTTCTTCTGCTTGGAGCTGAGCCTCCAAGATCTTATTTAGGCATGCCAACCATTCAAAAATTCCATCCAAACTTCCCCAACTCTCTCCAGGGAGTGCTTACAGACTTCAACTACCTCAAGGAATTGCTCCGCTAGCTCTAGTCCCTTGTCTTTCGGTGTGGGCTGCTCCTTGTAGCGCTTCAACAGAGGTTCACCAAGTTTTCTAATTTACCTATGGCATCTTTGTTGAGAGGTATGTCGTCCACCAACGCCGACTCCTGTTTCAAAACAGTGTTGCACAGATTTAATGTTCTAAATTTTGCCTTTGTGGCCTCTTTGATTTGCTGCTTTAGAGCAACCACTTCCTTGACAAGCGCCTTCTTGGTGGCAACTTCCTTATTATACATACCCACCACTTGGGTATGTTTCTTTTCTACACTACACACATCAGAATCTGACAAAATGTTTTGGGGCGTGACCTCCAAGGCCATCTTCAAAAATGCTGCACTTGTAGAGGGGTGATCTTTGTGGGATCCACCCACAATGGTTTTGGCAGCGCAGGAGCATTAGGTCCTAAATAAAAGCTGTCTTGGGGGAGCTCAAAGGCGCGCTTCTCATTGTACATGTCCAAAAGAAAGGACACTTGCTTCCTTGTCTCCAAGGTTGCATCACGGAGAACAAAGTGCGGCCATAGATAAAGCATCTTGTTAGGGACGCCCGCTTGATATCGGTCGCATAGATTTGCAAATGCATCAATAGTAGGCTCTTCCACAGACTCAACTGACTCCTTTCCTTTATTCGGGTCACGTTCCAGGACCTCGACCTCTGCGTCGGTGCTATCGATGGCCTTCTTCCTCACCATCCCCCTATTCACCATAAAGCTGCTCAACATCAAGTGGCGAGTCGTCAAAAGTGGCCTCCTCCTGCACCAAGAGGGTCTTCTTGGAATCAGATTATGATGTTGTCGTCTGGACTACAGGGACTTCTAGCTCGGGTGCTTGCTTTGCGGCCTGCTGACGTGCATCTCCTGATGAAGAAACCTTTGGAGGAGATGGTTGTGATGTTTTAGGGGGTGAAGGCGGCATTGGAGAAATGTGTGGAGGAGAAGGTGGGGGTGGAGGGACCTATGGTGGTGAAGATTTGGGTGGAGAAGGGCAAGGTGGGGATGGGTGCGCTGGAGAAGGGCGTGGTGGAGATGGTAGGGGAGGTGAGGGGCTTGGTCGTGGGGCTTGGGCAGTCTTCTGCCGCTTATGTAGTCCCTGTTGACCACTTGCGCTGGTGTGGATTGATGCTTGCCTCAATACTTGTCTAAACTCTTGATTTTTCGTATTCTAGCTCTGGATTTGCTCTCTCTTCGCTCTCGGCTCGGGGATTCTCTTCATTCTCGGCTCTTTGGCTCTGTTAATCTCAAATAAATGCAAACGTAAAGTGTAACAATAATTTAACTTGTTTATTTATAAGCTCGAGAGGGGGTTAATCGCAATTACTATCCCTTTCCCTTCACCCATCACTTCTGGTCATTAATGCATTTTTAAACAGCCGTCGCTCTTTGATCGTCGCATCTGGAAATCAATGTATTTAACGGTATTGTCACGTCACGTCATTGGAACAATTCATCATTACTATTCTTTTCTGCTTTAATGGCACGTTCCGTCTTGTGCCTTCTTTTGAAGTGGAGGACAACTGTGTCTTTCAAAATTCAAATGAATGGTGGGAATACCCTATCCTTAGGCTATATAGTTTGCATGCCTTAAATGTCTTGCGCGCTTTAAGTTCTTGCACGCCCTAATCAACTTGCACGCCCAAGTACCTTGCACGCTTAATTTATAATCATGAATTCAAATCTCTTGGCCCACACTAAATTTGAATTGTGGTCCTCCATGAAAAGATAAAAACTTAAAGGCAATTACATTAAAGAAACGTTGCGCGCAACAAAGGTAGTGCTTTTATTGAAAAACAAGAAATCCTAAACTAATGGCATAAGCCTTATTGTGTTACACTAATTAAATTACTCAAAAGTGAGATATGGTCGGAGCTGGTTTTCATTGAAATGTCCAGGAAGGAATTGGCTGTCCAACCTTTGTAACCAACATGCTCCGGTAGGCCGAATGCTATGAATGACAAACGGACCATCCCAGTGAATCCAAAGTTTTCCAGAATGGCACATGAACTTGGAGTCGTATAGCAATATCTTCATTCCCAGGGAAAATGTGTGATGCGATGCTTTTTGTTTGTGCTTTTCTACACCCTGACTCCAATGAGCAAGGAAACGGACTTCATCAAGTTGTAACAAAGTATCTAGGCATGCTTTCAAGGACGACTCATCCATTTGTCCTATGCGTGCAATGCAAAGAGATGGCACCAAAAACTCAATTGGAAGGACTGCCTCTTTGCCATATACTAAATTGAATGTGGTGCTTTTGTTCAGGTGCTTGTAAGTGGTTCGGTAAGCCCATAGTATTGCAGATACTCGATCATCCCAATCAATTCGTCTAATATTACAAATCTTCATCAGGGTGGTGCCTAGGATCTTGTTGAAGGCCTCAGCAGTGCCATTGGCTTGAGAGTGGTACGGCGTCGTTTTGTGGTGTGCAATCATGAACTCATTCAGTAAGATGCGAATTGTTTCATTTAGGAAATGGGTACCGCAATCACTAGTGAAACCTAGTGGGCATCCAAAGTTAGTTATGATATGATCCCCCAATGAAGTGTGCAACAGTGGCAGCAATACAATCTTTTGTAGGTGTAGCGTCAACCCAGCACGTGAGGTAGTCAGTTGTGATTATATATCGAGAACCTGTTCGTCGTCCTGCTGGAGTGATGGGGCCAACAAAATCAATGGCCCATTTCTCGAATGGTTCTTGAGAGGGAATTGGTCATAGAGGCATGGCATCTCGTCGGTTTGGTTTTCCTACGCGTTGACATGTCACACTGTCTAACATATGCCTTAGCATCTCGAAAAAGAGTAGGCCACCATAATCTAGCCAAAAGAACTTTGCGTGTGGTAGCCTCTCCAGCATAGTGTCCTCCAACAATACCTTCATGAACTTCTCGAAGGACCTTAAAACGCTCATGTTACATTACACAGCACCGAAGAACCTCGTCACGACACAGCTTGTAAAGATATCCCATGAGTTTAAAAGGTGCGGCGCGGATCGCGGGTTGTTTCTTGGCCTAAGGTGTGAGACAATCGAGCGGTGAGCCACTGGTTAAAAAGGCTACAATATCTTCGAGCTCCTCAGGTACATGAGTAACATGGAAGAGTTGAACATTAGGTAAATCATCTTCAATTGCGCGTGGTGGTTCTTCGGACTTAATGCGAGACAGATGGTCAGGTTCACAATTGGCTTTTCCAGGTTTGACCATGATTGAAAATTGAAACTCTTGGAACAATACTATCCAGTGACAAATTCGTCCATGTAGCACATGTTTGTTTACTAAGTACTTCAAAGCCTCATGATTTGTATAAAATACAAAGGGTGTTGCCAACAAATAATAGACTACAATGGGACCATGACTATGCCATTTCTGTTCAGAGTTAGTTACTTATAAAAAGAAAAGAATTGAGTAGTTTTCATATTAAGTCCCTAACCATGAAATTTCTCAACTCAGCCTAACATAGATACATAACTCATCAATTCAACTAAATATGAACACAAGAATGTTTATAAATCCACAACTCATATATTAATCGCGAGCAAGTAATTATCAAGCAAAAATTCCCTCATCCCAGTGCTTTACAATAGGGGTATTTATACTTGTTTATCTTTGACCAAGTATTTACAATATTAATTATTGGATTAAATGACCAACGAACTCTCAACAGATGGAGAGCTATGGTGCTTTATCACCTAACTTCTCTTACGGACCCGAGCCTTTGCGCCCCCTATATACTTGCATTATGCTGGATCCTTATTGCCATGTGTTTCTCTCCTTGCGGGTCCATGCAAAACTTCCAATGGATAAGGTCTGGGTGGCCTTTAGGAATCGCTCCTTAACAGCTCTCGCTTCCCATGCACTCCCCAAGTCTTTAGCTATCGTTCCGAGTCCTATGCTCTTGGGTTCCTCGTGACTAATTCTCCTTTGATTGGGTTCTCTTGCGCTAGTGCTTCCGCACCTTAGTGATTTCACACCCTGCAGGGTCCGCACTACAGTGCTTCCATGCCATAGTCTTCTGCTCTAGGCTCCTTCTATGCTGTGCAGGTTTTGTGCCAAAACGTCAAAACACATGTCCAAAATTTGGGGCCAACAAATTTTCTTTTCATTTTCAGCTTGTTGGACAACTCTACTTATGATTTCACTCATAGTGTTGAAGAGCATAGGATTGAGAGGATCTCTTTTTTGGTTCCTTGATGGAATGAATAGGCTGAACTGGGATTTTATTTAGAGCAATTGTATAGGTTGGACTAGAAATGCAGCTGCTAGCCAATTCATTGAATTATCTCATCTGAAAAACCAAATCTTGAGTATGTCATCTGAATGTGTTGTTAGTTTGAGCATAATCTTTGGTGGATTCTGGATTTGTATGGTGTAGAAGTTCTTGGACAGCTATAATATCATCTATTATCTGATGCCCATTGTGAGATGATCATTTGGAGAAGAGGTCCGATTATAGTGGCAATAAGATTTGAAAGGATTTTGTATACCATATTACAAAGAGCAATCAAACATTATTGATCAAGTCCGTGAGCCTTATCTTTTTAGGAACAAGGATTTTGTATACCATATTGCAAGGAACAATCATACAATACTGATCCAATTTGTAAGCCTTTTAGGAACAAGGATCAATTTCATACAATTCAATTGCCTAAGCGTTTGCTCATTCTTCCTTGATTCTTCAACCATTGCCATCAGGTTTGATTTGATGATATCCCAAAAATATTGATAGAAGAACCATGTGAATCTATCTGGCCCTAGTGCTTTGCCTAGGTCAAAAGAGAAATCATCTTTGAGCTCTTTCGCAGTTATGGGTTTTAAAAGTGTCAGTCTTGGGTTTCATAAGAGTATCATTGTCTTGTTGTGCTATCAGTGTAGATATATGTGACAACATTTTTTGTTGAGCCGTTGAGTGATGTAGTCATGGTCTAGAGTTTTCTCTAAAAATGAGTACCTCCTTAAAACTTCCCTGGGACCTCCTTATATAGTTGTTTGAATCTTGGTTGTTTATGGCTTGTCCTCTATGCGGATCCAACAACCTCATTCACTTTTGTATTGTGTATTTTTGCCATTTTGGAAAAATATGCAAGCCTATTTTGTAGGCATAAACCATGTGAGTTCCTCAGACCGCCCAAAACCTAATCTTCTTGTTAGGATACATCTACATGCCATCTAACTACACCTACTCCTATTCTCAATGCTTTCTTATCCTTCACGTAACTCGATGGGCGCCAAGATGGCTAGATGTAGGTCTATGTGGGAAGGTCAACAATGTATGTTCTTTAATGCTCTGCCTTGTGTTGCATCAACTCATCTTCAGGTAAATTTTTTCTTTCACGTCCCTTCTTTCTTTGAAATAGTAGTTCCTTGTGCATGAACTTTTGCATTTATTATTCGTGCAACTTCTATTGAGAGATAACTCTTATCTTGATATGCTTGTGCTCTAACACCTTGCGTAACTGTGCACAGGAAACCTTGTGTAGCCCCACAACCCAAAACTTCAACAAAAACGACGTGACTTTGTCTGTGCAAACTTTCAATCATGCTACTTATTTGTATGATTGCATCCTTTTGCGTTAGTCCATTCCTTCACGATCACGCACCTGAATTACTCTTAGCAAGTCTTTCGTATTGTCTGTGGTTATGTAAGCCTCCATCTATCTTACTTTGGAAACTCGACGATTCTTTCCATCATTGCATTCCATGCCTTCGACAAACTTGTCATGTCATTGCCAAAACTCTTCCAATTGCACATCAACCATTTGCGCTCTTGTGCCTTCCAAGTTAGATCCTTTGCAAAACTAGATTTGTTCGTCTTTTGAGATGCAAGTTTGCCAATTCACCTGGGATGCTTTTGCGTCATTGAGCTTCGAGCCTTATTGAGGCTCTTATTAAGAAGTTCCTTGTAGTAGGAGATTGTATATGCTAACATGTCAACTTGGTTCGTGATGTAGTTCCCATTATCCCCTTGAAGCCTTTTGATTGTATTCAACTCTTGTCTGTTTCTCGTAGTGGTATGAAGGTATGAAAGTTGTAATTGTTGGAGTCTATTTCTTTAATCCATTTGTTTTGCACAAATTTCACATGTTTGGGAAATAATGATGTCATCCTTCCCCTTATCTAACTTGAGTTTTGTCTACATGTTTCCCCTCCTTTGGTAGCACATAACATTGCTTTTCTCCCTCATGTTAAAGTCTGCTTCTATAAGTATCGTGAAACCTTACCTTATCATTCACCTCGAATATGTTGCACTTTACACTTAAGTGACTTGCATGGGATCAAGATTTCAAGCCACCACAAAGATCTTCACTTTCATACAATAGTAACGACATGGCTTATTTCTGATTGTTGTCAAGGTTGACATTTGCACATCCATTCTTCAAGATTTGCATTTTGCTATTTAGGTGTACATGTAATTTTGGAGAAAGTTGAACATCATTGCTTTTTTCTTTCAAATTTCACACAAGGTAGAGCTATGAGACCTTCACTTCCTTTTCTTGAAAACATTCCTTAGATCAAAATTTTGAACTCAACATACCTACACACACAAGGGAAATTGGTGTCAAGATCAACTCTTGCACATCCATTCTACAATACTAGCACTTTTCTATCTAGGTCCACACAAAATTTTGGAGAAAGTAAGACAATTTTTATATCTTTATTTCTTCAAAGTTTTGGTGGTTGGAAAATACAAGAGCTTGTTTTGATGTTAATTCCATTTAGGGAGAGCTAATGAGATTGCAATTCATTCTTCAAGTCAACTTGGTTCGTGATGTAGTTCCCATTATCCCCTTGAAGCCTTTTGGTTGTATTCAACTCTTGTATGTTTCTCGTAGTGGTATGAAGGTATGAAAGTTAAGTGTTGGAGTCTATTTCTTTAATCCATTTGTTTTGCACAAATTTCACCTGTTTGGGAAATAATGATGTCATCCTTCCCCTTATCTAACTTGAGTTTTGTCTACATGTTTCACCTCTTTTGGTAGCACATAACATTGCTTTTCTCCCTCATCCTCAAGTCCGCTTCTATAAGTATCATGAAACCTTACCTTATCATTCACCTTGAATATGTTGCACTTTACACTTAAGTGACTTGCACGGGATCAAGATTTCAAGCCACCACAAAGCTCCACTTTCATATAGTAGTAATGACATGGCTTATTTCTGACTGTTGTCAAGGTTGACAGTTGCACATCCATTCTCCAACATTTGCATTTTGCTATTTAGGTGTACATGTAATTTTGGAGAAAGTTGAACATCTTCATTGCTTTTGTTTTTCAAATTTTACACAAGGTAGAGCTATGAGACCTTGACTTCCTTTTCTCGAAAACATTCCTTAGATCAGAATCTTGAATTCAACATACTACACACACAAGGGAGATTGGTGTCAAGGTCAACTCTTGCACATCCATTCTACAATACTAGCACTTTTCTATCTAGGTCCACACAAAATTTTGGAGAAAGTAAGACAATTTTTATATCTTTATTTATTCAAAGTTTTGGTGGTTGGAAAATACAAGAGCTTGTTTTGATGTTAATTCCATTTAGGGAGAACTAATGAGATTGCAATTCATTCTTCAGGAAGATTCATCACACCCACACAAAAAAGGGCTCTATTACTTTTGTATATCGATGTGCCATCTCAACCACTAGACATCAAAAAACAAATATTGCCTATGTTTTTACTTTTTGATTTTCACTAGCCTTGGAAATTATTTTTTAATTTGCTATGTTATTTTGGTTAGATTAGGTTCAAATGTCTCTTAAATCATAAAATAATCTTTTTGCCAATAGGCATAACTTGTAATGGCAGCCAGGTGTGGTGGTGGAGTGTAATAATGCGAGATGTCATTAAAAATTTCCTATGTTAAATTTGATGTACATTTGAACGTCATAGGATATTTTCGACCTTAAATTTGATGTCCACTTGACCATCATATGGGAGTTGTGCTTATTGGCTGGAGAATGTGATTGAAAAGACGTGGAGTTTGAGCATATGGTGGATTTTGGAGCCCCCTTTCTTTCCTGGAAATACTTTTGTTAACCCAAGACAGTAATAGAGCTATATTGAGGTGGAACAATATTGAGGTCAATTGTCACCATTGTAGCCAATCAACAAGAAATTTATAGAGAAGGTAATTGAGTTGTTAATTAGTGTGGTATGTCACAAATTCAATATAGGCGAATTAAAATTGTTCTCAATCTTCTACATGTGCTCTAGCATGGAGCAAGTGTGGATAGTGCCACCTAATACGCGGAGGCAATGAGATTCTGACAAGTGGATGCGGATCGTGGACGCTCTGCACAGAAATACAAAGACACATAGTATGCTAGAAATAAATATGCATGCATGGGGGAGTGTTGCAAGACCACAAGGATATTGTGAAATGTTGCGAGAAGCTAAGAACGTTGTGTAATAGCGCACAACATTAAAAAAAGCAATGAATGTTATGAGCCAAGTTGATGCAAGGCTGCAAGACTTGTGAACATTGCATTGTGAAATGCTCAAGACTGTTGAAGTTGTGAGTGTTGTGAAGTCTCTTGCGTAGAATTGTAGAAGCTACAAGAAATGTGAAGTAGATGTTGTGCAAGGTTGTAGAATGTGCAAGTGTTGCACGACATTGTGCATTTCACACAATCTTTCTTTGGTGCTTTGCACCAATTTGGGGTGTGCCATTCAAGCTAAGTCAATGTATAAGGACATGATGCCAATGTTGGAATGATGGCACATAGGTTGTCATGAAGGTTAACCTGTGAATAAATCCTTGGTGTCATGCACTGCCTTAGGGTGTGTCAATTGAGTGGAGTGTCGAACTAGGAAAGCTGATTGGGATGTTGCTGATTTATGGCAAACCAATCGGATGGTACGATCCAACTTGAATTGAACATAACTTTTCTGGGTATGCTCCGATAGTGGACTATAATATGTTTTTGAAAACCTCTAGTTGTGATCTAGAAGCCCACGAACTGAAGCTCAACATTGAGGCTTTCTAAGCTTTGAAAACACTCTAGAGGAATTCAAAGCTACCATGTTAATTATATTGCACAAGAAAGATGTGCTACAAATATCCTGGTGACTTTGCAGAGATGCATAAAGCAGAATTTTGAGGGTCTACGTGGCTGTGCACAATCATTCGTCCATGCTTGAAGATTAATAGTCCCCATTGTTTTTAGCTTTGAGTTCTAGGTGATGGCGATGAACCAATGCTATGGTGCACAAATTTTGGGGTAGACCAAGTCAAAATAGTGTGAGTGTGATTCCAATGGTGAACCGACTAGATAGAACTTGATATCAATGATGTCTGGAGCGATGCAAAAGGAGCTTGATGTCCAATATCAATACTTTATGATAAAATTTAAGAAACTCTGTGTGCTCTAGCTTTGTAAAGAACTATGAAGCTTCCTACTTGTGATCAAGACATGTTTCAAAGCTAAGTTGCTGATGACGTGGAACCCAAGAGGTGTTGGTATGTAACGCCTTGTGGAAAAAAGGTGTGCTATGTAGACACTAGTGTATGCATAGATGTATAACATGATGTGTTGTTATCTAGAACATTGGTGAGGAGGTGATATCCCCCAATTGTAAAGGTCCATCCACCCACAATATTGTTTCAATGAATGCGTAGTCCTCTGCATAGAAATGCTTGAGAACCAAAAAGTGGACGAGGAATGGTTGTTCCTTCCACAAAGACCACAAGGATCAAGATCCTAACATTGTTCAATCGTATTACTGTTGTGCTGGCAATGGTTGTATCATAGTTCGCATACACGTACTTGGAGATTACTCGACCGACTCCCTAAAAGTTTACTCGTCGATTATTCGACAACCACTTGCCGTTATTCGACAAAATAAAAAATACTCAAACTTATAAAAAAAACTTAAATTTTATAGAAATTACAGTGGTAAAATATATCAAATGAGACCATAAAATGTTGGGGAAGTGTTTTCTATTACATTTGAATACAAATAAATTATAAAATTGCATGATCTAGATCCATGCATATACAATTCTAACACTATGAACTGTCACAGTGTCAAGTGTCAACAACAAACTGATACATATACAAGAATCTACATTTTTCTCATCCCTGTTCTAGTGAAAACTAAGGGATACTAAGAGAGTTTAGTCCTCCAACTCGGCTGCCCCTCCTCCCTTTGCCTAGAATGTCGTTCCTGTGGCTCCACCTCTGCCTCTGCCTCTGCCTCATCTTCGACATCGACAAGGATATCATCGAATCCAATATCTCCTACTGCCGCTGCACCCTCCATAGCTTGCCTCTCAAAATAAACAATCTTCTCCTTTGTGAACATGGGGGCCTCCTCATCCTGTGCAGTCCAATCACCGTAGGGATCAATCTCATCTAGATTAACAGGATCTTGTGATGTGTTTTCCACCTTTCTTGTGTGAAGCTAGAGGTTGTATTGCACAAAAATCAGGGCATTGAGACATTGACTCAACTTGTTGCGCTTCTTCGTGTGAATGGTGTCAAACAAACTCTAGTTGCGCACACATCTAGAAGTGCTACAAGGTTGAGATAAAATGCGAAGGGCCAACCTTTGAAGATTTGGGGTATATCCACCCCAGTCTTTCCACCATAACCCCGCAAACAAGATATTCAAAAGTTTTTCAGTAATTAATAATTGTAAATTTGTAACTTGAAGGTACAAGTAAATACTTCATTTTTTATTACCTGGTGATTGTGTGGTTCTCCCTCGGATAGTTAGTGCCGAAGAAAAGAGCCTCCCCTTAGCATGCTTGTAGTTTTTTAACTTTGAAATAATGAGGTCTCTCATCTCAACGTCAGGTTTCATACTCTCAATGCATGTTGAGAGGCCCTCCATAACTTCCCCATTAGCATCTGTGAAGCCATCGAAGTAGAAAAACTTGGGGTTAAGATAGTATCCCGTTGCATGCATGTATTGATGGAGTTGATTGTTCAACCTCGATCAATCAACTCCCAAATGGGATCAAATTTGACACTATCCCCCCTATATTAATTTTGGATGGCTTCTTTGGCCCTATCCATGGCATCATAAATGTAACCCATTGGGTTTTACTCTCCATCCACCAAGCGCAAAACCCTCACCAAAGGCTTCGACACTTATAAAATTACAAAAAAAGTTAAAGTTAATAACTTACAATTAAATTAAATACTTTAAAAAATTGAAAATAAAGGAATCGATTTGATAGTTAAATTGAAATTTGAAGTTACCTTGATAATCTTTGTAGCTCTCTCCACAAAGTCCTCATTAAAAACTGATAATGCGCCTTAACCATGGTCTTTTATACTCTCTTCTAAATTGGCTTATGGACAACCTTGTGAATAGCCTCAATAGGGAAAGTAGGTGTTGTATAATTAGAAGGATGTTGATCCTCTAGGTGTGAATAATATATAATGGAAATCAAATCTTCCGACTAGAGAGGGTATTTTGGTTGTAAGGGAGGTTTTTCCTCCATCCTATGAAAATAGTGCAATTGTTGTGGTGGACACTAGTTCTCCTATCTTTGAAAACTCTGGATATGTTGTTGATATGCTTGACACGTCTTTGTGGAGAGAAGCACACTCATGCCAAAGACAATAACCCTCCCTCATGTTGGAGACATACACAAGAGTTACCTTTATGGGTTGCATATTTGGTTGAGGAGATGAAGGTGGTGACTCACAATGAAGCATCACTAAATGTTGTTGATAGGCTCAACAATCTGTTGTAAAATGAGTAGTCGTACTGTGAAATTCACAAAAGCACCTAGGTGGGGAGGGCAAGTGTGGTTGTCAATTATCCATATTAGGTGTTGACCTTGTAACTTATGCTACTCTAAATGTCTTGTTTGTGCTCTACAATTTTGACCAAGATGCTCAAAATCCTTATGCCACGTGCAATTTTGTGTCGGATGATGACATCCTAAATCTTTCATCGAATGTTTCAATGTTGGTGGACATGGTGTCGGAGCCAACATTGCACTTCAAATAATATTCTATATAGAAGGACACCTAACATAAGGGTGAATTTGTGTTAGAATCATCAAATACACCACTACGAAGATCACAAGGAAATAAAACATCATCATAAATGTCAGAGCAAGAAAAAGTAATCATGTTAATATTAGAGGTGAATGATGCTTGTTAGAGGGAAGATAAGTAACATAAGACTTCTACATGCTTTGCTTGGTCATAGCCAAACAAATAGGGGACATCTAATGTATAGTTGTCATCGTAGTCGGGAGTGGTGAGATCCACATGGATGGATTCAACCACAATGCATTTAGGAGAGGAAGTAGTCAAAATTATATTGTTTCGGAATTGTTGCAATCAAGAGAATCTTAACAATTGTCCTCTTGTGAGAATAGGGTCTTAAGGTAGCTTCTTACCCCATAGGTAGTGGGTGAGGAATGTTCATGTCAAAGAGGGTTTACATTAAGCATTTGTGATGTTTACAAGAAGTGCACATAATCTCAAGAAAGAGAATCTTGCTAGGAATGTTAGAGAGTTATTCAACGGGATGCCATTCCTCAAAGCTAGACTATACTATTATTAGTAACTAAGAAATAAAGGGTTGGGTGATATCATATTTTTCTTGAGAAGGGGCTAGATCTTACTCTTTACTTTTTTCTTTTGTTTGACATCAGTATTCGTGTCGAAGATGTAGTTAGGCTCAGAAAACATCCTCTGCCTTGGTGATTAAGTTGGATTAGACATAGATGACTTCATTGGCATGACCAATGAAGTTGTAGAGACGTTTTAAGCTAGGCCATTGATGTTAGAAATTACTGGTTTTCCTTTTTGATGTTTTGAGGAGAGAAGGTTTATTTATGGGTAGGCTTGAACGGTTATGTAGGTTTTATATGCGGTTTTAGGTTGATTTGGAGTTTTAGGTTGAGGATTAACAGAAGCAATACTGTGCTTCATACCATTAATGTGAACTATGCTTTCCTCATGGTTTGAGGAGTTAAGGATTAACTGTAGTTTTTATGGCATTGGTGGCTGGATTTTGAGACAGATTTGAGGTTAGGAAGCATTGTTGTTTTCTTGAGATTGAGTGTTGTCTTGGAGTGAACTAGAAGGGGATTTTGATAGATTTCAAAGTGAGGATTAGCTTGGTCAAGTGTATCACACTTGATATGACTTTCACGATGTTTTTAGACATTTTCAAATTCTTGATAGCGTTTTCTTGCCATAACATAGCGAAAGTTATGGCCAAGTAAGTAATTATATGCTAAGATACAAAGGGAACAACAATTCTCATGTGAATGACCCAAATGGGCATGAAACCCAAAAAACTTTTAAGTATCATACCATTGTGGTTTTGGTCATGAAGGATCAAAGTTTTTAGTTTGAGGTCTGTAATCACCAAAAAGTGGTATTTGGCTGCTAAGAGTGTTGCTTGAGACAACCTATTCCTGACTTAGCCCTAGACCTATCCTAGAGCCTTTACCACACTTTTCCAGCCATTGTGCGGACCACAAACATCTCTAGTTATCGAAAACGCAGTCTCAGATCTACATTCCCAGATCTTGGCCTTTCGTGCCCAACAACTTGCCAAATGGACACTAGTGCCGCATGGCGCTAGTGTCCCTTGCCATAACTCGCTCAAACGGATATATTTTCAAACGTGTAACCCTCCTAAAGTAGGCTTAAGCACATTTTATTATCTGCACAAGATATGAAACACTATAAATATAAGACTATTGGACCTCTATCCACTAGATGGAAAATAGATGCAAAAAACCTATCAAATAAGAAACAATTTGAGCAAAATCAAGGTTATTAATCCTTATTTTGCCCTAGTTCTGCACACTACCATCTACAACTATCATAAGCCCAGATTTGAAAGATTTCCAATCTCAAGCACACTCAAGGCATTCAAGACCACTATCATTCTCGGCATTCACTTGCACTTGCACCAAGCACTAAGTGGGAGAATTACATTGCGCTGGATCCGTCCTTGGAGTATTGGTATGTAGGCAACTCTCTTTACAATGGGGTGTTAAGGATGTCCAACCTATCTTACTAATGAACACAAATTTTCAACTCATGCCATACTTGTAAGGAGGATTAGGGTTTGCAACTTAAATCAACTATTACAGGCACAAAATAGAGTTTTGTATTTCGTGCATGCAGGAACGGAACTGAGAAACATAGGCGCAGGTGCTCCTAGAGATTAGGAATAGTCTTGCAAAGGGGATACTAGCACCATTTTCAGGACACTAGAGCCACATGGCACTATTGTCTAGGTGGGGCGCTACTATCTCGAAAAGAATTTGACTCAGGGACCTTATTGATGACACTCAGACTTGTACGTAACCCAGTTTTCAGCATCTAGATCTTTTGCCACAATTGTTTTTCAGATAAGTCTATTTGCACATATTTATTACTATTTTTAGAAAGTCAAAGGAAGTCAAATTCTATAACAAATTAGTGGTTATTTATTGCATATTATTTCATTGATTTAGACAACTCAACCCTTTAATCTAACTTAGGATTTGCATTAAGTAGAACTCTAAAAGGTTAAATCATTTGGTGAACCCGACATACTTCAAATATTGCTCAAAACCCTAGTTTGCCTTCTCCAAATTTTTGTGCTCTAAATTAGGGTTCCAAACTTCAATTTTTCTAATTTTTTGGCATAACCTAGCTCATTAAATCAATCTCACATTAGGGTTTCATCTATTTAAGTATAATTTAACTCTTTGCAAAACAACCCTAATTCACACAAAACCCTAACCCTAGATTACCCTAGGGTCCACATTTACAAAATTTACTCAGTCTTAATTTGCATCTTATTACCATGATTAAAATGATGGAAGCCAGCTTTCACTTCATGGTACAAAGCCTTGTACTTCCCTTAGCATGTTTATTACCAACTATTTGTAGAAAAGTACACTTGTATGCTTCTCCTATCATGGATTCAGTTAGAGCTAAGCTTGTTTTACGTATTGGCCCTCCATCATGTGAGTCCCATTTTTCTACGGATCATTGTTATATGGCTCACTTTGAGTTACCTCCAGTCACTACTAGACGACAAAGGGCTCAGGGGACTCCTTTTGTTCCACCTCCACTTAGACCACTTGATTATCTACTTTCCCATCCCGCCTCTACTACTCGCCCATGAAAAATAGTAGATCTTGGGGTCTGAACTGTCACTAGGCGGAATAGGGTGCCTCCTCAACCTATACAGGAGTAGAGTAACCCTACCTTCCCTCCTCATCTCCAACACACTACATTGGACCCAAAGATCAACAAAGAGAATTTGATATAGTGGATCAGTTGAGAAATACACCAGCCAAAATATCTATATTGGAATTACTTCAAAAAGGAACAATCTTCAAAGATATTCTGTTTCAAACACTTAATCACACATCTGTGCCTCGT
This sequence comes from Torreya grandis, assembly GCA_037957365.1. NCBI lineage: Eukaryota > Viridiplantae > Streptophyta > Pinopsida > Cupressales > Taxaceae > Torreya > Torreya grandis. The sequence goes on from JARHVA010001054.1 coordinate 363,670, forward strand.
GATACCGAGCCATCTTATTTTGCATCTATCATGAATACTATAAAGGATGTGGAGGATGTGATACCTTTTTCCAATGAGGACTTGCCTTCACAGTTAGTAATTGATGAAAATTTGCTGCTTTTCATTCAAGCTCAAATCAATAACATAACTATTAAACAAGTTCTCATTGACAGTGCCTCTAAACTCAATATATGTAACCTCACATTTATATAAACCATGGGGGTTGATATAATATCTATTCAAAAGACATAAGAATATCCAAGGGTTCGATGACATTCTTAGACAAACATTGAGTTCAATCACATTGGACATTTAGTGGGACCAAAAACATTATCTACACACTTTTAGGGGATGCCAAATCATTTCATTATAATTTGCTACTCGGGAGACCTTGGATACATGCCATGGAGGTTGTACCTTCCACTCTTTACAAATGCATCAAATTTTTGTATGATGGGTAGCTATACACATGTCCAGCATATAATCAACCATTAGATATTGCAAACTCACTGAGCCTCCTACACCGAGTACATCATTAGATGGGACACCTCATGTTGAAATCAAATCCCTGTATGACCTCTCTTACCACACTGTGGAATCGTGTTCATACTTTAAGTTGTTTTGGACCTCATTTAGTATTTGTGACAGGATGAGTTGATTTTTAAGATAACTTAATTTTTGTGTTGATTTCAAAAGTCTATCAGGTCATCGACGGGAAATCGCGAAAACAAGGTAACATTAGCTCCACATTTCATCCCGAGACGGATGGGCAAACAAAAAAGACAAATCAGGTGGTAGAAGACCTTCTAAGGATGTATTGTATGGATCAGCAAAACCAAATGGGAAACTTATCTCCCATTGGTAGAATTTTCCTATAATAACTCGTTTCAAACATCTTTAGGTATGGCTCCATTTGAGGCTCTATATGGGAGAAGTTGTCGAACACCACTTAGTTGGGATAAACTTGAGGACAGAATAGTAATCGGACCTAAAATGTTGAAAGACATGGAGGAACAGGTGAAAGTTATAAGGCAGAGGTTGAAGGAAGCATCAGATAGACAGAAGAGCTACATAGATAGGAAGAGAGTTCAGAGAGAATCTCTGATTGGTGACAAGGTTTTTTTAAGGGTCAGACCACACAAAAGTTCCATAACCTTTGGGAAAAAGGCGAAGTTAGTGTTGTCAACCTGGAGTTGCACTTTGAAACAAAGACGTGTTGAAATGGCTAATCCTCTCTTTAGCTGAAACAATGAGATCTTCTAATGAGGGTGGGTGCCTCAATGGTGAGAAGAACCTCCAGAGAACGCTAGTTCCTGTAAGATGTATCAATGCGGATCTCTACTCTGTGCTTTGGACTACCATGGAAAAGGGAGAAAGAAACTTGAAGGAGAAATCCTACCTAATGACGGTGATCCACCAGATTGTTGATCCACTCTACTTGGAACCTTGAACACTGAATCTAACAAGGGAAAATGAAGACCTTTGATTTCAATTGATCACTATGCATAAGTATTTCATGAGAAGGTTTGATCCAATGACAAAAAAAGTGAGGGAAAACGATGGAGAGAGGTTTGATACAAGACACTTTGCAACCACTTAACATCCACTTATAACTTCAACAAAAGACATATAAGACATTGATCATGACTTGCATAACATGATGAGCTAGCAACTAGGTACGAATCAAAATTTGGGGAGAGAAATCTACCACGAATGCAAATTGTGGAATGAATGTACACTATGCCAGCACTTGAAATTTGAAAGTATAGTCCTTCTATTGATTAAAGAGGTTACACAACTCATCAATGGCAGAGTCTGGGCTCACCAAGAGGGATAGATTTTACAAGACTGAAAAGTCATTAATATAGAAAGTTACTAAAAACCAAGAGATTGACATTGGAAATAGGAGAGGGAGTTAACTCTTCATTAACCCAAGTCCAAATTGCGTTGCATGAGTCTTCCAAATTTGTCTGTCCTTGGCTTATATCTGGTTGTCTTGCATGAAGAATCCTTGGCTTTGAAAAAGAAGAAGACAAGCTTTGGATGCATGAAATCTATGAATAGATGTCTTGACTTGAAAACTAGTCAACTTCAAAACAAGAGTAGTCAAATTTGCTCGAACTGCTGGAACATTTGAAAGTCTTCCCTTTGCATGAAATCAATGCAAATGCCAAATTAAGAATTACGTTTGAACCACTGAAACGTTTCGAGCTTTCAGACAAATGAGAGTGCGTGCTTGAAATTTTTCGCTGTTTGAAACGTTCAATGCTTTGCCCGTTCATCATGCAAGACAACTCTATTTTTAGAACTAAAGCATGCTTGTTTTATTAAACACGTTCACTTCGTTGGAGTCACTCACGTTAGTCTGTGCATGATCTTTGTTCATCCTGCCTTTATTTATGCGTTTGTTTTATTCGATGTTCATGCTTATGTCCATGTTCAGTTTGCTTTAGTCTTTGCTCATGCCTCTATTTTTGCGTTTGTCTTACTTCTTGTTCAGTTCTGGCTCAGTCTTGTTTGTGTTTTCTCTGGCTTTTCCCATGTTTTGCTTTAATTCGGGATTCGGGCTTTATTTTAGTTTTTGTCCTTCGAACAAATTGTCCGAAGGACTATCTGTCTCTTCTCTTTCCCGTTCTTGGCATTTCCTTTTCTCTTTTTTGGCCTTAGCTTATGCCCTTGTCTTTTCTATCGGGCTTTTTGTCCTCCCTAATTCCTTCGGACTTTTTGTTGACTTCATATTCCCGTGGATTTCCTGTTTGACAATTATTCTGAAGGATTTCCTTAAATTTTCTCATTTCCTTCTTTGCCTTTGTTTTTTATTTCTATCGGGCTTTTTTCTCGGTTATATCCTCCATCGGAGCTTTTCCTTGAATTCCTTCAAACAAAAAGTTCGAAGCAATTCTTTTCCGTTTGAAGTGTCCTTTGCTTTTATGAAGGTGCCTCTGCAAGGGCTTCTGCTTCCCAAAATTGCCCTTCAGGTTTTTTTGATTTGGTCCTGTTAGTCGTCTGGGTGCCTTCCGCAAGGGCAAGGTTCTTTCAGAAGTACCCCTCGGAAGAATTGTAAAGGTCCACTTCGCCGACCAAGTGCCCTCTGCAACGCTTCTTGTCCTCAAAAGTGCTTTTTGGAACTTTGAAAGGGTCCTGCCATAGACCAAATGCCCTCTGCAAGGGTATGTCTGCCTTCAAAAGTGCCCTTTGGAAGAATTGTATGGCACCCGGGTTTTTGAAGGGCACCCGGTCTTTTTGAAACTATCCTTCGAAACTTTTGTCTTGACTTGAAAATCATAAAGTGAACCAACCCGAAGGGTTACATATCCTTCAGAACTTTTGAATTGGACCTTCTCGAAGGGCAGGTGCCCTTCGGGTCTTCTCAATTGTGCTTTTCTCTTTTTTCTTTCGGACAAAAAGTCCGAAAAAAATAAGCTTTGAACGACTGCCGCTTAGTCATTTTTTTCGCACTTTCACAGTCCTTTGAGAGCTGTTTCTCTCGGATAGAATGTCCAAAGAAATAGTCCACCTCTTATAGCCCGGAAAAATTATTTGGGAAGACAAAATAACTAAACTTACAGCTTGTATGTCTTGGTTGTATTTGCACATTTGGCTGTAATCAAGAAAGCACCTGGGAAACCTCTGCATGACTAAAATTCACCTAGTTGTAGATGGCCACTTGGGTGACTGTAAATGCTCATTTAAGGACCCCAAAACTGATTCACAAGACAAACTTGGCACCATAGCAAAGTTCCGAAGTGTAGGGGTGACAATTTGCCCTGTGAGGGGCAAAATTGTCAACATTTTTGGTGACTCTGCTGGAAAGCATCCCTATTATGCTAGAGAATTCAGAGCATATACATGTTATTCGAACTCCCAAATGGTGACCCTGATTTTTGACTGAAAATCTCCTCTCGACCTTGGTTGAAGTAACCTTTCTCCCTCAAAAAGGAAGAGAAAAACACAAAAGCAGGAAAACTAAGAAGCAAATGTGCAAACAAACACTTATTGGACAAAAATGAAGCAATCTACTGTGCTTGGACAACACTTGGAGGAAAGCAAAAACAACTATGTATATAGAGCTTTGCTCTTCGATAGCAATGTTTCAGTTGTATCCCATTGACTGGGATTGGAAGCTCTTGGCCGTCCATCTTGGCAAGTGTTGACGCTGTGGATTGCACCCTTGAAAGAAGGCTTGGCTTTTCCCTTCCACGCGGCACAATGGAGACTGCAAAACTGAGGGGAGAATCTCTAGATAAGGGCTAGCTCCCTTTGATGCATCTCTGAGGTTTTTCACTACTACTGCTAACAATGGGGGGTGAAAAGTGAGAAGGATATAACCAGAACAAAAATTATCTAAACGGTGATGCACCAAATGATTTTGATCTACTCAGGGATTTTATCACTTCAGACCAGAAGGGGGCAAACAGACACTTTATTTGACAGAAAGACCAAATTGTAAGGAGCTTTAACAGGGGGCTTAGTGAAGACACAGAGAATGAACTTACCACAGGTATTGTAGAAAATACATTGTCAGATAACTACTCTTCTGTCTCTGCGCTCCAGATGCAACACTTCCTGTTAACCTGTAGAAATGATGCTTTGGCTACACTAGGTATGTTGGTGTCAATCTGTGAAAGCATCAAGCTAAAAATGACTGAGCACAGAATTGATACACAGACACACTCAAAAGTATAACGAGCCAGATAGAGGTAAAACGCTTCTTATTGATCAAAGATAAAATTTTGGCAGGGCTTCACCTTACAAAATGAGAGATATCTTCCTCTCTTGAGAGGTTATTGTTGACGCTGTGGATTGCACCCTTGACAGAGGGCTAGGCCTCTCTCTTCCACGTGGCACAATGGAGACTCCCCTCTTGCTGTGGGTCTGGCAAAACTGAGGGGAGAATCTCTAAATAAGGGCTAGCTCCCTTTGATGCATCTTTGAGGCTTTTCACTACTACTGCTAATAATGGGGGGGATGAAAAGGGAGGAGGATAACCAGAACAGAAACTAATCTAAGTGGTGATGCACCAAATGATTTTTGATCTACTCAATTATTCACACTTCAGACCAGAAGAGGGCAGACATACACTTTATCTAATGAAAAGAGCAGACTGTAGGGAGCTTTAACAATAGGCTTAAAGAAGACACAAAAAATGAACTTACCACAGGCACTGTGGAAAACACTCTCTGATAACCCTTTTCTGTCTCTACGCTCCAGATGTAGCACTTCCTGTTAACTTGCAGAAATGGTGCTTTGTCTACACTAGGTGTGTTGGTGTCAATTTGTGAAAAGCTTCAAGAAAAAAAACGCTGAACACGGAGGTAAAACACATTCTTAGTGATCAAGGTGAAATTTTGGCAGGGCTTTGCCTTACAAAAATGAGAGATCTCTTCCTCACTTGGAGGTTACAATATATATATCATCAAAAGGAAGACTATGGCGCTTTTCAAAACAAGTGGCCCATGTTGCGGCAGTCCAAGTCTTGACTTTGGCGTTTAAATTATATTAAATGTCATTGTAAAAGCATGGGTTGCTTGATCATTTGAATGACAAGGTCGCCCCTCTTTATGAAACTTACGCGATTGTCCGCTCACCCATGCTCAAACGAAGAAAAACACGCTGCGCCATTGAATGCTCGTGCTCTTTGATAACCACTTGGTGGAGACTGTTTCACCCGCAACAATAACTCCATTTGCCGACACTTTATGTGCCATCTGGACTGCTTAATTCGTGTTTGTGCTTGGCTGGGTGCGTCTTTTGGAACATTCCAAATGTTGTCGTATGTGTGCTTGGCCGTGTTTTGGACTCTCTATTTTGTTCCCCTTTTCCTTGCTATTTTGTCGCTTTCTGGCAATTTGAGCTCTCTCGGGCTATTCTTCTCGACTTTTGCTGGCTCCTCGGGCTCCTTTCTCAGTGGGTCACTGAGTTTACTCGAGTCTTATGCCCCTTTGAATTTTATCTACTTGCGCCATTCAAGCTCTTTCGGGCCACTTGTCGTGAGGCATTAGTCCTTTGGCTTGTCCTCAACGACCGATGCATCCCGTCAAAATTGACGTTTGCAGCCCTGTCGCCATTTGAAAGCCAACTGCTAGTTTCCTGTCACTATTCGAAAACCAAACGGCTATTTCATCATCATAAATTTGACGTCCGCAACCCTGTCGCCATTTGAAAGCCAACGGCTAGTTTGTTGCCTTGATTTTGACGTTCTCGAGCTCGTCACCGGACGTTTGAACTCCAACGGCTAGTTCGCTATGTTGAATTTGACGTATTCGAGCCCGTCACCCCATTGACAATCTCTTCGGCCTTTTTGTATTTCTTCCTTCCTGAAGGGAAGGTGTCCCTTCGGAGCATGGAAAAGGTCCCCTTTTTGGCAGCCAAGAGTCCCCTGCAAGGGCACTTGCCCTTCAGGTTCCTTCGGGCTGCCTTGGTCTTCTTAATTCCTTCGGACAAAATGTCCGAAGGAAATCTTTTCTTTGGAGTCTTGGCTTTTCTTTCGTTGATTCTTCCTTGTATTTTCCTTCGAACATTTTGTCCGAAGGACCTTTGACCTTTGCCTTGCTAAGTCTCAACCCTTCCATTTGTGTTTTCCTTCGGGCATTTTGTCCGAAGGAATTGTCCCTTTGGTTTCTCCCCTTTTGCCTTGTCATTTTTTTGAAGGAATTCTTCCCTTCGGGCCTTCTGCCTTGTAACTTTTCCGAATGTGCCCTCTACCCTCCGCAAGGGCACCTTGGGTCCAAAATGTCTTTCGGAGCTTTGTGAAAGGTCACATTTGGCCACCTGCCTGCCCTCTGCAAGGGCACTTGCCCTTCGGAGTGTTTATACAAGACTTGCATTTCTTTAAAACTGGCCTATTCCTTTGCAATGAAAGGCCTGCCCGAGGTAATTTTCTGAAGCAAAACAAGCCTCAGATCAACCCGAAACCTACAGGACTCAAATCACTCGGCTTTTTCGTGGAACAGGCCTATGATAGGGGAAAAACCTCGATTGCAGCAAGGTGAAAGGCATCAAAGACCGGGACAACAAGGAAAAAAAAAGGGGGGACTGATTTTTGGCCTGTAGGACCAAAAAATGGTCAACACTCTGACGATTCTCAGGGGAAGCATGCCAGCGATGCTTAAAAGGACTGGTAGACTCAAAGTCCATTGGGCATGGAGTCAGGTTGCAGCTTGAAAAAGTTAGCAACAGCCTTCTAAAGACCTATCAACCAACAAAGCTTTTACCTCAAAAACAAAGGAAAACACACACAACAAAGGCTAAAAAACACTACACCCGTGCAAACAACACTTAGGAAAAAAAATAGAAAAAAAAAGAAAATATGTACATAATGAGGGAAGGCTCAGTGACAGTGCTTAAGATATATCCCATTAACTGGGATATGCAGTTCTTCACCATCCAATTTGTAGAGTTGGAATGCATTGTGCTGCTTGCACTGAGTGATTACATACGGACCACTCCATAGGGCGTCGAACTTTGTGTGTTTCCCAGGCTTAGCTCGGTCCTCATCCCACTTTAAGACGATGTCACCTTCAGAGAAGCCTTTTGACGAGGATTTCTTGTCAAAATGCTTTTTCGTTTGTTGTTGACGGCTGGTCATAGAAACCATGGCTTGGTCCCTTGTCTCCTGAAGTTTCATCAATTCACACATCGTAATCTCCATGCTGTTGCCTTTTTCTAATTGCAGCTGATGAACAAGATCCAAAGCTGACAATTCAAGTGAAATAGGAAATTTAGTTTCTTTTCCATACACAAGCGTGTATGGTGAATTGCCAACTGCCCTCTTTAGAGTAACCCTGTCTGCCCACAGGGCTGTTTTCAACTTGGCATGCCAAGTTCTCTGATTCTCCTCCATTGTCCTTCTGATAATTCTGATCAGATTTTTGTTGGTGGACTCAACCAACCCATTCCCTTGTGGGTAGTAGTTGGAAGAAGTGCTAAGATAGATGCCGTATCCCAATGCCCATTCACTCGTTCTGGTTCCCAAGAAAGCCAATGGTAGCTGGGACTCCAAACCTTGTCACCAGGTCTTCGTAAAAATTCAAGACTGCACTTTCGTTGGTCTCCTTCAAAGTAACAGTTTCTACCCATCTCGTGAAGTAGTCTATAGAGGTCAAGATCCATTTGTGGCTAGCACTGGACGGAGGGTTGATCATCCCTGTGAAGTCTAGGTCCCATTGCATGAATGGCTGTTCCACTTGAATACGCTGTAGAGGCATTGCAGCGAACCGTTGTTTCCCATCAAAGAGTGCACACTTCTGGCACGTTCGTACCCAGGCATGAGTGTCTTTGAATAAGGTGGGCCAAAAGTAAACAGCTCTCATAATCCTTGCAGTTGTAGGCTCAGGAGCAAAGTGACCACCCACTGACCCGTCATGGAACTTGGACAACACCCTATCGACCTGACCTGGGTCTATGCACCTCAAGAGTACTAAAAAATTCTTTCTGAACAACACCCTGTCAATCAGGACATAAGGGAGAGATTGGAGTCTAATATATCTCCTCTTGGTCCCTATCAAGGCCCTGTGGGCACTCATCGATGAAAAGGAAACGTTTCATGTCTGACGCCCAATCCTTTGTGACTGCTGGTTCTGTTGCTATAGCTTCATCATGGATTAGGAAACTGTCTTCTTTCTGTTGTTTAAGGTCTGCAGCAAGTGTTCACACAGGGCTTTTCCCCTTACCAACTTGGTGGTTTTGATGTCCACGTCATATTCCATTACTTTGGTGATCCATCCCTCTCTTTTCATTTAGATCGCAGTTGATCAAGAAATCTTTGACGCTGGGATGTGGCACCATGAGATGAACCCTGTTGTTGGACAGCATATGTCTGAATTTCTTCAAACTTCGTATGACCGCAAGGACTTGCTTCTCCACATATGTATACCTGATCTCAAAACCCTCTAGACCTTGGCAAAAAAAACGCAAGCGGTTGTTCAAGGTTCTCGTCATTTGCTTGGGTAAGCATGGCGGAGATTACCTCTTCATTTCCGAAGGTGTAGAGATTGAAATCCTTGGTGAAGTCAGGACTGATCAAAGTAGGACATTGGGCGATACCCTGTTTGATCCCTTCAAAACTATTCTTCCTTTGTGTTGTCCATGCGAATTTCTCATCTTTCTTCAGCATGAAGGTCAGTGGCTTGACTATCTCGGCAAAATTTGGGATAAATCAACTGATGAAACTTATTTTGCCAAAGAAGCTTTGCAAACCTTTCTTATGCTTAAGCAAGGACAGCGCTAGGATGAAGCGAACTCTTTTTGGATCAACGGTCAAGCCCTCTTTCGAAACAACATTACCAAGGAGTTTACCTTCATGGACAACAAACATATTTCTTTGGGTTGAGAGAGATACCAAACTCTCGACACCTCTCAAAGATTTGCCTAAAGTGTTTCAGATGTTGGCCTGTTTCTTTAGAAAATACTGTTACATCATCAAGATAGACCACTACAACATTATTTATCAGGGCTTGGAAAGCCATGTCCATGGGTCGTTGAAAAGTGGCTATTGCATTGGACAGTCCAAATGGCATTTTTCGGTAAGCAAACATTTCCCACTTGGTAGTGAAGGCTGTCTTGTATTGATCACAGTCTTGCATTAAAATCTGATTGTACCCTGAATACCCATTCAGGAGGGAGAAACGTTCGCTTCCTGTCACCATTTGAAGGATCTGCTCCATGCTTGGGAGAGGATAGTGATCTTTCAACGAGACTCTATTGAGGTCTGTGAAGTCCACACACAGTCTGATCTCCTCATTCTTTTTTCTAACAGGGACTAGATTGCACAGCGAAGAAGAGTGCTTGATCAAAAATATGATCCTGGACTCAATCAGCTTGGTGAGTTCTTTTTGCATAAGAGGCACAATCTTCGGGTTGACAAGGCTTTGTTTTTGTTTGATGGGTTTAGCGCCTTCCTCCAGCTCAATGGTATGTTGGGCCAAACTTGGGTCAAAATCCTTCAAGTCGCTATACTCCCAAGCGAAGACATCAACAAATTTTTTGCACAACAAGATGAAACCCTGCCTTTCATGATCTGTACATACCTTCCCAAGTGTTAGCAACCTGTTCTTGAATATTTCAACTTTTTCGTAGTTTTCTTTCTTTGTTGTGATGCTTTGTCATTTTTCAATTGGTCATCCTCGTTGAAAATACTTTCGAGAGTGACCAAGCCTTTGGAAAGTTTGTTGTTTTTTAGCTGAACAATCTAGCTGCCATACTGTTGCTGTAGCTTGGCTTGGTTTCTAGAGGCAAACTCAGCCTCCTCTTGCAAGAAGAACGCTATTTGTTGATCGCTGTCAAACAACTGCCAGTTGGTGATGTTATCAGGCACGGAGGGTCTGATTACCACTTTTAAATGGTGTGGACTGCTGTCTTGGCCTATCTCTTTGGAGATATCAAACTGAGCAACAACTGCTGTTAGTATGTCAGCTTGCTTATTTTGCTCTCTTGAAATGAAAGTAACATTGAAAGCAAGGAAACTCTTCACTAAGTCCCATACCCTGTGCTTGTAAGACTTAAGCAAAGAATTCTTGGTCAGATTTCTGCCTCTCACCTGATTTACGATCAACTCGTTGTCCCCAAAAACCTGCAGCTTTCTTATTCCTATTTTCTTTGCCCACTCCAAACCATGAATGAGGGACTCGTATTCTGAAACATTGCACTTGCAAGAAAATTGGAACTTGAAAGTCGAGAAGTATTTCTCGTTTGAGGGGGAAATTAACACCACTCCACCACTAGCTTCCAATTTGCTTCTTGAGCCATCAAAGAAGAGTTGCCATAAACCTGAGCTCTCTTAGCTTGTCTTCATCAAATTTGGCATGAGAGTACCCTCTTCATGCATGTAATAAATTTCAAGACTTGCCTCTTTTATGAACTTGTATGGGTCATGTTCAAAGTTGTTACTTTTCCATTCGTCTAAGAACAGATCAGCAACTCCTTCAAGGGCAGAGAGCGGAGATTGACTTGCAATTTTTCTTCATCAATAATGGCGTAACTAACATTCGTTGCTTTGAGTGAGTACGGCTCTAGATGATCTCTATGGATTGGCTCCGACTCAATCTTGATCTTAGTCCCATATTTGGTTCTAAAAACTATGTAAGACCAGTTTGCTACTAGGTACCCACCTATTTTGGATGTGAAATCCCTGGATAAACAGATAGCAAAGTAGGGAGGAACATCCGCCACTACCACGTTATGGGAAACTAAGAAAGTGGGACAGAGGTGCAGCGTTAGTACTACTCCTAGTGTCTTCGCTGGTGATCCATCTAGCTGCAGGACTTCCTTGGTCATTTCTTCGTATTTAAGCCCCAACTTATCTGCTATACATTTTGGCATTACTGAGGTGCTTGCCCCACTGTCAATAATACAATAGTGCACCAGGAAATCTCTTATGACTAAGGATATATAGAAAGGGGGAACCTTTACTTCTTTCTTTATTTGGCCCATTGTGGAGGGGTGCCCATTCATGATCAAAACGTTATCAACTTTTGTTGGGACAGCTGGTTCATATAGCTCGTGCAACTCCTTACGGAGTGTCCTTTTGTCCCGGCATTGCCAATGAATCCCATAAGGAGATATTCATGTGTATCTTCATTTGGTCTTCCACATTGATCTGAGGGTTGTTGCCTTTTAAGTTTTCTTTGGAGGCGCTTGCAGCCTAAGGCGCAGGTCGAGGAGCTGAGGGTGCAACCGGCGGCCTGAAATTTGAAATTTTTTGGTTCATATGTGATGAAGAAGATGTTGTGGACGTTTGGGCAGCTCCCTGAGCTTCCTCCATAGCTCTCCTTTTGGACCTTGTGTTGGCTGCAACATAATCACCTTGGTTGTTCATACTGTCCATATAGTTGACTGCACAAAATTCACCTTCCATGTGATTCATGAGAGTGGAATCAGGCTGAGCCTAACTGCTGCCCATGTCCGGTTGTACTGACGTCTCAAAGCTTAGGAATTGGGCAGCCTGATTGTTTTGTGCATTCATATATTGACTCGACGTCTTATTTGTATAAGCAGCGTGATCTTGACCATATCCCAGGGGTGAGCAATTTGTCTGTTCCTGTACTAGATTATTTTGAGTGGGCACAAGAGCTTTGGACTATAGATTGCTTGGATTATACTCTTGATTATAATTCTGAAAAGGGGGTCTACTTGCTTGTTCGAACTGCTAATATCTCTGATTTGGCCGATAGTTGTGCAAATTGACCCTGTCTTTGATTATAATTTTGAAAAGGGGGTCTACTTGCTTGTTCGAACTGCTGATATCCCAGATTTGGCCGATAGTTTTGAGCTTGTTGCCTTTTGAGAGCCACTAATTCGTTGGTCATGCTTTGTAGCAAGCTCTTAACCTCATAAAGGTCATTGGGCGAAGTAGCAGTCGGCTTTTCTATGCCAAGAGAAGAACTAAGGTGGGTGCAGTAGGTTGGACTGGAAGTGGCAATTCAGGGAAGAGCGGCATATGAGGTCTAGGGGCTATCTTTCCCACTTGCACTAGGCAATTTTTAACTGCTATGGCTATTTCATAGGCAACTAGCAACACTTGTCCTCCCATGGACTGTATCATGACAACAATGTCACTTTTCAAAGCTTTTTAATAATAGAGGAAGGCATAGCTTGGGGTTGGTCTCACCTGGTATTGAAATCCTATATGAATTCATGTGGAGATCTTTTCATGGTGGTTAGTTGCTCAGCAAGCGAGAGGTGGTTACTCTTCTCCCCGAATCTGTTTGTCAAGAGAGAGCCTAGTTCGTTCCATGTGCAGATTGCATTCATAGGTAAAGTTCCATACCAGTGCAGAACCTTACTCTTGAAGGACAGCGCCAGCACCCTGATAGCAATGTTCTTTTCAGTAACATTGTGAATATTACAGAGGTTGGCAATATTTCTGATGTGCTCAATGGCAGTAATAGGCCCCTCCCCATTAAAAGGAGGAACGCTCTTAAGAGCTGTCCCTGGGATTGGGTCGAATGCAAAAGGTTTAACGAGCTTTGACCATGAAAGGCTACAAAAGGTAAAGCCATGGTGATAACAGGGTTCTGCCGGGGTCTTCTTGCATAAGTATATTTTATAGCAGCTCTGGGAAAATGACTTGCTGTACAGGTATGAGTTCTTACAAACCTCAGTCGCCTTGCTGAGTTTAATGGTAGTTCAACGAATTCGAAAGGGACACCCTTGGCAGCAGATCGTGTGGTGACCTTAGGCATAGAATGTCACACTGATCTCTGACCAGAGATTGATGTTCTTCAAAATGGAGTCGTCAGATGCTGAATTAGTGGTTCATTCTTGCTGTAATAGGACCAACATCAATCCTAGAACTTTTCTGAGTATTAAAATTTGTCCCATCGAGCATGCCAAAAACTGTTGACGTTGTGGATTGCACCCTTGACAGAAGGCTAGGCCTCTCTCTTCCATGCGGCACAATGTAGACTCTCCTCTTGCTGTGAGTCTGGCAAAACTGAGGGGAGAATCTCTAGATAAGGGCTAGCTCCCTTTGATGCATTTATGAAGCTTTTCACTACTACTGCTAATAATGGGGGGATGAAAAGAGAGGAGGATAACCAGAACAAAAACTAATCTAAATGGTGATGCACCAAATGATTTTTGATCTACTCAATTATTCACACTTCAGAGCAAAAGAGGGCAGACATACATTTTATCTGATGAAAAGAGCAGACTGTAGGGAGCTTTAACAATAGGCTTAATGAAGACACAGAAAATGAACTTACCACAGGGGCTGTGGAAAACACTGTCTGATAACCCTTTTCTATCTCTGCACTCCAGATGCAACACTACTCGTTATCCTTCAAAAATGGTGCTTTGTCTACACTAGGTGTGTTGGTGTCAATTTGTGAAAAGCTTCAAGCAAAAAAGACTGAACACAGAATTAATACACATACACACTCAAAAGCATAACCAATCAGATAGAGGTAAAACACATTCTTATTCATCAAGGTAAAATTTTGGCAGGGCTTCGCCTTACAAAAATGAGAGATCTCTTCTTCACTTGGAGGTTACAATATATATATATATATATATATTGTAACCTTATATATATATATATATAACCTTATATATATATAAGGTTACATATATATATTGTAACCTTATATATATATAAGGTTATATATATATATAACCTTATATATATATAAGGTTACATATATATATTGTAACCTTATATATATATAAGGTTATATATATATATATATATATATATATTGTAACCTCCAAGTGAAGAAGAGATCTCTCATTTTATATATGAAGCCCTGCAAAAATGAGAGCTTCGCCTTACAAAAATGAGAGATCTCTTTTTCACTTGGAGGTTACAATATATATATATATTGTAACCTTATATATATATAAGGTTACAATATATATATGTAACCTTATATATATATATATATATATATAAGATTACAATATATATATATATATATATATATATGAAGCCCTGCAAAAATGAGAGATCTCTTCTTCACTTGGAGGTTTATTATATATAAGGTTACAATATATATATATATATATATATATATATATTTCTTCACTTGGAGGTTTATATATATATATATATATATATATATATATATATATATATTTCTTCACTTGGAGGTTACATATATATATATATATATTGTAACCTTATATATATATATATATATATTATAACCTTATATATATATATATAATATATATATATAAGGTTATAATATATATATATATATATATAAGGTTACAATATATATATATATATATGTAACCTCCAAGTGAAGAAATATATATATATATATATATATAGAAGAAATATATATATATATATATATTGTAACCTCCAAGTGAAGAAGAGATCTCTCATTTTTTTAAGGCGAAGCCCTGCCAAAACTTCACCATATATATAATCAAAAGGAAGACTATGGCGCCTTTCAAAACAAGTGGCCCATGTTGCAGCAATCCAAGTCTTGACTTTGGCGTTTAAATCATATTAAATGTCATTGTAAAAGCATGGGTTGCTTGATCGTTTGAATGACAAGGCCGCCCCTCTTTATGAAACTTTTGCCACTGTTTGCTCACCCATGCTCGAAGAAAAACAGATCGTGCCATTGAATGCTCGCGCTCTTTGATAACCATTTGGTGGAGACTGTTTCACCCGCAACAATAACTCCATTTGCTGATGCTTTCTGTGCCACTTGGACTGCTTAATTCGTGTTTGTGCTTGGCTAGGTGCGTCTTTTGGAACATTCCAAATGTTGTCGTATGTGTGCGTGGCCGTGTTTTGGACTCTATTTTGTTCCCCTTTTCCTTGCTATTTTGTCGCTTTCTAGCAATTTGAGCTCTCTCAGGCTATTCTTCTCGACTTTTGTTGGCTTCTCGGGCTCCTTTCTCAGTGGGTTGTTGAGTTTACTCGGGTCTTATGCCCCTTTGAATTTCGTCGACCTACGCCATTCGATCTCTTTCGGGCCACTTGTCGTGAAGGCATTAGTCCTTTGGCTTGTCCTCAACGACCGACGCATCCCGTCAAAATTGACATTTACTAGCCTGTCACTATTCGAAAACCAAACGGCGATTTCATCACCGTAAATTTGACGTCTGCAGGCCAGTTGCCATTTGAAAGCCAACGACTAGTTTGCTACCTTGGTTTTAACATTCTCGAGCTTGTCACCGGACGTTTGAACTCCAACGGCTAGTTCGCTACGTTGAATTTGACGTCTTCGGGCCCGTCACCCATTTGGCAATCTCTTTGGCCTTTGAGTCCCCTTTTTGGCAGCCAAGAGTCCCCCGCAAGGGCACTTGCCCTTCGGGTTCCTTCGGGCTGCCTTGGTCTTCTTAATTCCTTCGGACATTTTGTCCGAAGGAAATCTTTTCTTTGAGTCTAGGCTTTTCCTTCGTTGATTCTTCCTTGTATTTTCCTTCAGACATTTTATCCGAAGGACCTTTGACCTTTGCCTTGCTAAGTCTCGGCCCTTCCATTTGTGTTTTCCTTTGGGCATTTTGTCTGAAGGAAATATCCCTTTGGTTTTTCCCCTTTTGCCTTGTCATTTTTTCGAAGGAATTCTTCCCTTCGGGCCTTCTGCCTTGTAACTTTTCCGAATGTGCCCTCTGCCCTCCACAAGGGCACCTTGGGTCCAAAATGTCTTTCGGAGCTTTGTGAAAGGTCCCATTTGGTCACCTGCCTGCCCTCCGCAAGGGCACTTGCCCTTCGGACTATTTATACAAGACTTGCATTTCTTTAAAACTAGCCTATTCTTTTGCAATAAAAGGCCTACCCGAGGTAATTTTCTGAAGCGAAACAAGCCTCGGATCAACCCAAAACCTACAGGACTCAAATCACTCTGCGTTTTTGTGGAACAGGGCTATGACAAAGGGAAAAAACCATGATTGCAGCAAGGCGAAAGGCATCAAAGACCGGGACAGCAAGGAAAAAAAAGGGGGGATCAATTTTTGGCCTGCAGGACCAAAAAATGGTCAACAATTACAATATATAGCATCAAGAACAAGACTTTGGTGCTTTCCAAGAATAGGTGGCCCATACTGCGTTGAACACATTGGAAAGAGGAAAATGCGAAAGGAACAATGTTGTGGATCTTGCAAGTCTTGACTTTGGTGCTTAACCCATATTAAATGTCACTTCAAGAACATGGGTCGCTTTGTCTGTTTGAATGACAAACCACTTCTCAATGAAGTTTATGCGACTGTCCGCTCATTAATGTGAAATGAGAAAAAAGGGCCACTCTATTGAATGCCTGCACTCCCATTAGTGGAGATTGTTTCATTCGTTGCAATAACTTCTTGTGCCGATGCTTTTTGTGCCACTTGGACTATTCTATTTGCTCCTACGCTTGGTTTTTGTCCTTTTCTTGGCTCTTTCACCCTCGGGACTATCTTCTGTCATTTCTTGGCTCTTCGGGCTCCATTTTCGGCCGACACATCCCATCAAAATTGACGTTTGCGGGCCTGTCACTATTTGAAAACCAACGACTATTTTGCTGCCTTGAATTTGACGTTCGCACGTCCGTCACCAGACGTTTGAACTCCAACGACTAGTTCACTATGTTAAGATTGACATGCTCGGGCCCGTCATCCCTTTGGTTATTCCTTCGGCATTTTTCAAACGAACCTTCTCGAAGGGAAGGTGTCTCTTCGAAAAAATGGAAAAGGTCCCTTTTTGGTCGTTGATAGTCCCTTGCAAGGGCACTTGACCTTCGGGCTCGTTCGGGCTCCCTTGTCTTCTCAATTCCTTCGGGAAAAATGTCCGAAGGATTCCTTCGGACATTTTGCTCGAAGAAAAACCGGCTTTCATGTCTTGGTCTTTTTCTTTGTAAATTCCTTCAGACAAAATGTTCAAAGGAATTCCTTCGGGCACTTTGTCCGAAGGAATTCATCCTTTGGTTCTACATGGATTTTCTTCGGACAAAAGTCCGAAGAAATCTTGTCTTTTGCATGGATTTTCTCCGAAGGAAAACTTACCTTTCGGCCTTCTGCCTTGTCATTTTTCCGAAAGTGCTCTCTGGCCTCCGCAAGGGCACTTTGGGTCCATAATTGCCCTCCGCAGCTTGCTGGAACGATCTGGTTTGCAACATGACTGCCCTCCTCAAGGGTACTTGACTTTTGGAGCTTCATAAAAGACGTTCATTCTTTGAACTGGCCCATTCCTTTGCCAAAAGGCTCGTCCAAGGCAATTGCTCAAAGCGAAATAAGCTCCATATTGAACCGAAAACCTACAGGTCTTAGATCTCTCAACTCTTTATAAGAACAGGGCTTATTGCAAGGGGAAATTGAGCATTTACAATAAGGTGGATTCATTCAAGACTAACGGCTCAGAACAACAGGGAAAGGAGACTGGTTTTTTGGCCTGTAGGACCAAAATGGTCAACAACAAGTTGGAAGGCGTTGTGGGATTTGCAGCTGGAAATTGTGTATGAGCCACTCCAAAGGGAATCAAACTCCGTGTACCTTCCTGGTTTGGCTCGATCCTCATCCCACTTGAGGACCAAATCTCCTTCATTGAAGCTTCGTGAGGAAGCTCCTTTGTCAAACGTTTTTTTCACCTGTGCCTGATGACTTTCCATGGCTAGCATAGATTGATTTCTTGTCTCTTCCAACTCCATAAGCTCTGCATACCTGATTTTCATAGGCTCATTCTCCAACAACTCAAGTTGATGCATTAGTTTTAAAGCTGAAAACTTGGGAAATAGGTAACCTTGCTTCCTTACCATAGACTAGCTTATATGGAGAGTTGGCTATTGACCTCTTGTAAGTGATCCTATCAGCCCATAGAGCTGACTTCAACTTGAGATGCCATGACTTCTGATTGTCTTCAATAGTCCTTCGTATGATTCCTAAGAGGTCAAGGCCATTTCCTTGTAAATAGTAGTGTTCTCAATCTGAGTTGCACCTTGAATCGAAGACGTGCATGAAATGGCCAATCCTCTATTCGGTTGAAACAATGAGATCTTCTCACGAGGGTGGGTGCCTCAATGGTGAGAAGAACCTCCAGAGAAGACTGGTACCTGTAAGATGTATCAATGAGGATCTCTACTCTATGTTGCAGACTACCATGGAAAAGGGAGAAGGAAACTTTAAGGGGAAATCCGACCTAATAAAGGTGATACACGAGAAGATTCATCCACTCAACTTGGAATCTTGAACACTGAACAAGGGAAAAGGGAGACCTTTGATTTCAATCAATCACTTATGCATAAATATTTCATGAAGAGGTTCGATCCAATGACCAAAACATAAGGGAAAAACGATGGAGAGAGGTCTGATACAAAACACTTTGCAGCCACCTAACATCCACTTAAAGCTTTAGCAAAAGACATAAAAAACACTTAATGTGACCTGCATAATACGGTAAGCTAGAAACTAGGTACGAATCAGAATTTGGGAAGGAAGAGAAATCTACCACATGCATATTTTTTGAATGAATATACACTATGCCAACGCTTGAAATCTGAAAGTAGAATCCTTCTATTGATCTAAGAGGTTACACAACTCACCAATCGCAGAGTCTAGTCTTGCCAAGAGGGATGCTTTTTTATAAGGCCGAAAAGCCATTTTATAGAGAATTACAAAAGCCAAAGATTGACGTTGAAAAATTGAAGAGAAGGATCAATTTAGATTAATTCAAGGCTGACTTTGCCTTTCAATAAAATATGTTTTCCCTTTGTCTTTGCATGAAGCTTCTTGTGCTTGAGGAAGTGAACTTGTCTTTTGTTTATTGAACCGCCCACCTCTCTTTGCATGGAAATCCACGCCAATGTCAATTTTAGAACTCTACGTGAGTTGCTTGATGCCGAGTTGGAACGTTTGAAACGCTGAGTTGACCGTTTGATACGTTGAGTTGGACGTAGAGATAGGCTGAGTTGGACCTTTGAATGCATGAGAATGACTAGCCAAACCGCCAATAAAACAGATAGTCAACCGAAACTTAGCAATCCGCCAAAAATAGCCCCTATTCGCATGTATTTTCTCTTATTTTGGTCTGCCTGTGTCTTGTCTATTTTGGACGGGATTCTATTTTTGGATGTATTTTGTCTATATTTGGTCTATATTTCCTTCGTTTGACTTTTTTTCAACTTCCCATCGCTTAATCTAAGGTCAACTTCCCGTGGTTTAATTCTTTTGGAATTCTGGGTTTACCTTTGTTTTTTCTTTCCTGCGGATTTTTCTGTTGACTTTATGTTCATCCCCTTAGTCTTCTTATTTCCTTCGGAATTCTTCTTGACTTTACCTTTGATTTCCTTAGGCTTTCTTGGCTATATTATATCTTGCCCTTAGAATTTTTCTTAGCTTCATCTTTTGCCTTAGGATTCTTTGCCTCATTAATCCTTTCCTTTGGACTTTTGTCCGAAGGTTTACTTTGTTTTTTCTCGTCTGCCTTTTGTTCTTGGCTGTATTTGCCTCGGGTTTATTTCCTCGGAACTGTCTATGCACTTTTCCGCGGCCACTTCTCCGAAGGGATCTTTCGGACTTATGGCTCCACACCTTTCCTTCGGCTTTATTTCCTTGCTCAGACCTTGCCTTTGGCTTTACCCTCCGAAGGATTTCTTCGGACAAATTGTCTGCTTGAATTGTCTTGACTGACGTTTGTCATTTTGAATTTCTGCGGGCTTTTCCCATTTGAACGTTCTTTTTCCCGAATTAATCCTTCGGACAAAAAGTCCGAAGGATATCTTTCCTTTGTTATTTCCTTTGCTTTGTTTTATTTTGTCGGGTTTTTTTTTTTTGTCTTTTGAACTCTCCGAATTTCTTCGGACTTTTTGTCCGAAGGAATTACTTCCTTGTCTTTTGTCTTTGTCTACATCTTCAAAATGCCCTTCGGAAAAATTGCCATGGTCCAGATGTCGATCAAGTGCCCTCCGCAAGGGCTTCTGTCCTTCATCTACGCCTTTGTCGGAAAAATTGTAGGGCACCCGAGTTTTTGCAAGGGTCTCAAATTTGACATGTACCTTCCCAAAGGGTAGGTGTCCTTCGGGATTGTTGAAAATGACCCTTCCGAAGGGTACCTTGCCCTTCGGGTTTCTTGTTTTGCCCTTTTCTGCCTTCCAAAGACACCCCTTGCAATTCCATGGACTTATAACAAGGCTCATTCCTTCGGATTTCCCGAGTGTCCCTTTCGAAGGAATTCCTTCAGACAAAATGTCCGAATGAATTATTCCTTGGTCTTTTTGCTTTTGGTAGACCTTTTGGGAGGCTGCGGGCATTTTTCTTTGTAACTCTCCGAAGTATTCCTTCGGGCAAAAAGTCTGAAGAAAATACTTCCTTTGCTGCAAGTTCTTTGGGTTGCTGTAAATATGCATTTAGGCTTGATTGATCTTTGCAAAAAACCTTTTCCTTTTCATTATTGAGTACCCAAAACCGATTCACAAGACAAAATGGTACCCACGAGACCATCTTCTGAATAGTAAGGTTGACAATTTTGCCCTGTGGGGAAAAAAATGTCAACATTTTTGGCGATTCTGTTGGGAAGCATGCCTGCTATGGTAGAGAACTGAGACCAGGTACATGCTATTCAAATTCCCAAATGGTGACCCTGATTTTTGACTGAAAATCTGCTCTGATCATGGTTGAAGTAACCTCCTTCAATCAAGAAGGGCAACACACGAAAGCAGAAAACTGACTAAGAAGCAAATGTGCAAACAAGCACTTATTGGACAAAACTAAATCAAACTACTGTGCTTGAATAGCACTTGAGGAAAGTAGAAACAACGAAATATGTACATAGAGTTTTGATCTTCAATAGCAATGTTTCAGATGTATCCCGTTGACTGGGATTGGAAGCTCTTGGCCGTCCATCTTAGCAAGTTGGAAGGTGTTGTGGGAGTTGGAACTGGAGTCCATCTTATCTTTGTGCTCTTTGCTATAACTCTCCTTGGGTGTCCTATCTGCAACTGGATTTGCACACGCCTTCATGACCCCATTTATATGCGTGCCTTTTGTTCGACAAAATACCCACCTTTGTGCAAGCTGACTTTCTTCAGTGCTTCTCCACCTTTACTCTCTTTGTGCGTATCCTCTATTCTACATGATATTTTGTTGACCCCGGGATAATCTTTCAATTGTAGGATGACCTCCCTCTATTCTTCTTCCCTTGGGCATTATAAACATGCCTTGCACAAAAACAATTGTGCACTCTCGCGTCCCTTCCTTTATTTTGTAGTTCCAAAGGTGAAGATGATGGTGTAAAAGGTGTTGCCTAGCCATCTACCAAGGTACAAATCCTAGGAGATACAAAAAAGGGATGAGGTCGGGATCATGCCTCGGGCGAATTTGGTGGAGTGGATACCCCTCAATCCTTAGCACCAAGCTGAAGAAGCATTCTATACACCTAATCTGTGTAAATGCAGGGTTTCAATTGAAAAAATGGGGAATATTTTCTTGACTTTGCTAGCACTAGCACTTCTCCTACGCAACATTATTCTCTTTGCCTTCTTTTTTCATAGGTGCTCTCTTGTACTCATCCTTGCCTCTAGCTTGCACTAGTTCCAACTCCTCTTCCTTTCCATCAAGGACATTCTCAAATGCATGTGTGGCTTCCTTGCGCACCACAACGTCAAGTTGAGCACAATGCAACTCCATCTCTTTTTCAACATCTCTCTTTGTTTTGTTCCATTGTAATTCCTCCAAGGAAAACTCTTATGGAAAAAATTCTTCTAGAGCCTCTCCCTCTTTAGGCTCTACAATTATTGCATCCTCCCTGTCTTCTACAATTATCACATCTTTTTCTTCTCTGTCGTTCCTCAGAATAGCTTCACACCACTCAAATGATGGTTCCTTTCAGGGGTTGCCATTCAAGGCATTCTTCTCCTTTGTGCCTCTCGTCTTAAGGCTTCAAGCCTTCCCCTCCATGTAGGGGATCTTGTGGGTGCACAATTTGACTTAGCAACTTGGAAACCATTTGGTCCCAACATATCACCTTTTTCTTTCCCTTCCATCTTCTCCTTTCTTGGAGATCTCTAACACATCATTGTGTGATCATAAAACCTCTTTTGTGTGAGTTACACCTTCATGGGGTCTTCAATATAACCTTCTACACAAAACAAAAGTCCACATCCAAGACCCGCTCCATCTACTCTTTAGGGTCTTCTTTTCTAAAAAATGGTGGCAATTCAACGTCTGGTTGATTCTCTACGTGCCCCAACACCTCTGTATTTCTGCATACATGGTTCATCTCCGAAGAATTCTTGACCCCAAAAGTTCTCTTTTCCTCCTATGTTAGCCTTTCTTGTAACGCATGCTCTCTAGATGTTATCTTTAACATTCTTGAGATCTGCGACATTGCGTCACATCATGTTTGGGCTTTCTATAGAGCCATCTTCTTCACATCTTGCTTTCTACCCATTTGCGCTCGATGAAGAGAAACCTTCCTTTTGCACACCTTCTACCCAATGCACTTCGCTGGAAGATGTGTTGCTTTCTGCTCTTTGATTGCGTCAGTCAACATTCTCTTAGCGCTCTAACTTCAACTCCTTGTGCATTGACTGCCTCTTGTTAGTGATATGTCTGTGCCGTCTAGCTTTTGCTTAATGTTTTCTCTTCGCCTCTGTCTAGGCGTTCCTCAAGTCGGCCACTAGGTGTGTAACTTCACACCCATCAAGTTCCCATGTTATCTGTTTCTACGCTTCTCTGCTGCAATCTTAGGTAGGTGCTCTAGATCTCTGTTCGAAAAATATATTAAATTTGTGTGAAGTTTGTAGGAATCATGATTGTCCCCTAATAACACCATCTTTTAGGTGAACATGTTTGGATGGAAGGGCTTTAAATAAGATGGGAATCCAAAGCCATGCTTGTTGGGCATGTTTGGCAGAACCAAAATACATGCTCTAGTGTTTTTGGGTGGTTATAGACTGAGCAGATAGGATGAGCCATGCCCATATGAACTAACCTAGTGGTAGTAGGAGTTCCATGGTGTAGAATACACCAAAGGATGTGTGCTTGCTTCGGCTCAAAGATGGTCATCCACACTTGCTCAAGCTCAGTCAGGATGAGCCATGCCCATGTGAACTAACCTAGTGGTAGTAGGAGTTCCATGGTGTAGAATACACCAACGGATGTGCGCTTGCTTGGGCTCAAAGATGGTCGTCCACACTTGCTCAAACCTTCTTTTCTAGACTTTTTCAGTGGATTTAAATATCCACTTGACATTGAGAGCATCAGTTTGGATGTCTTAAGGAAAAAGACGCTGATAACCTAATCGTGGTTGATACCAAATGAAAAGGTGTCTCAACTTGCCATTTCTAATCAATCCACCACCTAGGAGATTGAACACCTATTTTGTGAAGGTGCACATTAGATATAAAGTTTTGAATTGCTAAGATGGATTCTTGGCTAGAGGCTTGCAATTTGAATTTAGCCCTAAGAGCATGCCAAGGAATCTAGTCCCTTGCTTGTTTACAAAAGGGGCTAGAGATGACCTTGATGCCTTTTCTAAAAATATAGACTCTTGATCCATGACATGAGCAAATGGAACTTCATAAAAAAATTAAGCTTACGAGGCCACGATAGTGAGTGGAAGTCTAGAGAGCCCATACTTGAAACCATCCATGTGCCATCTTAAATGCTTTTTGAGCAGTTCCCAGGCCTTCTGAATATTCGTTAGCAATAAACGTGCCCCCAATAGTCACTGACACTTGAGTGATTAAAAGGGTATGAAGATTTAACCCCTTCCAGGTTCCCTTTCCCATAGGCTTGCCTTGAGTGATGCAGTTATGAAGCAAGATTTTCCATGCTTCGTCTTCTTCCAAGGATGGGACGATCCACTTTGCATACAAGTCATGACATTTGGATTTTGGTGTCAAGAAGGTCAAGATCACCAAGGGATCTTGGTTTGCGGTAAATATCCCAAGCAACCCGCTTTGGAAACCCTTGGTTTCTTAAGAATTGGCCCATAAAAAATACCTCAAAATTATATCAAGCTTGGCACAAGTGACGTTGGAGGGAGCCTGACATGAAGAGTAATAAACATACGTAGCAGCCAACACTTTAAAAAAAAACAGATTTGTAATTTTCCTGTGGGGTTTAGAAATCCAAAATCCAAATTTTTTCTCGACACGTTGAACCACATATCCTCATAGGTCTGAGGGAGTGACTTGGAAAGCAAAGGGGATGCTCGGAATCATGAATTGTTCTCCTTGTTGAATATATCGAAGGAAATGTGTGATCTTATTGAAGGAAACATTAAAAAGATGTCCTACCAGAGATTAATGGTTGGGTTAAACCCTAGCAGAGCTCCTCCACTCACCTACCCTGAAATACTAGTTTGAGAATCTTTACTTCACCAAGATCCTTTAAATTTTATATAATTGACTGCTGCCCACTCAGACACACTTGATAAGAGTTGTCAAAGAGAAATTAGACATCCGCTCTAGGGTCAATGACACCTTATGTACTTCATCCTAGTTTCAGCCATTAGAAAATGAGATTTAAGCGGTTTCAACACCCTTGGGATTTTTGAGGGTCTCTTCCGGTAGAATCACACTTCATGGTAGGCATCCATCATGCGTTTAGTGATAGTTTTTCATTTTTAACTTGAAATAGTAAATAAAGGTTGGATCATTGATTGTGTTGCTTTTAGTTCTTTTATCTTTTTGAGTTTTTCATTTTCAAGTTGAAATAGTAAATAAAGTTTGATCATTGATTGTGTTGCTTTTAGTTCTTTTATCTTTTTGAATATTACATTGGCATAGTGTAATCATTTTGGATTTGAGAATTTAAACAATATACTTTCTATACCCTTAGCTCTTTAGTTAAGAAAATAAAAAATATATAAAGAAGTAGATAACTTGTTTGCCTTTGAGGTCAGGTTAGGGGTTTACTTCTGCAATTTTCATATCCACATATTTACTTACATTGCAAATATAATTGACAAAAGCCTCTCTTTTGTTGGGACTTGCTAGCTTCAGGAGGAAATGGACTAATATACTATTTTCTGGAACCAAACACTAGTTTGTATATTTTATATTTTTCTATTAACCATAGCTTTGACTTAAGCTTGGTTCTACACAATAGTTCTCTGCTGAATTTTTCAAGCTATGTCTTGATCTTTGTTGCTTGCTCTTCACCAAGTCTTCCGTAGCACTAGAATTATTCAAATCTTCGTGATTATACATAATTTTTAGCGTAGGATGCTATTTTATTTTGAAGAAGAAATGCATCTTAAAAGTACTTCAAACAAAAATTATAACTGGTTTGATTATGGTAGGTTTAGATGTATTTTTTAATTTATAAAAGAATCTTATATATATTATTGTACAATTGTTGTGAATAAAATTAGTACGACTGATAAAATCAGTAGACATAAAATTAGTGCTTACACTTTTATTCTGCCTATTGAATAGTAAATTGACATATGGATATGTTTTATTTTTGCAATTTTTTATTTGTTTTACATCTGAATGTAATCAATTATCTTTGAATCTTTCCTTCTCATTTGATCCCTTCTTTTCCTTGAAAAGATTAGAGGATTAATTTTTCTTCCTATCAGTTTGGAGTCTTTTCTTGTTTGTTTATCTATGAAGTTGTCATAGAATGTTATCAATATGTATGATTGTCCTTTCCTTTGCGTCTTCTACTAATTGAGAAAAATTAAGTCTACTATAGCCCGTGGGATGGATCTTCAAAAACTGCACATAATTGTGTCTAGTTACTTTTGCTTGTCTATACAATTTATTACTATACTAATGCACTTTGACTAACCTACCAATCAATTGATAGTCTTTTGCTCTTTTCCTATCTTTTTATGCTATCAATATCTATTATGATCTTGCTTTTTTCCTAGCGCTTAATCAACACCAATTTTGTGAATGATAGCATATAAATTATATATAAATATGTAGTGCATACACATTTTCCTAAATTTTAAAAAAGAAAAATCATTTGTCTACCTAGTGGTACACAGTATTATTATTTGACCCATATGTAACTTTAATACCTTAATTAATTAGGATATGAATAATTTGGAATTTTAAATATATGCTTGTAACGTGCCCAAAAGGATCAAGAACAATTTATTAACATACCATAAATTGAAATTCTAGTATTGTGAAGGGCTACATAAAACACATATTTATAAACATCCAATCACTAAAAGAGCTCTAAAACTAAAACTTTATTAGAAGGGGTGCTAACCTAAGTGATAAAGTTATAGCCATGGGTGTAATCAACCTAACTATCTTATGAAACTTGGGTGATAACATGTACCATGTGATCTACTATAGGCATAAAGATGGTAGTAGATGATGTGTTTTTTATCATCACCTAGCACAAAAGGTAGGAATGTTAAAAACATTAGCCACTACAACATTCAACATTTGTGATAAAGACAATTTGGATCAAGGAATTGAATACTTAAAAAGAGTTTTTAGAATGAATGGTTACAGGAGGAAACAAGTTGCCAGGGATATAAAACATGTTAAGGATTTAATATTGACAGATATAGATAAAAGGTGCCTTTAGAGAGCGGACCACTAAGGTTTGAATGGAAAGGGGAAATAAATTGTAGATTGGTAGACATGTTGGGAAATGGAATTCTTAGGTAGAGATTCAACATTGGGTAAAGGGCACTTAGGTATCATTAAAACCTCCATCCATCTATTTTCTATCTAATGGATTCTTTATAATTCAATTTTAATTAGCAAAAGATAGGAATTTTGTGTGGTCAAATGGTCCTTGGTTTGTAGGGAAACAGGGGGTTTTTATTTGATCTTGGGATCCATTTTTTTATCCTAATTCTTCAGTTATTTCTCAAGCTCCATTTTGGGTAAGATTTTAGAATTTACACTTAGCCTTATGAGATCCTGATCTTTTCAATCATCTAGTGATTAAATTAGGAATCTTTGTGAAAAATCTTCTACTCATTTGAATTTTATCAGAGTTTATATTTTGGTTTATTTATCCAAACACCTGATTCATTATGTTAAAATTTCTTCTTCTTATGCAGTGTGGTCCCAATTTTTTAACTTTGTTGGTCTACCATTTAGATTCTTCAAATTTAATAAATTAGATCATAAGATGGTTACTTGCATGGAGAAGAATTTTAACGGATCCCAAGCTTTGATTCTTCTTAAATGGGTTAAAAATATTGGATGCCCTTTTCTAACTGTATTCTTCGCATAGTTCTAACTTAGTTTCATTTATTTGACACAAAGTTGCTAGGATATTGTAATGTTGCTAGTTTTGAGGGTGATAATTAGTTGTATGGCTTACATATCGATGTCTGTTACATATTGAGGCATTTTGTTTTGTTTGCTTCATTCACGTCTTCTTTTACTATGCCTTTCTGATAGATTTGTGGCTTCTTCTTTTCTTTTTGATTTACTTCATCCCTTCTATTTGTTTTTCCATTTTGATCAGCCTTTGTGAATGTTTACCTTGGAGTTTTTTGCTTGCAAATTTCTCCAAAGCATCTCCATACTGACATTCCCCAGGTTGTTTTGACCTACTTGCTAACTCTACAATAAGTTTTCTTAGCATAACACTTTATGTTAACAATATCATTGCCTATTTGTTTTTATGGAAGATTGTTTAAGCAGTGTTTTCATCAGGGTAGTTGTCTGATCCATAAAAATTTCGAATCCAATAAGAAATAAAAGTAAGAAATAATTTGGAATCCAATAAGAAATAAAAGTAAGAAATAATTTCGAATCCATACTGATAGGAGTAGAGTGTTTCTGTTTGTTTGGTTATTTCTTTTCAATATAACTTTCTCATCCAAATAAAAGTAAGAAATAATTTGGGATTGGTAATCCTCCGGGAGACACTACAGTGAATTTCTCTCATCTATGCCATTATTTCTATGATTTTTGTTGACATGTTGATGCAGGAGCATCTTCATGCTAGGAATGTGTTTGTCATGTTCTTGGTTGAGTTTTAACGTGTCTAGGTGTGCTAAGTTAGTTTCCCTCCATTTTTGGGTTTTCAAATTTTCAAATTTGTCTAAGTATCTTTTAAGCATGAAATAAGACCTATATGTGAGCAAAAGGCCAAATATATGTAAATATTGGTCAAATAAAACCCAATATCTTATCCTCAGATGATTATTTCAATTCTGTTGGGTGAGATATTAAGTGATTTGAGTCTTCTTATGTTAGAAAAGTTGTTTTACCCCATTTTGGGAGGTTGTTATGTGAAGCCTAGTATAGGATTTGAGTATCTAAGTTGAGAAAATATGATTGGTATGGGGGATTTTCGTGTGGAACATGTGTATATGTATATATTATTGGTGAATTAATGAATTGGGAGTTTTTTTTTTTGGAGTCATTTTTTTGTTTTGTTCAATCTTTCCTCAAGACTATGTATGTAGACCAGACAGGGCAGCAAGGAAGAAGTTTGCAGTCAGTACTTAAGAGGGTATTATCTTTTCTGTGACTGCGTAGGATTATAGAAGAGGTTAATACAAGACCAATAAAATTTATTTGGGCTATTAACTCCCCAGGATGCTCTCTGTAGCTCAAATTTGGTGTAAACTAGACCCTAACTAGAGCCTTTTTGATCTCATAAACCGTATAGTAGAAAATTCTCAAAATTTGTAGTTTTTGTGGGTTTATTATTTTTAGCTTCTGTATAAATTTTCATGACCGTACTGTACGGGAAAGTGAGGTTTCTTGTTATACTTGTGTTTTAACCCTGTTTTCCTACAACTCTGAGTATAACAGCAAGATTTTAAGATGGTTTCGTGTTGAATAAGAGGTGTTTTGTGATTGGAGTAGTTTTATGATGTCATATGGCACATCCCTTGAAATTTTCATGAACTAGCTCAACCCCAAACTCTCCCAACCACCAAAATAGGGTTGCTAAGAGGCCTAATTAGGTTTGTTATAGGGGTCAAAAGTACCATTCCGTACAAAACAACTATACCTGGTCTTGACATATGTTATGTAACCCAAATGGGTATCTGGAACAATTTATATGTTTTGGATAGTAGGTGTTTTGTGAAAGATATGGCCAAAAATCAGGGCCAGTAGGGCTACAAGCCTATGAACCCATCAACACAGCAAGTAGAGTCTTGCAGCTTAATCCAACCTTTTTGATCACTTCAAAGCTTCAAATTAAGTGTAAATGGATAAGCAAAGGTGTCTAAAGTGTTGTAGTTGTGTCTTCTATGGATTGTTTTTGTAATAGATGTCACCATCAAACAAGTAATGCTTAGATAGGACTGTCATATTGGTTTGTTAGTTTCATTAGATGAATTAAGTCCCTTCACCAAACTATCTTATGATTTCATAGAAAAAATCTCTTTAATTTGCCTACCCCTTTTATTTTAAAACTTAATATTTCAAATTAAGCTAAATTGCGAATTTTGGCATTAATTGTCATATTTTTCAAATTTGCTCTCTCTCTCTTTTTTTTTTTTGATTTTCACTAAGATATCCTAATTTATCAAAGTTATCTTAAATTGCTCTAATTTTTTTTTTAAATTTGTCAAAAAAAATTTAATTTGTTTTTAGTGATTTATCAATTTTCCCATAATTTGCCGATTTTTTAAAATATTTTTGCTAGTTTTTCAAATTTGTCTTAATTTTTAAATTCTTCCTAAATTGCCTTAAATTGTCCCCTTTATTTGCTAAGTTTTGTATGTGCCTTGCATGGTAATTTTTTTGATTTTTCCGAAAATCGCCTTATATAGTTTGCGTTATTTTATTGATTATTTTTGAAAATTTGTTAAATTTATCCTAATTTTTGCTCTTGACGTAATTTTTTCCCTAAATTGTCTTAATATTTTTGTTTGAATTTTTAAGTTTTTCTCAATTTACTTTAATTGTTTACTGTTTTTTTAAAAGCTTCTTTATATTATACCAATTTTTTCCTTTCCCCCAAAGATGTCATATTTACCTTTAAAAAAAAAAGGTTTCATTAAAGTTTTTATTTTTTCACTTTCATCCAATTTTCTCACTTAACTTATTTTTTTTAATTTTCTCTAAATTTGTCAAATTTTTTTTCAGAAATTCAATTTAACTTATAATCTTTTAAAATTGCCCTTATTTGCTTTGAATTTTGGAATTTGCTTTAAAATTTTGAATTTTTGCTAATTTAACAATTTTTTTTCAGAAGGTTCCATTAAGGTTTATATTTTTTTCCTTTTTATCGAAATTTTCTAACTCTATTAAACTTAACCTAATTTTTTTCAAAAGTTCAATTTAACTTGCAATCTCTTAATATTAAACTAAATTTATAATTTTCTAACTCTATTAAACTTAACCTAATTTTTTTCAAAAGTTCAATTTAACTTGCAATCTCTTAATATTAAACTAAATTTATAATTTTGGCCTTAATTGCCATATTTTTCAAATTTGCTCTCTTTTTCTTTTTTTTTCATTTTCACTAAGATATCCTAATTTACCTTAAATTGCCCTAATTTTTTTAAAAAAATTGTCAAATTTTTTTAATTTGTTTTTAGTGATTTATCAAATTTTCCGTAATTTGCCGATTTTTTTTTTTTAATATCGTTTTGCTAGTTTTTCAAATTTGTCTTAATTTTTAAATTCTTCCTAAATTACTTTAAATTGTCCTGTTATTTTTATTTTTTCCTTTATTAAATTTTTACTAATTTTTGTATGTGCTTTGCATGGTAATGTTTTGATTTTTTTGAAAATCACCCTATAGTTTAGTTTGCATTATTTTTTTGAATTTTTGTATACCAATTTTTTGGTTTCCCGAGTATATCATTTTCACTTTTAAAAAGAAGGTTTGATTAAAGTTTTTAATTTTTTCCTTTCATCAATTTTTTTTTTAAATTTCTAACTTTGCTAACTTAACCTAATTTTTAAAATTTTCACTTTTAAAAAGAAGGTTTGATTAAAGTTTTTATTTTTTTCCTTTCATCGACTTTTTTTTTTAAATTTCTAACTTTGCTAATTTAAGCTAATTTTTTGAATTTTTTTTAAATTTGTCAATTTAACTTATTTTTATTTACCCTGTTTTTTATGAAAATGCAGCAAAATGATGGCGACGGGTGCGTTCCGCTGGTGAGCTAGGGCACGCGTGCCCTAGCTGCTGTTCCTGCATTTGTTTATGGTGGCGACAGGATGTTTTGAGCGCTGGGCGAGGGGATCTGGTGCTGCAGGTAAGGAGTGTGGGTGCTCGCTATGGGGGCGTCTGGGTCGCTAAAGTTAAACGCATTTTTTCTGTTGTGTGGAGTGCTGTGTCGAACCTGGTCGTAGGGTTTTGGGGTTGGGGACTGTGGGTTCCCACCCCATCTTTTGTTGGTGGATATTGAGCTCACCTTATGGAGAATCGGAGATTAGTGATTTCTCAGATTGCCTCTGAGGATATGGAGATGGCTGATCCGTCTTCTTCAGCACAAGTCAATGGCGAAGGTTAGGTGAGTAAACCTACAATGGGAAATGGAATCTCATCCTCTAAAGGGATGCCTCGAATTAAAAAAGTAAATGGATGTCTAGAAAGATCTTAAGACCGGCCTGTGCTGGGCATTCAACCTGAGCAGATTTCAGAGGATGTTGAATACTGGCATAACCATGCCCTTATTTGCAAATTTTTGGGCCTTCAGTTCTCCTTGTGCTAGATTCCTGGGCTCGTCGGGTGTGGAATCCCGAAGGAGATATGGAGATTATTTTGGCAGCGAACAATTACTTTTTGGTTATTTTCTCTTGTGTGTCGGATAGGAATAGAGCATTTGAAGGAGGCCCTTATTTCTTTAACCAGGTGGGGCTTTTCATTAAGCCTTGGCACACGGGCTTTAATTTAGCTGAAGAGATCCCCTCGCGAGTACCTGTGTGGGTTCGGTTGCCAAGACTTCCTTTGGAGTTTTGGAGGGAAGATATTCTTCATTCAATCTCACTACTTCTTGGAAAGCCTGTGGGAGCGGCTGCACAAACTCAAGAACGAAAGGTAATCTCTTATGCTCGTATTTGTGTAGAAGTTGATTTAACTAATCCATTACCAGATTCTATGGAAATATGCATGGGATCCTCTTCTTGGATCCAACAGCTGGATTACGAGACTCTCCCTTTTAGATGTCGAATTTGCCATGAATATGGCCATTTACTCCGCAAATGCCCCAGATTTAAGTCTGCTCCCTTGGATGACTCTGGGTCCCTTAAGGGGGATAAGGGCAAGGCGCCTGAATCTACTATAACTATGGATAATGAGGGCTTTACTCAAGTTAAATCCCGTAACAAAGGCAAAAATAAAAAGAGAACTTGGATGGATAGACACAATGATGGTATTTTCAACAGATTTGAGGTTCTTGAAGACCTGGTACAGGAGGAAGGGATTCCAGTTGAGCTTTCTTCTGGGGATAAGGGACTACAAGAAGTTTAGGAAGAAGGGGAAATGGAGCACCAGCTGCTTTCTTCAGAGGACCCTCAAAGTGTACAGATTGATGTGGATCTACCTGTTCAGGCTCAGGATACCAGAGATACCCAAGGGTCACAGGGTCTGAGGAGCTTGGTTGTGGTGGTTATAGATCCCCCTATTCCTAAAGGGGCTTCAGATTTGGTTAAGAGCAGCAAAGCCCATCCTATTTTAGGCCTACAACAGAAATCCTTTAAAAAGGGGCCTCTTGATAAACCGTCAAGGAGTGGCAGAAAGTCTGATCAAGAGAAGGTCAAGATTATGGGGGACACTTTGGTTGAGTCAGGGTCTGTGAAACCCATTGATTCCCACTTTTCTCAACACCATAAATGATTGTTCTATCTTGGAATGTCAGGGGGTTGAACAACATCCTTGGACAAAACGTTGTTCGTAGATTAATTGATTCTCAGTTACCTGATGTGGTTTTTATCCAGGAAACTAAGCTTACAGTGGACGGTTTGGAAAGTTGTGCTTCTCGCATTTGGCCCCAGGGCAATTGGCAGGGGGTGGGAGCTCAGAATAGTTCGGGGGGGGGGGGTTGCTTGCTTTTAAAACCCGAGGAAAGTTCTCCCCTTATGGTGGATTTCTAGTCGATCCTCTATCTCTTTGGTTGCATCTTGTTTGACGACTGGGGAAAGGTGCCTTCTATCCAATATTTATGCTCCTACTGATATTACAGGCAAGTCAAGTCTTTGGGCTCATATTAGCTGCATCCGCGCCTTAGACCCATATCTCCCATGGATTTTGGCCGGTGATTTTAATTCTGTTATTAGTCTAGAAGAAAAACGGGGTGGAGTTGCCAGGTTAGACCCCTCTGCATATCTTTTCAGGGATATGATAGATTCCTTGAATCTCATTGATGTGAAGCCAAATAATGGTATCTTTACATGGAATAATAGGAGATGTGGTGCTGAGGCTATCTCAGAAAGACTCGATAGATTTTTGGTTTCATGTTATTGGATGAATGACAGGTTGCTCACCAGTTCAGAAATTCTTGATTGGAGAGGCTCTGATCACTGGCCTATCAAGCTCTCAGTTACGGCTTATGGAGTTTCAAAAAACCCATCTTTCAAATTTCAGCTAATGTGGTTAAGATATCATTCTCTGCAGGACCTTATGGAGGAGTGGTGGTATGAGGGATTACCTGCCCATGGGACGGCAATGTTTACTTTTTGTAAGAGACTTCAGCATGTGAAGTATAGGCTTAAGAAGTGGAATAAAAAATGTTTTGGAAACCTACAGGCTCAGAGGATTGCTGCTCAGGCTAAGTTAGACAATTTAACTCGGTTGATTCGAGATCAAGGGAGGACCCTTGACCTTAGTGAAGCTGAGTCTTTGGCTCTTAAAGGATTAGAGGAGTGGGAGCTTCGAGAGGAGATCTTTTGGAAGCAAAAATCACGGATTGACTGGCTTCAGGAGGGGGATAGGAACACTGCATTCTTTCATAATTCAGTCAAGGCTCGGAGACAAGGAAATTTTGTCCCCTCTTTGATCTCGCCTAAAGGGGCTCATCTCTCATCCAATGTGGATATTTCCAGGGCTGCGGTCAACTATTTTTCAAACCTCTTTTCTAAGGAGGGTCTTGATGCTAGGGATGAAGAGAGGGAGATCTTGGATTGTATTCCTCACCTGGTCTCTACGGAGATGAATGAAGCTCTCTTACGGCCTATTTTGCTATCTGAGGTGGAGCGGGTGGTGTTTAACATGAAAACTGGTAAGGATCCCGGCCCTGATGGGTTTCCGATTGAGTTCTTCCAGGAATTCTGGAAAATAATAAAATTTGATCTCCTTGAGGTGGTTCAAGAATCTCATAAGAATAAACAGATGCTCAAGTCTATGAATTCTACTTTTTTGGCGCTCATTCCTAAGCAGGAGGGAGCTAATCAGTTGAATCAATTCAGACCTATTGCACTATGTAATGTTGTCTATAAGATCATTACCAAGCTGATTGCGGAGAGACTTAAGCCTCTTCTTAGCACTTTGATCTCTATGGAGTAGGGGGTTTTTGTTGAAGGAAGACAAATTTTTGATGGGGTAGTGGTGGCAATGGAAGCTATTCATTCGATGGCTAACTCTAAGGAGAGTGCAATGTTTGCTGAAGAGTGGGTGAATTGGATTCTGAGCTGTGTGACCTCATCTTCTTTTTCAGTTCTTGTAAATGGGGAACCTTTTGAGTTGTTCAGGGCTTCTCGGGGGCTTCGGCAAGGAGACCCTCTATCCCCTTATTTATTCATTTTAATGGCAGAGGGTCTAGGAAGATTTGTTAAGTCTCAAGTGGGAAGGGGTCTTATTCACGGTTGGAGATGGAATGACTCTTTTCCTCCTTATTCTCACCTTCAGTTTGTGGATGATACTACGCTGATGGGCATTGCCAAAATTAGTGAAGCTGTGAACTTCAGGCGAGCTTTAGACATCTATTTGAAGGCTTCAGGTCAGTGTATCAATGATGACAAATCTTCCATCTATTTCTTCAATACCTCCCAGCCTATTCAAATCAGGATTGCGAGGATCCTTAGATTTCAGATTGGTTCTCTTCCCCTGATATACCTTGGGGTTCCCTTGTCTTTGGGATCTCAGTATCGTGTGTATTGGCAAGGAATCTTGGATAAGTTCCGGAGTAAAGATAATCACTGGACTCTCAGGTGGCTTTCTTCTATTGGGAGACTGGTTCTTCTAAAGACGATGATGCAGTCTCTTCCCATTTACAGGTGTTGTGTGCAAGTTCCTCCTTCCAGCTTTGTGAGGGATTTTGATGCTCTTTCTCGAAAGTTTCTCTGGTCTGGTACACTTCTCTCCTCGAAGTGGAGTCTTGTTAAGTGGGAGTATGTTTGTAGGCCAAAGCATGCGGGTGGTCTTGGGCTTAGGTCTATGGCGCTTGTGGTCACGGCCCTGGCTGATAAGCTATATTGGAGGTGGTGTACCAATCAGCAATTAGACTGGGCCAAGATTCTTACTCACAAGTATTTTCCTGGTGTGGATAGCTCAGAGGTGTCGCGGCTGGATTTGATGGGTAAAGGATCTTGTGTTTGGAATACCCTTAAGAAGGGATCGCAGCTGATTAAGGAGGGGCTTTTTTGGATTTGTAACAGTGGCTCTGATGCTTTGTTCTGGCATGACTCTTGGGATGGCCACCCACCCATGATTTTTAGCTTTCCTTAGCTCCAGCCTCTTTGCCACACTTTTACTGATGCTGGTTGGTGGAAGGTGGAGCACTTCAAGACTGTTAAGCGCTTGGGTCAGGTGGAGGTGACGTGTTGGAAGGATGCTCAGGAGTGGCCTGCTGGTGGCTCTGATGAGGACCGTGCCCTTCTTTCTCAGGTGCTGGAGGATCGGTTTTGCAGCGTCCTCAATGATGGGGATGTTTTGGCTTGGAGTCCTAAACCAAAAGGCAAATTCTCTGTGGCTCAAGGATATGCTATACTTGACAGGAACCTTCATGGTACAAATGAAGTGCACTGGTGGAAGAAGGTTTGGAATAACTTCTCTTGGCCTAAATGTAATTTTTTCTTATGGTTGTTGGTTCAGAAAAAATGTCTCACTTGGGAGAATCTTTGCAAAAGAGGCTTTCAGGGGCCTTCTGTTTGCTTCTTATGCGTGCACAATGAAGAGTGTTCCTCTCCCCTGTTTTTTCTTTGCCCTTTCTCGAGGGATATATGGCATAGATGGTGGGAGGCTTGGAGTCATGGGTGTATTCATGCCACTTCTCTCAGTGACTTTTGGGAAAGCTTGGGCAGACCTCCAGCGAAGACTTCCTTCTTGCAGGTGGCCTGGACGGTTAGACCGGTCTTTATTCTTTGGAACCTCTGGTTGGAAAGGAACCGCAGAATTTTTTGTGACTCTAAGTTAGATAGCCTTCGGTTGTGGAGGAAGATTCTTAATAGGCTTCAGGAGACTACTTTGGCAAAATGTGATATGTCTAAGAGTATAAATCTTGGTGGTCAAGCTATTGTGAGGAATTTGAACCTGGATGACAATAATCAGGGAGGCACTCTTAGGAAAAGGCCTTGCCATGGTAAGCAACATATTTGTAGGGTTGGACGATGGACTCCTCCCCCGGCTGGGGTCTTGAAGATTAACACAGATGGATCTTCTCGGGGGAATCCAGGTCATGATGGTATTGGGGCTATAGGTAGAAGCATAGTCACAAGGTTCGCCGGATTTTTACCTAAAAATTCGGAATTCGGAATTCGGCGAACTTAATGCCCTTCACTAAAAATTCGCTTAAGTTCGCCCTGTTCGGCGAATTTCATGTTCGGACCCAACAGTATATAAATAAAATAAACATTTAAGTACAAGTTTACATTTATATGGACATCTAGTTTCTTATACTTTAAGTTATATTTTATTTATATACTTTCAGGGTGTTTGAGAGGGGTTTCGGACCGCTAGGAGCTATAATGCAAATTCTAGGTTTTGGAGGATCCTATCATATTTCAGAGTTAGTGAGATTCCAGGGTTTCAGGGTTTCAAACTTAGCCATATTTCAGGGTTTCAAGATTTCAAGGAGACATCATAGGAGGTATGAAGGCTGCATGAAGGGATGTATGCGTGATAGAATAGTATGAGAATATCTCTCGCAAAGTGCCACAAGCCGATCCCACCCCATTCCTAGTGCACCCTTAAGGCATGCACTCTGTGAGATTCAATGCATGGATGAGCCCTTGTGAGAGAAAGTGTCAATAAATGAGATTGTGCCTACGAGTGGTCTCAACACTGGGGGAGAGTAGCCGAAGGGTTTAAAGCGGCACAAGAAGACATTGTTAGCATGGATCCCCATTTATGGCGGCAGACGTATGGTTCTTCTACTCCAGAGTTACAAAA
The DNA here is from genome assembly GCA_037957365.1 of Torreya grandis. Lineage (NCBI taxonomy): Eukaryota > Viridiplantae > Streptophyta > Pinopsida > Cupressales > Taxaceae > Torreya > Torreya grandis. The sequence continues at coordinate 401,275 of JARHVA010001054.1, forward strand.
GCCTGCCGTGCGTGTCCACAGTCAATGTGCCAGTGCTTCTGCATGCGAAAGAAATTGGAGCACGCATGATTTGATCCATACTAATAAGAGAAACCGACTAGGGTCCAAAAAGTTGTCAGATCTTGTGTTTGTTCATAGCAATTTAAGATTGCTTGAGCACAATCTTGCAAAACAAGATGACAATCTTCATCTTGGAGAACCATCCTTTGAAGGAGTTGAGAAAAATATAGATAGTGTTGATGAGCTGGATGGAGGATTCGTTGATGGTGCTAGTGCTAGTGCTAGTTTTGATTTTGAAGTTGGGTTTGATGTTGCAAATGTTTGAAACTTAAGTTCTATATCAATTTTGAGCTTAGGCTCTAAACTATGAATATTTTGATATCTTTTAATGTAATTCAAGTTTGAAATTCTTATGTTTATTTTTATTTTATTTATTAAATTAATTTTATTTTTTATTTTATCTATTTATTTACAATTATTTTTAATTTTTATTGGATTTCTTTTTGACTTTTTTTTTAAATATTTTTTTTATGTTTTTATATAAGTCGAACTTAATGGCGAATTTTTTTCGAACTTTATCTATTGGCAAACTTGAATCGAATTTTATCCTTGTTGAACTCGAACTCAAATCCGAACCTTGTGACTATGGGTAGAAGTAATGACGGGGAGGCAATTTTTCTTTTCTCTATCTACAAGGGCCAACACTCGAATAATTTGATGGAGGCTCTTGCTATTAAGACTGCTGTTGAGAGAGGATGTTCTTTAGGCTGGAAAATGATTATATGTGAGTCTGACTCTCAAATTGTTATGGACATGTTGAATAGCCAGAGTTTGGAGAATGTTAATTGGAAGTTAGCCTCTCTGGCTAGACAAATTTTAAGTCTGTGTAGTTCCTTGGATTCTGTCTCCTTTCGTCATATCCCTTGCGAATGGAACAGAGTTGCAGACTGTTTGGCTAAGTGGGCTGCTGAGAATGAGGATAGCTGGGATATTAGCGGAAGGGATGAGATTCCTTTGGATTACCGTGGGATTTTTGATCAGCTTTTATTAGAGGATAGGAATATGTAGTCTTGTGGTGGGCCTTTGGCCTTTGCTTTGTAATTTGGTTTTGATTGAATAAATTTTTACCCCTTTTCTTTTATTATATATATATAACCTGTTTTTTTTCATAAATTCAATTTAACTTATCTTTTAAAATTGCTTTTATTTGCTTTGAATTTTGGAATCTACCTTAAAATTTTGAATTTTTGCTAATTTAACAAAAGAAATTTGCTTTGCCCTAAAGATGTCATTTTTCCTTTTTAAAAAAAGATTCCATTAAAGTTTTTATTTTTTTCCCTTTCAGCGAAATTTTCCTAAATTTTCTAACTTAGCTAACTTAACCTAGTTTTTTGAAATTTCTCTAAATTTGTCAATTTTTTTCAAAAGTTCAATTTAAATTGCAATCTTTTAATATTAAGCTAAATTTATAATTTTAGCCTGAACTGCCATATTTTTCAAATTTGCTCTTTTTTTTTTTTTTTTTTTCTTTTTCTTTGCCAGTTTCACTAAGATACCCTGATTTATCAAATTTCTCGTAATTTGCAGATTTTTTTTTAATATTTTTGCTAGTTTGTCAAATTTGTCTTAATTTTTAAATTCTTCTTAAATTGTCTCATTTTTTTGGTTTTTTTCTTATATTTATTTAATTTCCCTTAAATTTTTGTATGTGCCTTGCATGGTAATTTTTTGATTTTTAGTTTTTCGTTGTTTATTTGAAAATTTGTTAAATTGTTCCTAATTTTTTGAATTTTTGCTCTTGACATAATTTTTTCTCCTAAATTGTTTGAATAAGTTTGTTTTGATTTTTTGAATTTTTAAATTCAGTCTAAGTTTATCAAAGTTCTCTCAATTTGCTTTAATTTATTACAGTTTTTTAAAAAGCTTCTTTATATTATACCAATTTTTTTGCTTTCCCTTAAAGATGTCATATTTACCTTTAAAAGAGATTTTTTTTTTTTTTTAAAATTCTCTAAATTTGTCATTTTTTTTTTTCAGAAATTCAATTTTAGAATTTGCTTTGAATCTTTTAAAATTAGCCTTATTTGCTTTGAATTTTTGCTAATTTAACATTTTTGCACCTTAATTTTGCAAATTGTCTCGCTTTATTATACCAATTTTTTTGCTTGTCCCTAAATATGTCATTTTTCCCTTTAAAAAAAAAGGTTCCATTAAATTTTTTATTTTTTTCCTTTCATCGAATTTTCTCTAAATTTTGTACTTTGCTAACTTAACCTAATTTTTTGAATTTTCTCTAAATTTGTCAAAATTTTAAAAAAATTCAATTTAACTTGGCAATTTTTTAAAATTGTCCTTATTTGCCTTCAATTTTTGCTAATTTCACTTGATTTTGCAAATTGTCTTGATTTTAGGGAAAATTTTTCTCTAATTTAACTTAATATTTCAATTTTGCCTTAAATTTCACATTTTTTTGGTTAATTAAATCTGATATTTTTAGTTTGGTGTTGAATTTGCTTTAATTTGCCTTCCCCTTTTATTTTAAAACTTAATATTTCAAATTAAGTTAAATTTATAATTTTGGCCTTAATTGCCATTATTTTCAAATTTGCTCTCTTTTTTTTTCATTTTCCCTAAAATATCTTAATTTTTTCCTAATTTGTTTTTAGTGATTTGTCAAATTTCCCATAATTTGCCTATTTTTTAAAATATTTTTGCTAGTTTCTCAAATTTGTCTTAATTTTTAAATTCTTCCAAAATTTTTGTATGTACCTTACATGGTAATTTATTGAGTTTTCTGAAAATCACTGTATAGTTTGACTTTTTTTTTTAGTTTTTTCTGAAAATTTGTTAAATTTTTTTGACTTTTTCCTCTAGACTTAATTTTTTTTAAAAAATTGTTTAAATAAATTTGTCTTAATATTTTGAATTTTTATGTTTAGTGTAAATTTATCGAAGTTTTCTAAATTTGCCTTAATTTTTTATGGTTTTTTTATGAACTTCTTTATATTATATCAATTTTTTGCTTTCCCCTAAAAATGTCGTATTTACCTTTAAAAAAAAGGTTTCATTAAATTTTTTATTTTTTGTTTTTCCTCAAATTTTCTTAACCTATTTTTGTTAATTTTCTCTAAATTTGTCAATTTTTTTTCAGAAATTCATTTTAACTTATAATCTTTTAAAATTGCCCTTATTTGCTTTGAATTTTGGAATTTGCCTTGAATTTTTGAATTTTTATTGTTAATTTAACATTTTTTCATCTTGATTTTGCAAATTCTCTTATGATTTCATGGAAAAAAATCTTTCTATTATACCAATTTTTTTCTCTCTTAAAATGTCATTGTTTCCTTAAAAAAAAGGTTCCATTAAAGTTTTTATTTTTTTCCAGTCATCAAATTTTCTAACTTAATTTTTTGAAATTTCTTTAAATTTGTCAATTTTTTTCAAAAGTTCAATTTAATTTGCAATCTTTTAAAATTGCCCTTACTTGCTTTTTTGAATTTGCCTTAAATTTTTGCCAATTTAACAAAATTTCACCTTGATTTTGCAAATTATCTTATCATTTCATAGAAAAAATCTCTCTAATTTAACTTAATATTTCAATTTTGCCTTAAATTTCAGATTTTTTTGGTTAATTAAATATGATATTTTTATTTTGGTGTTGAATTTGCTTTAATGTGCGTTCCCCTTTTATTTTAAAACTTAATATCTCAAATTAAGTTAAATTTATAATTTTGGCCTTAATTGTCATATTTTTCAAATTTGCTCTTTTATTTTATCATTAAGATCCTAATTTATCAAAGTTACCTTAAATAGCTATTATTTTTTTTTTCAAATTTGTCAATTTTTTTCTAATTTGTTTTGAGTGATATTTTTGCTAATTTTTCAAATTTGTCTTAATTTTTAAATAATTTTTTAATTGCCTTAAATTGTCCCATTTTTTTTTGGTTTTTTTTCCTATATTTGTTTAAATTTTTACTAATTTTTCTATGTGCCTTGCACAGTATTTTTTTTATTTTTCTGAAAATTGCCCTATTGTTTGCCTTGTTTTTTTTTGAAAATTTGTTAAATTTATCCTAATTTTTTGAATTTTTACTCCTGACTTAAATTTTTTGATTTTTTACGTTTAGTCTATAAGTTTATCGAAGTTTTTTAAATTTGACTAAAATTTTTACGCTGTTTTTAAAAGCTTCTTTATATTATACCATTTTTTTAGCTTTCCTCTAAAGATGTCATATTTACCTATAAAGAAAAGGTTTCATTAAAGTTTTTATTTTTTCTCTTTCATCAAATTTTCCCACTTAACCTTTTTGTTTTAATTTTCTCTAAATTTGTCAAATTTTTTCAGAAATTCAATTCAACATATTCCTTACAATTTTGAATTTTTGCTAATTTAACATTTTTTCACCTTAATTTTCCAAATTGTCTTATAATTTCATAGAAAAAATCTTTATTACCCTTTAAAAAAAGGTTCCATTAAAGTTTTATTTTTTTCCAGTCATCGATTTTTCTCTAAATTTTGTATCTTTGCTAAACTTAACATAAGTTTTTGAAATTTCTCTAAATTTGTCGATTTTTTTCCAAGTTGAATTTAACTTGCAATCTTTTAAAATTGCCCTTAATTGCTTTCAATTTTTGAATTTGCCTTAAATTATTGAATGTTTAATTAAGTCTGATATTTTTAGTTTGGTGTTGAATTTGCTTTAATTTGCCTTCCCTTTTAATTTTAAAACTTTATATTTGAAATTAAGTTAAATTTATAATTTTGGCCTTAATTGCCATATTTTTAAAATTTGCTCTTTTTTTCCCATTTTCATTAAGATCCTATTTTATCAAAGTTACCTTAAATTGCCCTAATTTTTTTTTTTTTTTTTTGTCTATTTTTTCTAATTTGTTTTTAGTGATTTGTAAAATTTCTTGTAATTCACCGATTTTTTTGATATTTTTGCTAGTTCTTAAAATTTGTCTTAATTTTTAAATTCTTCCTAATTTGCCTTAATTTTTTTTCCTACTAAATTGTCTGAATAAATTTGTTTTAATTTTTTGAATTTTTACATTTATTATCGAAGTTTTCCCAATTTGCCTTAATTTCTTACCGTTTTTAAAAAAGTTTCTTTATATAATACACATTATTTGCTTTCCCTTAAAGGTATCATATTCACCTTTAAGAAAAAAGGTTTCATTAAAGTTTTAATTTTTTCTCTTTTGTTGAATTTGCTCACTTAACCTATTTTTTTAATTTTCTCTAAATTTGTCAGTTTTATTTTCCAGAAATTCAATTTAACTTATAATCTTTTAAAATTGCCGTTATTTACTTTGAATTTTGAAATTTGCCTTAAAATTTTGATTTTTTACTAATTTAACATATTTTCAGCTTGATTTTGCAAATTCTCTTAATGATTTTATGGAAAAAATCTCTTTATTATACACATTTTTTGCTTTCCCTTGAAGATGTCATTTTTCCCTTAAAAAAAGGCTTCCATTAAAGTTTTTATTTTTTTCCTTTCATTGAATTTTCTCTAAATTTTGTAACTTTGCTAACTTAACCTAATTTTTTGAAATTTCTCTAAATTTGTCAATTTTTTTCAAAAATTCAATTTAACTTGCAATCTTTTAAAATTGCCCTTGTTTGCTTTTAATTTTGGAAGTTGCCTTAAATTTTTAAACTTTTGCTAATTTAACATAATTTCACCTTGATTTTGGAAATTGTCTTATGATTTCATGGAAAAAATCTCCGTAAATTAACTTAATATTTCAATTTTGCCTAAATTTCATATTTTTTTTTGGTTAATTTGATCTGATCTTTTTAATTTGGTGTTGAAATTTGCTTTTATTTGCTTTCCCCTTTTATTTTAAAACTCAATATTTCAAATTAAGCCAAATTTATAATTTTGGCTTTAATTGCCATATTTTTCAAATTTACTCTTTTTTTTTTTTTTTTTCATTTTCACTTAAGATATCCAAGTTTCTCAAAGTTTCCTTAAATTGCCCTAATTTTTTTTTTAAAAAATTGTCAAATTTTTTCCTAATTTATCAAATTTCTCGTAATTTGCCAATTTTTTAAATATTTTTGTTAGTTTTCCAAATTTGTCTTAATTTTTAAATTCTTCCTAAATTATCTTAAATTGTCCCTTTTTTTTTTTTTTTTTTGGGTCTTTTTCCTAGATTTGTTTAGTTTCCCTTTAATTTTTGCTAACTTTTTTATGTGCTTTGCATCGCAATTTTTTTATTTTTTCTGAAAATCGCCCTATAATTTGCCTTATTTTTTTTATTTATTTTTTAAAAAATTTGCTAAATTTATCCTAATTTTTTGAATTTTTTCTCTAGCTTAATTTTTTTTCCTAAATTGTCTCAATAAATTTGTCTTAATTTTTAAATTTTTTAAGTTTAATCTAAGTTTGTCAAATTTAACCCAATTTGCCTTAAGTTTTTAAGATTTTTTTAAAAGCTTCTTTATATTATACCAATTTTTTGCTTTCCCCTAAAGATGTCATATTTACCTTTAAAAAAAAGGTTTCAATAAATTTTTTATTTTTTCTCTTTCATCGAGTTTTCTCACTTAACCTTTTTTTTTAATTTTCTCTAGATTTGTCAATTTTTTTTTTCAAAAAATCAATTTAACTTATAATCTGTTAAAATTGGCCCTTTTTGCTTTGAATTTTAGAATTTGCCTTAAAATTTTGAATTTTTGCTAATTTAACATTTTTGCATCTTAAATTTGCAAATTGTCTTATGATTTCATAGAAAAAACCTCTATTATACCAATTTTTTTTGCTATCCCTTGGATATGTCATTTTTTTCCTTTCATCGAAATTTTCTAACTTTCCTAACTTAACCTAATTTTTTGAATTTTCTCTAAATTTATCTTTTTTTTTAGAAAGAGTTTTCATTAAAGTTTTTTTTTTTTTCCTTTCATTGATTTTTCTCTAAATTTTGTAACTTCGCTAACTTAACCTAATTTTTTGAATTTTCTCTAAATTTGTCAATTTAAAAAAAAAAAAAATCAATTTAACTTGCAATTTTTTAAAATTGCTCTGATTTACTTTCAATTTTAGAATTTGGCCTCAATTAACGTAATTTTTTGAATTTTCTCTAAATTTATCTTTTTTTTAGAAAAAGGTTTCATTAAAGTTTTTATTTTTTTCTTTTCATTGAATTTTCTCTAAATTTTGAAACTTCGCTAACTTAACCTAATTTTTTGAATTTTCTCTAAATTTGGCAATTTAAAAAAAAAAAAATCAATTTAACTTGCAATTTTTTAAAACTGCCCTGATTTACTTTGAATTTTTGCTAATTTCACCTTGATTTTGCAAATTGTTATGATCTCATGGAAAAAATCTCTCTAATTTAACTTAATATTTCAATTTTGCCTTCAATTTCAGATTTTTTTTTGTTTAATTAAATCTGATATTTTTAGTTTGGTGTTGAATTTGCTTTAACTAGCCTTCCCCTATTATTTTAAAACTTAATATTTCAAATTAAACTAAATTTATAATTTTGGCCTTAATTGCCATATTTTTCAAATTTTCTCCTTTTTTTTTGTTTTTCATTTTCACTAAGATATCCTAATTTATCAAAGTTACCTTAAACTTAAATTGTCCTTTTTTTTTCCTAATTTGTTTTTAGTGATTTATCAAATTTCCCACAGTTTGCTGATTTGATATTTTTTCTAGTTTTTCAAATTTGTTATAATTTTTAAATTCTTCTTAAATTGCCTTAAATCGTCCCATTTTTTTTTGGTTTTTCTCCTATTTTTGTTTGATTTCCCTTAAATTTTTGCTAGTTTTTGTATTAGCCTTGCATGATAATTTTTTGATTTTTTTTTGAAAATCGCACTATAGTTTGCCTTATTTTTTCGTTTATTTTTGAAAATTTCTTAAATTTATCTTTATTTTTTGAATTTTTGCTCTAGACTTAATTTTTATTCCTTAAACTGTTTGCATAAATTTGTCTTAATTTTTACGTTCAGTTTAAGTTTTTCAAAGTTTTTCCAATTTGCCATAATATTTTACGGTTTTTTTCAAAACTTTTTAATATTATACCAATTTTTTGCATTCCCCTAAAGATGTCATATTTACCTTTTAAAAAAAGGTTTCATTAAAGTTTTTATTTTTTCTCTTTGATAGAATTTATTCTCTTAACCTATTGTTTTTACTTTTCTCTAAATTTGTCAATTTTTTTTTAGAAATTTAATTTAAGTTATAATCTTTTAAAATTGTCCTTTGCTTTGAATTTTGAAATTTGCTTTAAAATTTTGAATTTTTGCTAATTTAACATTTTTTAACCTAAATTTTGCAAATTGTCTTACGATTTCATGGAAAAAATCTTTCTATTATACCGATTTTTTGCTTTCCCTTAAAGATGTCATTTTTCCTTTTAAAACAAAGGTTCCATTAAAGTTTTTATTTTTTTTCCTTTAGACAAATTTTTTCTAAATTTTTTAACTTTGCTAACTTAAGTTAATTTGGCTTATTTTTATTTAACTTATTCTTTTTCAAAAATTCAATTTAAGTTATAATCTTCTAAAATAGCGACCAAAACCAAGACCAACCGTCGAAAATAGTGTTTCAATCAGAGATTGAATCAAATGCAACAACGAAGAATCCTTTAGCACATGGGTAAATTTCTATTTTCCCTTTTGTAAAGGAGTGCCACTGTTCAATGATCCAAGTGTTTAGATCCTAGATCCGTAGCCAGAATCTATCAAATCTACATATCAAACCCTACTGAGAAAAATACTCATTTTTTAACACTTCATCCCCTAAAATCACAATAGTAAGGGGTAGAGCAGAAGCTTTAACCTTACCCTTAGTCCCAAGAGTAGCACGAATAGTAGAATGGACAATCTTCTTCTAAGGAGATGAGAGTCCAATGCGAACCATGCTTGCAAAGGAGTCTTGATTAGGAGAGGAAGAATCCAAAATAGTAGAATGCACCATAGCGACAGTAGACACAGGGGGTGCACCAGCAGCAACACCAGACATAGGGAATGTCCCAGAAGCAGGGGAACCCTACAATCCCCCAGATGATGCCCTAATAACAGCAAAACCCCTTGACGTGGACTACATACCAACAACAAACCAAACAACACACCAGTAATAGCAGAAATCTCTACGATAGTCTCAACAATAGCAGAACCTTGCAAACATGCGAGAAGAGGAGCCGGATGAGGCCATTTCAAAAATTTGTTTACCTTAATTTTGTACGATTTTTTAAAAAGATCGTTTATATTATACCAATTTTTTGCTTTCACCTAAAGATATCTTTTTTACCTTTTAAAAAAAAAGTTTCATTAAAGTTTTTATTTTTTCTCTTTTATCGAATTTCTTCATTTAACCTTTTATTTTTAATTTTCTCTAAATTTGCCAATTTTTTTTCAGAAATTCAATTTAACTTATAATCTTTTAAAATTGTCCTTATTTGCTTTGAATTTTGGAATTTGCCTTAAAATTTTGAATTTTTGCTAATTTAACATTTTTCACCTTGATTTTGCAAATTCTCTTATGATTTCATGGAAAAAAATCCCTTTATTATACCAATTTTTTGCTTTCCCCTGAAGATTTCATTTTTCCCTTTAAAAAATGGGTTCTATTAAAGTTTTTATTTTTTTTCCTTTCATCAAATTTTCTTTAAATTCTGTAACTTTGCTAACTTAATCTAATTTTTTGAATTTTTTCTAAATTTGTCATTTTTTTTCAAAAATTCAATTTAACTTGCAATCTTTTAAAGTTGCCCTTATTTGCTTTTAATTTTGGATGTTGCCTTAAATTCTTGAATTTTTGTTAATTTAACATAATTTCACCTCGATTTTGCAAATTGTCCTATGATTTCATGGAAAAAATCTCTCTAATTTAATTTAATATTTCAATTTTGCCTTAAATTTCAGATTTTTTTGGTTAATTAAATCTGATATTTTTAGTTTGGTGTTGAATTTGCTTTAATTGGCCTTCCCTTTTCATTTTAAAACTTAATATTTTAAATTAAGATAAATTTATAATTTAACTTATTATTTCAATTTTACTTTAAATTTCAGATTTTTTTGGTTAGTTAAATCTGATTTTTGAGTTTGGTGTTGAATTTGCTTTAATTTACCTTCCCCTTTTATTTTAAAACTTAATATTTCAAATTAAGCTAAATTTATAATTTTGGCCTTATTTGCCATATTTTTCAAATTTGCTCTTTTTTCATTTTGCATTTTCACTAAGATCCCTAATTTATCAAAATTACCTTAAATTGCCCTAATTTCTTTAAAAATTTGTCAATTTTTTTCTAATTTGTTTTTAGTGATTTATCAAAATTTCAAATTTGTCTTAATTTTTAAATTCTTCTTAAATTGCCTTAAATTGTCCCATTTTTTTGGTTTTTTTCTTATATTTGTTTAATTTCCTTTAAATTTTTGCTTAATTTTGTATGTGCCTTAGCATGGTAATTTTTTTGATTTTTTAAAAAATCACCCTATAGTTTGCGTTATTTTTCTGATTTTTTAAAAAATTTGTTAAATTTATCTTGATTTTTTGAATTTTTGCACCTGACATAAATTTTTCCCCTATATTGTCTAAATAAATTTGTCTTAAAATTTTGAATCTTTAAGTTTATCAAAGTTTTCCCAAATTTTCTTAAATTTTTACCATTTTTTAAAACGCTTCTTTATATCATACCAATATTTTGCTTTCTCTTGAAGATGTCATATTTACCTTTAAAAAAAGGATTTCATTAAAGTTTTTATATTTTTTCTTTCATTTAAATTTCTCACTTACCCTGTGTTTTTTAATTTTCTCTAAATTTGTCGATTTTTTTTTAAGAAATTCAATTTAACTTATAATCTTTTAAAATTGCCCTTATTTGCTTTGAATTTTGGAATTTGCCATAAATTTTTTCATTTTTGTTAATTTAACATTTTTTCACCTTGATTTTGCAAATTCTCTTATGATTTCATGAAAAAAAATCTCTCTACTATACTAATTTTTTTGCTTTTGCTTTCCCCTGAAGATGTCAATTTTTCCTTTAAAACAAGGTTCCTTTAAAGTTTTTATTTTTTTCCTTTCATTGAATTTTCTCTAAATTTTGTAACTTTGCTTACGCTTATTTTTTGAATTTTATCTAAATTTATCAATTTTTTTCAAAAATTCAATTTAACTTGCAATATTTTAAAATTGTCCTTATTTTCTTTCAAATTGTCCTTATTTACTTTCAATTTTGAAAGTTGCCTTAAATTTTTGAGTTTTTTGCTAATTTAACATAATTTCATTTTCATTTTGTAAATTGTCTTATGATTTCATGGAAAAAATCTCTTTAATTTAACTTAATATTTCAATTTTGCCTTAAATTTCAGATTTTGTTAGTTAATTAAATTGATATTTTTAGTTTGGTGTTGAATTTGCTGTAATTTGCCTTCCCTTTTTATTTTAAAACTTGATATTTCAAATTAAGCTAAATTTATAATTTTGGCCTTAATTGCCATATTTTTCAAATTTGCACTCTCTCTTTTTTTTTTTTTCATTTTCACTAAGATATCCTAATTTATTTTTAAAAATTTGTCAATTTTTTCTTATTTGTTTTTAGAATTTTTTAAAATATTTTTGCTAGTTTTTCATATTTGTCTTAATTTTTAAATGCTTCCTAAATTGCCTTAAATTGTCCCATTTTTTTGGGTATATTTGTTTAATTTCCCTTAATTTTTTTGAATTTTTTCTAAATTGGTCAATTTTTTTCAAGAACTCAATTTAACTTGCAATCTTTTAAAATTGCCCTTATTTGCTTTCAATTTTGGAATTTGCCTTAAATTTTTAAATTTTTGCTAATTTAACATAATTTCACCTTGATTTTACAAATTGGCTTGTGATTTCATTGGAAAAATCTCTCTAATTTAACTTAATATTTCAATTTTGCCTTAAATTTCAGTTTTTTTGTTTAATCAAATATGATATTTTTAGTTCGGTGTTGAATTTGCCTTCCTCTTTAATTTTAAATCTTAATATTTCAAATTAAGTTAAATTTATAATTTTGCCCTTAATTGCCATATTTTTCAAATTTACTCTTTTTTTTTTGCATTTTCACTAAGATCCAATTTTATCAATGTTACCTTAAATTGGCCTTTTTTTTTTTTTTAATTTGTCAATTTTATCCTAATTTGTTTTTAGTGATTTATCAAATTTCCCTTAATTTGCCGAATTTGTTTTTTGATATTTTTGCTAGATTTTCCAATTTGTCTTAATTTTTAAATTCTTCCTAAATTGCCATTAATTGTCCCATTTTTTTTTTTTTTTTCCCTATATTTGTTTAATTTCCCTTAAATTTTTGCTAATTTTTGTATGTGCCTTGCTTGGTAATTTTTTGATTTTTTTTGAAAATTTGTTAAATTTATCCTAATTTTTTGCTCATGACGTAATTTTTTTCCCTAATTTGTTTGAATAAATGTCTTAATTTTTTGAATTTTTAAGTTTAGTCTAAGTTTATCGAAGTTTTAAAAGAAAGGCGCGATTGATGAAGGCGAGCAGGAGGGCGTGACAGGGCAGAAAGCAGGGCGCAGCTACAGGGAAGCACTTGGACTACTGCAAGCGTCCCAGGGAGCGCGCAGCAGTGGGAAGGCTCCACTTTTGCAAGGTTTAGGTTCTTTTGCTGCTCTTGAGCAACCAAGTATGCGCATCCCCAAAGTCAACGACTGTCTGGAAAGATGCAAGGAGAGGCCCAAGCTGGTTATACCAATGAAAATGATTGCTGAAGACATTGAATACTATTACAATCACTCCTTGTATTGCAAGTTTCTGGGGCTTAAGACGTCACTATTATTCCTGGAAGCATGGGCTCAGAGGACGTGGGCACCGGAAGGAGAAATGGATATTCATTGCTGGCCAATAGCTATTTCATGGTCACTTTTACCTGTATAATAGATTGTCAAAGAGTTTTTGCTGGAGGTCCTTACTTCCATAATCAAGTGGGACTGTTTATCAAGCCTTGGCATGCCGGTTTCATACTTTCAGAGGAACTACCAAATCGTGTCCCAGTGTAGGTGCGTCTGCCCCGCTTTTCGGTGGAATGCTGCCGTGAAGACACTCTCCAATTGCTTGCATCCTTGCTGGGAAGGCCAGTCGGTTCCTCAATGTCACTCCTGGGGAAAAAGGTGATGACTTATGCCCGCATTTGTGTTGAAATTGATCTTAGTAAGCCATTACCAGATGCTGTTGAAATGAGTGCGGGCCCTTTTTCATGGGTACAACAGCGGGATTATGAAACCCTCTCTTTCCGTTGTCGTCTATGTCATGCTTATGGGCATTTGTAGCGATGGTGTCCCACCTTGAAATCCACTGCACCTCAGCCAGCTCAATCTACTCGCACTCCTTCTGGTACTGACAAGGAAAGGGGTCCGATTCTAGGTGAGGTGCCTGAAACTGATGGTTTTATGCCGGTTAAAGGCCAATATAGAAATAGAGGCCAAAAACGGTCCTTGAAGGAAAGACAATTAGATGACTCACTCAATAGATTTGAAATATTGGACGACCTTAATCAACAGGAGGTGAATCCCGAGTTGGTGATTTTGGACCAAGGGATTGAGGGACCAGCTCAGGAGACCAATGCTTCAGGGGCTTTAATTGAAACACAGGATGCTGGAGATTGTCATATGGATATGGACCAATAGCTGATAATTTCGAAAGGCATGACTTCCTCAGTTGCTCCCCTTAAAGAAGACGAAAATATGCCCCTTGCCGGGAAAATTGGGGACTCAGGGGCAGCAAGAAGCAGTAAATCTTCTCATCTCAGACTTCTGCAAAAAGACTTTAAGAAAGGAGGGGGAGAGAAATCTGGCAAGCCTGGCAGAAAAAAGGACCTGGAAAAGATCAAGCTAATGGGAGAGACTTTGGTGGAGTCGGGGTCAGTAAAGACTCTGGATGCACACTTTTTGAACCCTCTGAAATGATTATAATATCTTGGAATGTAAGGGGTTTGAACAACAGCGCTAGACAAAATGATGTTCACAAGTTGATTAAAAGTCATAGGCCGGATGTCCTTTTCTTGCAAGAGTCTAAGCTTTCAATTGAAGACATGTTCAAACTAGCGCCCAAGTTGTGGTGGCAAGGAGAATGTTAATGCATTGGCGCTACCGGATACTCAGGCAGACTAGCTTGTATGTGGAACCCACGAAAGATTGGCCTCATAGGCTGGCTGACTTCTAAGTACTCCATGACTATGATTGCTTCTAGCTTTGAGACGGGGGAAGTCATTCTCTTCTCCAATATCTATGCTCCCAATGATTGGCGGGGTAAAAACTCTTTATGGGGCCACATAAGTTTTGTCCGTGGCCTGGCCCCGTGGCCTGGCCCCCTTCCACCCTTGGATTATAGCAGGTGATTTTAATGCTATTCTTAATTTGACTAAAATGAGTGGTGGCACATCAAGGCTGGACCCATTTGCTTTGCTAATGCGCAACTACATTGAAATTTTGAATTTAGTTGACGTCAGGGCCAATAATGGACAGTTTACCTGGGACAATCGCAAGAGTGGAAAACATTGCATATCTGAGAGACTTGATCGTTTTCTGATCTCAGCGTTTTGGGTTGGAGGTATGTGGTCTACGAGGTCTGAAATTTTGGACTGGAGAGGATCGGACCATTGGCCCATCAAGCTTAATAGTGTCTCACAGTATCACCCACGCTCTCCTTCCTTCAGATTTCAACTCATGTGGCTGCGGGATCAATCTCTACATGAGTGTGTTGCCAATTGGTGGCATTGGGGTAGGCCTGCCCATGGTACGACGATGTACATTTTTGCCAAAACACTGCAATATGTGAAGTACAAGCTCAAGTGGTGGAATCACCAAAGTTTTGGGAACATTTTTCATGCTAACGCTGCTGCACAAACCAAGCTTGATGGTATCACGAGAATAATAAGGGAAGAAGGACTGACTGAAGACTTATTGCAAGAAGAAACACACGCTGTGAAAGACCTGGAGGAATGCGAGCTACGGGAGAAAATTTTTTGGAAGCAAAAAGCTTGGGTCGAATGGCTCCAAGAGGGGCACAAAAATACATCATTTTTCTTCAATTCGTCCAAAGAAAGGAGACATGGCAATTCTATTTCGGCCCTGGTCAATGAAAGAGGCGAGCGGCTTAACTCATTTCCGGCAATTTCAGAGGTAGTGCAGTACTTCTCTACTCTCTTCAGGGAAGATGCTAACGGGGAATCACCAGAAGAAGCTCAGGTTCTCTTCTGCATTCCGTCGTTGGTGACGCATGAAATGAATGAAAATTTAATGAAACCAATCACACTTGGAGAGCTTGAGGAAACCATTGTTCAGATGAAAAAAGGGAAAGCGGCTGGACCTAATGGCTTCCCAACTGAATTCTACCAAGAATTCTGGGATATCATCAAACTTGACCTTTTAGCTGTTGTCCAAGAATCTCAACGGAATAAGCAAATGCTTAAGGCTACAAATGCGACCAATTTTGCTCTCATACCCAAATGCGAAGGTGCTGATAGGCTAAGTCAATTCCGCCCTATATCCCTTTGCAATGTTGTTTACAAAATTATATCTAAAATCATTGAAGATAGGTTAAAAAGAGGGCTGAGTGCTGTGATCTCAGAAGAGCAGAATGGTTTTGTGGAAGGCAGGCAAATCCTGGACAGTATTGTTATTATTGTTGAGTCCATTCACTCCGTGGCCAGCTCAAAAGATAAGGCGATGTTCATTAAATTGGACATGGCCAAAGCCTTTGATAGGGTCAGATGGTCATTCCTGCGGAAGGTTCTTAGTTCTTTTGGCTTTGCAGACGAATGGACTCAATGGGTCATGAGCTGCATTTCCTCGGCTTCCTTCTCAGTGCTTATCAATGGAGAACACACGGAGTTTTTTGGTGCTACAAGAGGGCTGCGACAAGGTGATCCTCTGTCTCCGTACCTTTTTCTTCTCCTTGTTGAAGGTTTGGGGAGGTTGATCAGCAGGAACAGAGAGGAATGACATATCCAAGGATGGCGATGGGGAGGGAATTGCCGGCGCAATCACACTTGCAATTTGCTGATGACACTGCTCTTATGGGCATGGCCACAATGACTGAAGCTGCTAATTTACGCAGAGTGTTGGATGTTTATCTAATGGCCTTAGGACAAAAGGTCAATGAAGATAAGTCGTCCATCTTCTTCTTCAATACTCCGGGCCCTATTCAACAATGGATAGCGAGGACTCTGCGTTTTCAGATTGGGACTCCTCCCTTGATTTACTTGGGTATTCCTATCTCGGCTGGCCGTACATCCAAAGAATCTTGGCAGACTAATTTGGAGAAATTTCGGGTGAAATGAATCATTGGACACACAGGTGGTTATCCTTTGCGGGCCGGGTTCAACTTATCCAATCTGTGGTGCAGGCTTTACCTATTTACAGGTGTATGCTCCAGGTTGACCCGATGAGAATCGTTAAGGAGTTTGATTCAGTTACAGACAATTCTTATGGGCTGGTAGTCTGAACTCCACTAAATGGAACCTTATTAGATGGGAGATTGTCTGCAGCCCCAAACAATATTGCGGGCTCGGTCTGAGGTAGATGGACTTAAATGGTATTGCTTTGGCGGCCAAACTTTATTGGCGATAGTGCACCGAACAAGGCAAAGCTTGGGCCAAAATTCTCTCACAGAAGTACTACTCTGGGACCATTCAGAGGGACATTCCTCGCTATCCGCTTATTGGGAAAGGTTCGGCAATATGGGGTACTCTCAAAAAAGGAGCTGCTCTCATCAAGGACGGCTTATTCTGGATTTGTAAACAGGGATCCAAGGCTCTGTTTTGGTCTGACTCTTGGGATGGTTATCCTCCCATCATTTCTCAGTTTTCAAATTTGTTGAACCTTTGTCAGAGATTCCTTGATGCTGGCTGGTCTCGGGTGAGTGACTTCAAAGTTTACATTACACAAGGACATGTGGAGGTAGCTCCCTGGAAAACTCTCAAAACTTGGCCTGTTAATGGGATACAGGAAGAGAATGAGGAGCTGTTGAGCATCCTTTCTAGGCGTCGTTATAGTCCTCTTCAAGAGGAAGATGAGCTAGCTTGGTCTTCCAATCTCAAGGGAGCTTACATAGTTTCATCTGGATATCAGGCTTCACTTCTTCAGAGATTGGGCAGAGGGGAAGTGCATTGGTGGAGACAGGTCTGGAATAAATTCACATGGCCTAAATGCAACTGTTTTGTTTGGATGCTGGCTTGGAACAGGTGCTTGACCTGGGACAATCTCTAGAAGAGAGGTTTTCAAGGCCCTTCAGTATGTGTTATGTGAGGAGCGGCTGAGGAGGATTCAGCACACCTTTTTTTGCGATGCCCCTTTGCCTTGCAACTCTGGCATTATTGGTGGGATGTTTGGCAGCGCCCATGTTTTCATGCTCAATCTGTGGTTGATTTCTAGAATGGAATGGGAGAACCCCCCTCAAAGACGCCCTTCCTGCAGGACATATCACTGGGCGGCCCCATTTTTCTGTTTTGGCAGATCTGGCTTGAGGGAAATAGGCGAATTTTCTAGGGGGTGAGGGTCATGGTGCAACAAGTATGGCAGAAAGTGGTGGGGATGATTTAGGAAACCGTCCAAGCAAAGAGCGCGACTTGCCTTCCTTTGACCAAACAGGACGCTCAGGTGGTGGCGCGACTTGGATTCCAGTAGTTAATTGGTAAGTCAGCGTGTGTCAGGAGGAGCAAGCAGGTCAAGGAGCAGATTCTCAGAACTGGTCAGTGGCAACGCCCCCCTAGTTGGATTCTCAAGATCAATATGGATGGTTCCTCCAGAGGTAATCTGGGACCCGCGAGTACTGGAGGGATAGGAAGGGATTCTGAAGGTACGATGATTTTTTTTTGCAGTTCCTAAGGTGCTGCAAACCATTAACATGATGGAAGGCCAGGCCATTCTTTATGCCCTTGAGAAGGCACAGGCATTAGGTTGGCGTAGGATTATTTGCGAATCGGACTCTCAAGTCTTGATTAACCTGCTCATTAAGAGGAAAGTGGTGGACGTCAATTGGAAACTATATCTGATTGTGCAACAGATTTTGCGGATTTGCTCACTTATGGATAGCGTTATTTTTGCTCACATTCCGTGTGAATGGAATAGGGCAACGGATTTTTTGGCTAAATCGGCGTCAGACCATTTGGATGGTGGAAACATTGAGAATTGGGGGTCTCTCTCCTCGACGTTCCGTTTTGATTTGGAAAGAATTCTGGAGGCTGATAGGGAGGTTCATAATATTGTCTAGTTGGGCGTGTGCCTAGTTTTTCAGTTTTTGCTGCTTTCTTCTGGGGGTTTTTGCCCCCCGTTCTTCTTGTAATGCTTTTCTTTACCTATTAATATTATTTTTACCCCTTTTTTAAAAAAATAAAAAAGTTTATCGAAGTTTTCCCAATTTACCTTAATTTTTTATGGTTTTTTTAAAATCTTCTTTATATTATACCAATTTATTGCTTTCCCTTAAAGATGTCATATTTAGTTTTTTTTTTAAAAAGGTTTCATTAAAGTTTTTATTTTTTCTCTTTCATCGAAATTTCTCACTTAACCTATTGTTTTAAATTTTCTTTACATTTGTCAATTTTTTTTTCAGAAATTCAATTTAACTTATAATCTTTTAAAATTGCCTTTATTTGCTTTGAATTTTTGTATTTGCCTTAAAATTTTGATTTTTTTGCTAATTTAACATTTTTTCACCTTGATTTTACAATTTCTCTGATGATTTCATGGAAAAAATCTCTCTATTATACCAATTTTCTGCCTTCTCTTGAAAATGTCTTTTTTCTCTTTAAAAAAAAGATTCCATTAAGGTTTTTATTTTTTTCCTTTCATCGAATTTTTTCTAAATTTTGTAACTTTGCTAACTTAATCTAATTTTTTAAATTTTCTCTAAATTTTGACAAATTTAGAGAAAATTCAATTTAACTTGCAATCTTTTAAAATTGCCCTTGTTTGCTTTCAATTTTGGAAGTTGCCTATTTTTTTTGAATTTTTGCTAATTTAACATAATTTGACCTTTATTTTGCAAATTGTCATGATTTCATTGAAAAAATCTCTCTAATTTAACTTAATATTTCAATTTTGCCTTAAATTTCAGATTTATTTGTTAGTTAAATGTGATGTTTTTAGTTTGGTGTTGAATTTGCTTTCCGCTTTTATTTTAAAACTTAATATTTCAAATTAAGCTAAATTTATAATTTTGGCCTTAATTGCCATATTATTCAAATTTGCTCCCTCTTTTTTTTTGTTTTTTTCTATTTTCACAAAGAGTTTTTGCATTTTCACGAAGATATCCTGGTTTATCAAAGTTACCTTAAATTGCCCTAATTTATATTTAACATTTGTTAAATTTTTAATAATTTGTTTTTAGTGATTTATCAAATTTCCCGTAATTTGTTAATTTTTTTTATATTTTTTCTAGTTTTTGAAATTTATCTTAATTTTTAACTTCTTAACTTGCGTTATATTGTCCCATTATCTTGGGATTTTTCTTTCTTTAATTTCCCTTAAATTTTTGCTAATTTTTGTATGTTTTTTTTATTTTTCTGAAAATCGCCCTATAGTTTGCCTTATTTTTTTGAAAATTTGTTAAATTTACCTTAATTTTTTGAACTTTTGCTTGACTTAATTTTTGTTCCTAAATTGTCTGAATAAATGTGTCTTTATTTTTTGAATTTGTAAGTTTAGTCTAAGTTTATCAAAGCTTTTCCAATTTGCCTTAATTTTTTACGCTTTTTTTAAAAGCTTCTTTATATTATACTAATTTTTTGCTTTCCCTTCATTTTTTATTTATTTTTCTCTTTCATCAAATTTTCTCACTTAACCTTTTTTTTTTTAATTTTCTCTAAATTTGTCAATTTTTTGCAGGAATTCAATTTAACTTATAATCTTTTAAAATTGCCCTTCTTTACTTTGAATTTTGAATTTTTGCTAATTTCACATTTTTGCACCTTAATTTTACAAATTGTCTTATGATTTCATGGAAAAGATCTCTATTATACCAATCTTTTGCTTTCCCTGAATGTCATTTTTCCCTTTAAAAAAAGGTTCGATTAAAGTTTTTATATTTTTCTTTTCATCAAATTTTCTTTAAATTTTGTAACTTTGCTAATTTAACTTGCAATTTTTTAAAATTGCCGTTCTTTGCTTTCAATTTTGCAATTTGCCTTAAAGTTTTGAATTTTTGCTAATTTCACTTTGATTTTGCAAATTGTTATGATTTCATGGAAAAAAACTCTCTAATTTAACATAATATTTCAATTTTGCCTTAAATTTTAGATTTGTTTTGTTAATCAAATCTGATATTTTTAGTTTGGTGTTGAATTTGCTTTTTCTTTCCCCTTTTATTTTAAAACTTAATATGTCAAATTATGCTAAATTTATAATTTTGGCCTTAATTGCCATATTTTTCAAATTTGCTCTCTTTTTTTTTTAAATTTTCACAAAGATATCCTAATTTATCAAATTTACCTTAAATTGTCCTAATTTTTTTTTTAAACAAATTGTCAAATTTTTCCTAATTTCCTTTTATTGATTTATCAAATTTCCCATAATTTACCATTTTTAAAATATTTTTCCTAGTTTTTCAAATGTCTTAATTTTTGAATTCTTCTTGAATTGCCTTAAATTGACTCCTTTTTTTTTGGTTTTTGCCCTATTTTTGCTATTTTTAGTATGGGCCTTGCTTGGTAATTTTTTTATTTTTCTGAAACCTGGACTATAGTTTACTTTTTTTTTTGTTTTTGTTTTTTTAAAATTTGTTAACTTTATCCTAATTTTTTGAATTTTTCCTTCAAATTTAAATTTTTTTCCTAAATTGTTTGAATAAATGTTTTAATATTTTGAATTTTTACTTGAAGTATTCACAATTTGTCTTAATTTTTAAAAAAAATCTTTATATTATACCAATTTTTTGCTTTCCCTTTAAGATGTCATTTTTACTCCAAAAAAAAGGGTTTCATTAAAGTTTTTACTTTTTCTTTTTCATCGAATTTTCTCACTTAACCTTTTTTTTTTTTTTTCTCTCTAAATTTGTCAATTTTTTCCTTAGAGATTCATTTAACTTATAATATTTTAAAATTGCCCTTATTTGGTTTGAATTTTGGAATTTGCCTTAAAATTTTGATTATTTGTTAATTTAACATTTTTGCACCTTACTTTTGCAAACTGTCTTATGATTTCATGGAAAAAATGAAAAATCTCTCTCTTATATGAATTCTTTGCGTTCCCCCAAAGATGTCATTTTTACCTTTAAAAAAAAGGTTCCATTTTAAGTTTTTATTTTTTTTCCTTTAATCAAAATTTCCCTAAATTTTCTAACTTTGCTAACTTAAGCTAATTTTTTGAATTTTTTCCAAATTTGTCGATTTAACTTATTTTTATTTAACCTTTCTTTTTTTTTTTAGAAATTTAATTTAACTTGCAATCTTCTAAAATTGGCTTTATTTGTTTTGAATTTTTGAATTTGCCTTAAAATTTTGAATTTTTGCTAATTTAAGAAAATTTAACTTTGATTTTGCAAATTGTCTTATGATTTCATGGAAAAAACTCTCTATTATACCAATTTTTTGCTTTCCCCTAGAGATGTTATTTTTCCCTTTAAAAAAAAGGTTTCATTAAAGTTTTTTTTTTTTTTTTTCCTTTCATCGAATTTTCTCTAAATTTTCTTTGTGAACTTAACTTATTTTTTTGAAATTTTTCTAAATTTGTCAATTTTTTTCAAAAGTTCAGTTTAACTTGCAATCTTTTAAAATTGCCCTTATTTGCTTTAAAATTTTGAATTTTTACTAATTTAACAAAATTTCACCTTGATTTTGCAAATTGTCTTGTGATTTCATGGAAAAAGTCTCTCTATTTTAACTTAATATTTCAATTTTACCTTAAATTTCAGATTTTTTTTGGTTAATTAAATATAATATTTTTTGTTTGGTGTTGAATTTGCTTTAATTTGTCTTCCCTTTTTATTTTAAAACTTAATATTTCAAATTAAGTTAAATTTATAATTTTGGCCTTAATTGCCATTTTTTTCAAATTTGCTCTCTTTTTATTTGCATTTTCACTAAGATCCTAATTTATCAAAGTTACCTTAAATTACCCTATTTTTTTTAAATTTGTCAAATTTCCCTTAATTTTCCGATTTTTTTTTGATATTTTCAAATTTTAAATTCTTCCTAAATTGCCTTAAATTGTCCTATTTTTCTTGGTTTTTTCCTATATTTGTTTCCTAATTTTTGTATGTGCCTTGCATGGTAATTTTTTGATTTTTAAAAAAATCAACCTATAGTTTTGCGTTATTTTTTGATTTTTTTTCTAAGTTTATTAAATTTATCTTGATTTTTTGAATTTTTGCTCATGACATAATATTTTTTCCTAAATAGTCTGAATAAATTTGTCTTAATTTTTTATGGTTTTTTTTAAATCTCCTTTATATTATACCAATTTTTTGCTTTCCCCTAAAGATGATATGTTTACTTAACTTTTTTTTTTAATTTTCTCTAAATTTATCAATTTTTTTTTCAGAACTTCAATTTAACTTATAATTTTTTAAAATTTCCCCATTGTACTTATCTACTTTGAATTTTGGAATTTGCCTTAAAATTTTGAATTTTTGCTAATTTAACATTTTTTCACCTTGATTTTGCAATTTCTCTTATGATTTCATTGAAAAAATCTCTCTATCATTCCAATTTTTTGCTTTCCTCTAAAGATGTCATTGTTCCCTTTTAAAAAAGGGTTCCATTAAAGTTTTTATTTTTTTCCTTTCATTAATTTTTTCTAATTTTTTCAAATTTTAAAAAAAATTGCCCTTATTTGCTTTCAATTTCGGAATTTGCCTGAAATTTTTGAGTTTTTGCTAATTTCACCTTGATTTTGTAAATTGTCATGATTTCATAGAAAAAATCTCTCTAATTTAACTTAATATTTGAATTTTGCCTTAAATTTCAGATTTTCTTTGTTAATTAAATGTGATGTTTTTAGTTTGGTGTTGAATTTGCTTTAATTTGCCTTCCCTTTTTATTTTAAAACTTAATATTTCAAATTGAGCTAAATTTATTATTTTGGCCTTAATTGCCATGTTTTTCAAATTTGTTCTTTTTTTTTTTTCCATTTTCATTAAGATATCCTAATTTATCAAAGTTACCCTAAATTGTCTTAATTTTTTTTAAAAAAATTGTTAAATTTTTCCTAATTTGTTTTTAGTAATTTATCAAATTTCCTGTAATTTGCTGATTTTATTGACATTTTTGCTATTTTTTCAAATTTGTCTTAATTTTTAAATTCTTCCTAAATTGCCTTAAATTGTCCCATTTTTTTTTTTTGTTTTTCCTATACTTGTTTAATTTCCTTTAAATTTTGTATGTTACATGATAAATTTTGATTTTTTTGAAAAACACCCTATAGTTTACCTTTTTTTTTTTTTTTTTTGAAAATTTGTTATATTTATCATAATTTTTTGAATTTTTGCCCTTTGACTTAATTTTTTTCCTAAATTGTCTAAGTAAATTTGTCTTATGATTTCATGGAAAAAATCTCTCTGTTATACCCTTTTTTTGCTTTCCCTTGAAGATGTCATTTTTCCCTTTTAAAAAAAGGTTCCATTAAAGTTTTTATTTTTTTCTTTTCATCAAATTTTCTCTAAATTTTGTAACTTTGCTAATTTAACCTAATTTTTTGAATTTTCTCTTAAATTCAATTTGACTTGCCTTTATTTGCTTTCAATTTTGGAATTTACCTTAAATTTTTGAATTTTCACTAATTTCACCTTTGATTTTGCAATTTGTTATGATTTCATAGAAGAAATCTTTCTAATTTAACTTAATATTTCAATTTTGCCTTAAATTTCAGATTTTTTTAAATTAAATTTGATATTTTTAGTTTGGTGTTGAATTTGCTTTAATTTGCCTTCCCCTTTGATTTCAAAACTTAATATTTTAAATTAAGTTAAATTTATAATTTCCACTGTAATTGCCATATTTTTCAAATTTTCTCTGTTTTTTTTTCATTCCCATTTTCTCTAAGATATCCTAATTTATCAAAGTTACCTTAAATTGTCCTAATTGTTTTTTAAAAAAAAACTTCAATTTTTTCCTAATTTGTTTTTAGTGATTTATCCAATTTCTGATAATTTGCTGATTTTTTTTTATATTTTTGCTAGTTTTTGAAATTTGTCTTAATTTTTAAATTCTTTTTAAGTTGTCTTAAATTGTGCCTTTTTTTTTTTTTTGGTTTTTTTCCTATATTTGTTTAATTTCCCCTAAATTTTTGCTAATTTTTGTATGTTCCTTACATGGTAATTCTTTTATTTTTCTTAAAATCACACTATAGTTTGCTTTTTTTTTTTTTTTAAAAAAAATTTGTTAAATTTATCTTAATTTTCTGAATTTTTGCTATAGACTTAATTTTTATCCTAAATTGTTTGAATGAATTTGTTTTAATATTTTGGATTTTTACATTTAGTTTTTAAGTTTATAGAAGTTTTCTCAATTTGCCTTAATTTTTTAGGATTTTTTTAAAAAGCTTCTCTATATTATATCAATTTTTTGCTTTCCCCTAAAGATGTCATATTTACCTTTAAAAAAAAAGGTTTCATTAAAAGTTTTATTTTTTTCTCTTTCATCTAGTGCTCTCACTTAACCTATATTTTTTAACTTTAAATTTGTCAATTTTTTATAGAAATTTAATTTTACTTATAATCTTTTAAAATTGTCCTTATTTGCTTTGAATTTTGGAATTTACCTTAAAATTTTGAATTTTTGTTAATATAACATTTTTTCACCTTAATTTTGCAAATTGCCTTATGATTTGATAGAAAAAATCTCTCTATTATACTTTCCCTTAAAATGTCATTTTTCCCTTTAAAAAAAGGTTCCATTAAATTTTTTTTTTTTTTTCCTTTAATCAAAATTTCTCTAAATAAATTTTTTAACTTTGCTAACTTAAGCTAATTTTTTGAATTTTTTCTAAATTTGTCAATTTAACTTATTTTTATTTAACCTATTTTTTTATCAAAAATCCAATTTAACTTCTAATCTTCTAAAATTGCCTTTATTTGCTTTGAAATTTGGAATTTGTCTTTAAATTTTAAATTTTTGGTAATTTAACATTTTTTCACCTTAATTTTATAAATTGTCTTGTGATTTCATTGAAAAAATCTCTTTAAATTTAAGTTTTTATTTTTTTTCTTTCTTAAAATTTTCTCCAAAATGTTCTAACTTTGCTAACTTAACATAATTTTTTGAATTTTTTTGAAATTATTTAATTTTTTTCAAATATTTAACTGAACTTGCAATCTTTTAAAATTTCCCTTAATTGCTTTCAATTTTGGAATTTGCCTTAAATTATTGAATTTGTGCTAATTTAACAAAAAATCACCTTCATTTTGCAAATTGTTTTATGATTTCATAAAAAAAAATCTCTCTAATTTAACTTAATGTTTCAATTTTGCCTTTTGTTTTATGATTTCATAAAAAAAAATCTCTCTAATTTAACTTAATGTTTCAATTTTGCCTTAAATTTCAGATTTTTTTGTTAATTAAATATGATATTTTTAATTTGGTGTTGAATTTGCTTTTTTTTTTCCTTCCCCCATTATTTTAAATCTCAATATTTAAAACTAAGTTAAATTTATAATTTTGGCCTAAATTATCATATTTTTCAAATTTGTTCTCTTTTTTGCATTTTCACTAAGACCCTAATTTATCAAAGTAATTTTTTTTTTAAATTTGTTTTTAGTGATTTATCAAATTTTCCGTAATTTACTGATTTTTTTTAATATTTTTGCTAAATTTTCAAATTTGTCTTAATTTTAAAAATTTTCCTAAATTGTCTCATTTTTTTTGTTTTTTTTCCTATATTTGTTTAATTTCCCTTAATTTTTTGCTTTTTTTGGTATGTGCTTTGCATGTTAACTTTGCCTAATTTTTTTGATTTTTTTTGAAAATTTTAAAATTTATCCTATTTTTTTGAATTTTTGCTCCCGACTTAATTTTTTTCCCCAAATTGTTTGAATAAATTTGTCTTAATTTTTTGAATTTTTATTTTTACTCTAAGTTTATGGAAGTTTTCTCAATTTGCCTTAATTTTTTACGTTTTTTTAAATTTCTTTATATTATTCCAATTTTTCTTTCCCCTAAAGAAATAGTATTTACCTTAAAAAAAGGGTTTCATTAAAGTTTTTTTTTTTTTCTTTTCTCTTTCATCAAATTTTCTTGCTTAACCTTTTTTTTTAAATATTTTCAAAATTTGTCAATTTTTTTTTGAAATTCAGTTTAACTTATTATCTTTTAATATTTCCCTTATTTGCCTTAAATTTTGAGATTTGCCTTAAAATTTTGATTTTTTTGCTAATTTAACATTTTTTCACTTTGATTTTAAAATTGCCCTTATTTGCTTTGAATTTTGGAATTTGCCTTAAAATTTTGATTTTTCGCTAATTTAACATTTTTCACCTTGATTTTGCAAATTCTCAAAAAATCTCTCTATTATACCAATTTTTTGCTTTCCCCTAAAGATACATTTTTCCCTTTAAAAAAAAAAGGTTACATTAAAGTTTTTATTTTTTTCCTTTCATCGAATTTTCTCCAAATTTTGTAACTTTGCTAACTTAATCTAATATTTTGAATTTTCTCTAAATTGGTCAAATTTTTTCAAAAATTCAGTTTAACTTCAATCTTTTAAAATTGCCCTTATTTGCTTTCAATTTTGAAATATGCCTTAAATTTTTGAATTTTTGCTAATTTCACGTTGATTTTGCAAATTGTCTTATGATTTCATGAAAAAAATCTCTCTAATTTAACTTAATATTTTAATTTTACCTTAAATTTCAGATTTTTTTGGTTAATTAAATATGATATTTTTAAATTTGGTGTTGAAATTGTTTTAATTTGCCTTTTTTTTAAAATTTTAAAACTTAATATTTAAAATTAAGTTAAATTTATAATCTTGGCCTTAATTGCCATATTTTTCAAATTTGCTCTCTTTTTTTTCATTTTCAATAAGATACCCTAATTTATCAAAGTTACCTTAAATTGCCTTTTCCTAATTTGTTTTTAGGGATTTATCAAATTCCCTGTAATTTGCCGATTTTTTTTTTTTTTTTTTGATATTTTTGATACTTTTTCAAATTTGTCTTTATTTTTAAATTCTTTCTAAATTGCAGTAAATTGTCTTTTTTTTTTTTTTTTTTTTTTCTTTTTTTCCTATATTTGTTTAATTTCCCTTAATTTTTTGCTAAAATTTGTATGTGCCTTGCATGGTAATTTTTTGATTTTTTTGAAAATTGCCTTATAGTTTGCCTTATTTTTTTATTTTATTTTTTTAATTTATAAAATTCATCATAATTTTTTGAATTTTTGCTCCTCAATTATTTTTTTCCCTAAATTGTTTGAATAAATTTGTCTTAATTTTTTGAATTTTTAAGTTTAGTCTAAGTTTATAGAAGATTTCCCAATTTGCCTTAATTTTTATGGTTTTTTTAAAAGCTTCTTCATATTATACCAAATTTTTGCTATCCCCTAAAGATGTCATATTTATCTTTTAAAAAAAAGGTTTCATTAAAGATTTTATTTTTTGTCTTTCATCGAATTTTCTCACTTGACCTATTTTTTTTAATTTTCTCTAAATTTGTCAATTTTTTTTTCAGAAATTCGGTTTAATTTTAAATTTTTTATAATTGCCCTTATTTGCTTTGAATTTTGGAATTTGCCTTAATATTTTGGTTTTTCGCTAATTTAACATTTTTGCACCTTAATTTTGCAAATTGTCATAATTTCATGGAAAAAATCTCTCTATTATACCAATTTTTCGCTTTCCCTGAAGATGTCATTTTTCCCCCAAAAAAATAGGTTCCATTAAAGTTTTTATTTTTTTACTTTCCTAAAGTTTTTATTTTTTGACTTTCCTTTAATTTTATGTAAATTTAAAATTGTCCTTATTTGCTTTGAATTTTGGAATTTGTCTTAAAATTTTGAATTTTTGCTAATTTAACATTTTTTCACTTTAATTTTGCAAATTGTGTTATGATTTCATGGAAAAAATCTCTCTATTATACCAATTTTTTGCTTTCCCCTGAAGATGTCATTTTTCCCTTTATAAAAAAGGTTCCATTAAAGTTTTTATTTTTTTCCTTTAATTTTAATTTTCTCTAAATTTTCTAACTTTGCTAACTTAACCTAATTTTTTTTAATTTTCTCTAATTCATAATCTTTTAAAATTGCCCTTATTTGATTTCAATTTTGCCTTAAATTTCAGATTTTTTTAAAGTAAATTATATATTTTTAGTTTGGTGTTGAATTTGCTTTAATTTGCCTTACCATTTTATTTTAAAACTTAATATGTCAAATTAAGTTAAATTTATAATTTTGGTCTTAATTGTCATATTTTTCAAATTTGCTCTCTCTCTCTCTCTCTTTTTTTTTTCCATTTTCACCAAGATATCCTAATTTATGAAAGTTACCTTAAATTGCCCTAATTTTTTAAAATAAATTTGCCAAATTTTTCCTAATTTGTTTTTAGTGATTTATCAAATTTCCTGTAATTTTTCGATTTCTTTTAAATTTTTGGTAGCTTTTCAAATTTGTCTTAATTTTTAAATTCTTCCTAAATTGCCTTAAATTGTCCCATTTTTTGGGGTTGTTTTCTTATATTTATTTAATTTCCCTTAAAGTCTTGCTAATTTTTCTGAAAATTGCATTGCCTTATTTTTTTTAAAATTTGTTAAATTTATCCCATTTTTTTGTATTTTTGTTCCTGACTTATTTTTTTTCCTAAATTGTTGAATACATTTGTCTTATTTTTTTAAACTTTTGCTTTTGATTTATTTATTTTTCCTAAATTGCCTTAAAATGTCCCATAATTTTTGGATTTTCCACTGGAATTGTTTCATTTGCCTTGAATTTTTGGATTTTCCACTAGATTTGTTTCATTTGCCTTGAATTTTTGAATTTTCCACTAGATTTGTTTCATTTGCTTTGAATGGTAATATTTTGATTTATCTGGAATTGCCCTATAGTTTGTGTTATTTTTTTGAAATCAAGGAAATATGTATTTTTTTGTCTATTGTAATTTTTAAATGTCTTAATTTTTTTGAATTTTTTCTCTTGATTTAAATCTAGGGCAAAATTTCTAGATTTATCTTTCATAGATATGTCATGGATACTGTATACACATAATATTTTCAAATTTTAATCGTTTATTGACACTTCGTATATTGCAAGAACCCGTCGAGTCTCAATCTCTCTGAGTGCATGCCTTAAGGGGTGCACCGGGACAAGGATGATCAGACCATTGGTGCTTCGTAAGATTGTTGTTCTTTTTGTCACTTGCCATCTACACACTAGCCTCATGAAACCATTGAACCCAAGCTTATTCTTCTTAGTTCTACCTATTCCTATCACTTGTTATGTTTCATCCCTCATTTCTTGTCTTAGCACCCTTTTGACCTATCGATTGTGCTAGGGCGACCAAATTGACTTATTACAATTTAGGGGCTTTTTTTCTCTCTTTTGGTTTGTTGGCCTCTCGACCGACCTAGTACATACCTAATGAGTTGGATTGGAAAACGTGCTAGGTGGACCGGGTCGACCTAGCATAATCGATGTATCCAAATGATTTTAGGATAAAATTCTACCATATATACAAGGTCATTTACCACCATTTGTAAGAGCGATGAATTAAGCGAGGAAGTGCGAACAAACATCTGCCTATTAACCATTCTATTTGGGGAATAAAGTTTTAGGGTTCAATACTTTATTTTGGAGCTCCAATCTCGTCTTGTGGATAAGTATTTTGGATGCTTGGATAGGTTGTGTAGCCTAGAGTTGATTTATCTTAGTTATCCTTACATACCACGACAATCTCTTGCAAAGCCCTTAGATTGAGGCTCGGCGGGTTTGTCTTCAAAGGTAAGTACTCCTAACTTTATTCCTCCTTTGTAAGAGTAGATAGATAGTGCATTTGTATTCTTCTCTTCCGTGTATTAGGATTCCATATACATTGACATGAGTATATGTCTTCTGTACATGTTTAGTTTAGTTGTTTATTTTGTTCTGTTTCTAACCCCCACTTTGTGCCACAAGATTTGATGCACACTAGATTAAATTTACTTTTCTTGTTATTAGATTAGTGAAATATTAAATCATGACTCGTTTAGAGTTGTGCGATTATGTTAGATTGTAACCTTTGGAACCCTACCTCACACGGTGTGTTGTGACAAGTGATTCCCTAATCGGGTTTAGTAGATCCTCACATTGATCATACTCCCGCTTAACAATTGTATGCCCTCAATCGGAAGTGTAGGTGTGCTCTATCCCATCCGATTTAAGATTGATTTATGGACATGATGCATTTTCAATTGCATACAGATACCATAAGAAAGGACATGCTCCATATTAAGTATGTAGAGGCTGGATTCCATCTTTTTTTCCAGTGACATGCAAGATGGTGTTTGTATTTATGAGAGTAACATCTTAATTTTCTCAAATGCCTATGATCTTGAATGCTTGCTTTCAAATAATGTCTGCCAATTGGTTTTTACTTATCTTTTGTTTGTAGAACACCTTTTGGCATGCATATGTAGAACCTACTCCCACTTTATATTCAATACTTATTTGTTTGGTTACCATTGAAACATATGTATTTACTGAATAAGTAGGTAATATTTTGTTCACTCTTATATTGTATAGCTAAGTAAAGTTGACTGAATTTCAATGAAAAAAAATGAAATTCATTAAGCTTAATCAAGGACAAAAAAATCATTCAAATTTATCCATAAAGTTTATACTGCATGATTTTCCCCAAATTTAATGTGCAAACATTTTTAATGTGTTTGAAATTGGTGAATAGAATCATTTGTGTTTAGATAATCATAAAAATTAACCTAAAATCTGGGATTTGCAAGGGCTTTTCTCATTTTGACTTTTGGTCTTGTGGCAACTATAAAAACAATATTCCTAGGAACACATCATAGTGGTGTAGGTCCAATGATAGGAGGATTAATGAAAGACTTCCTTTGCCTTGCTGCCATTATCAATCTCTCAAGATCAGCCTAAGCTAGATCTCTACACACCAAAGACACTAATGAGATTGCAAAAAAAACCAGTCTTAGAACACAACGCACACATCTCCATTCATCGAACTTTTCAAAATGGACTTTCCTGAAGGGTGAGAGACCCTTCGGGCTTCTTGTATGTCCCTTCGGACTTCCACAAATGATCCTCCCGAAGGAAAGATACCCCTCGGGAATTTTGAAATCGTCCTTCCGAAGGGTAACATACCCTCTGGGAAACTTGCAACTGCTCACTTGGAAAAGGAAAAGCCCATTGGATTTTTAAAAGTGACCTTCGGAAAAGTTGATTGGTCTTTTAGAAATGTTGAAAAGATCCCATTTGCCCAAAAAGGCCCTTCGGCATTTTGAAAACGCCCCTTGGATTTTTGAAGTGTGCCTTTGGGTTTTTTGAAAGACCCTTCTGAAAAGCGAAATAGACCTTCGTTTTTTGGGGAAGAGCCCTTGAAGAACCCGAGAAACACTATTTCTCGAGACCAAATCGGGTTTGTCAATCCCTTTTATTTATTTCGGGCTTCTGACTGCTCACAACTTACAAATTAATCAAGTAATGCTCCTTGGAGAACTCGAAATACACTATCCTAGAGTAATTCGGATTCGTAAACCCGAATTACTTCTACTTATAAAAAATTTAGAAGTCAAGCACTATTGGAAACCCGATTTTCACTATGCCCTCAGAAACCCGAAGTTGTCACTGTTGGAAAACCCGAAGTCCTCCCAAAGACTTGCCATTTTCTTGTCTAAAAGCTCCCTTTTTCATACTTAGGCAAATTTTGATGTGTGGGCCAAAAATGGCCAACAACTTCCACATATCTTCTCCCTTATATAGCCATTAAAGGATGTGTCCCATCCAAGAGGTAGCTCTTCACCAAGAGATATGATCGTTGACATTTCCGTTCACTTTCGTCGACATTTCCGTTCACTTCTAGGAACATTTCCGTTCACTTCCGGCAATAATTCCATTCACTTCTAGCAACAATTCTATTTGACATCAATGACAATTATTCCAACATTTGGTTCCATGATTAAAGTTGACATTTGACTTGGCATTGAGAATAGGTCGATCGACCGATTTCGTTCCATGAGGAACATCAACAACTAAGGCAGTGTAAGGAACTAAATTTTTGAGTCTCAAGATGATCTCTTTGGGCTAAGTGTCAAATATGAAAATTCATTGCTTTGACTAGGTCTACACAATGAAATATACATATTTGACTGAAACTTAACACAAACCTTCAAAAAACCAAAAGACAACAAAAATTGTACTTATTTCTATGAAAGCAACACATTTTTTTTGGTTGATGCAAGATTGTTTGTTCACTATGGATGCTCTTGCATCAATTCTGGATGATATATAACATAAATATGGAGATGAAATAGTAATTTTAATTTTTTTCATTATTTCTTTGCTTTTATACAAAAATCAACATTTATATTCTTCTTGTGACCCCTTTTGAAAGGTAAACTGAACATGAGACTATATCTCCTTGTGACTCCTTTTGAAAGGTAAACTGAACATGAGACCATATCTCTAAAGTCCAAAAGAGAACAGGTATTGAACTTAAATTTGATTTTATCGGTGTATGCAATTAATGCATATTTCCACTTTGAAGGCATTCATGTTGGTAACTTGGGACCTTAACATTTCTCTTTATGGTTGAGCCATGGTGTACGAGAGAGCAAAAACAATATTTTTGGAGAAATTCACCAAAAATCTTGAGATACATTCCAACCATTTTGGCATTGGTTATTGAGTAGCATGATGCTTAGTTTGTGTTCATTGAACCTTCTTTAGCATAATTATATTAGTTTAGCTTTTTTGGTATTTTGCGACAACCTCATTCCAAAATAGCCAATTCATTTGGTTTTCATATAGTTTTCGCTCTTCTTCAAAGATGCATTTAGGTATTGAATGAGGGAATCTCACTTGGGAATTGCTCATCTAAGAGAAAAAGAAAAATCCAAAGAGATTGGTTGTGTTTGGACCAACCTTTGATTAAGCTGTAAATGGAGGAAATGTTTAACAAGTTTCCATCTTCAAACCTTTCAAAATTCTCTAGAAAATAGAGATGCTACAAATTTATTTATGATGGCAGCTAGTAAGTTTAGTGATAAAGTTTCGTACTTTTCTTTCCTACCTTTGCTTGACATATGCAACACTACTTTTATTGTACAAGCTTCTTACTCTTTTTCAAGGCATGGATAATTTGTTTAGAACATAATTCCACTTCAGACATTTACTAAGTGGATACTTTTGAGGTAAATCTACATTGAATGCAAACAACTTGGAGATATTGTGATATTCAATGTCGATAGAGTTGAGTCTATATGGGTACCACATAGTTGACATCAAGCAACTATGGTAATGGCATTGTTTGTTATAAAATATACACTACGAAGAGAATACTATTACAAAATTATAAGTACATACTAGAACATGGGACAACAAAATATAAGAGAATAATAACTTTATTGCATAAGGTAGTGTTCAATACTATTGGTCTGTAAAAAGAGGACATGCCATATCAGCCCCCCTATCTCAACATGAATCATTGTCTTTGTATGACAAAAGACCCAACATTTGTTGGTCAAAACAAAACCATCAACTACAACCAAACATAACTAAAGAGCCATTATGACACTACTTAAATCTGACGAGAATACTAACATCATAACAAAGTCGCTACCAAAACAATGCATGTATTTAGAAAAAATGGTTTACATTATCCCCTCATTAAAAATAAGCTTGAGTTGCATGCAACAACACCCAAAGACAAAATGATAAAGAGTGAGATTAAAGAGGGAAGACAAACAAAATGATAGAGTGAGATTAAAGAGGGAAGACATATGGCATTCTTGAAGGAGTTGATGTTGTTGTAGATGTGGTGGTGGTTGAAAACTTCTAGATACCTTGCCTTGTCGTACACCCTATCCTAAAATTCTAATATTTATAAACAAGTTTTGCAGTCTGATTTTGTTGATGAAAGCTCCCGAGTCTTGTAATTGTGTGTTTTTATTACAAGATTTTTTACAATTTTAGGATGCTGAAATTGATCCCCTAAAAAAATCACGATAGCAGACCACACATTTAATGAGGTGACTAAAAATTCAACCAAAGGGGATGGGTGTAAAAATTTCATCTAGTTGTAGCTGGCTTTGGTAGCTAGCAACCAACCTCAAACCAACAGTGCATCGTAGGCCTTCTTTCATAATAAGATGACCACAAAATTATACAAAAGGGTATGGGTCCCAATAAATATTGTTTTCCACTTAGTACACCCAATACCTTTATGCTACATTGGTATGCTCGCACCAATTAGAATGTCGTAGGCTAAAAAGTTAACTCCCAAAGACTTTTCCAATTGTCCTTGTGAAGAGCATTCACACCCAAACCATCATTCAAAATGGTGATTGTAGGTTTCTCCCAAGTATCTTCATATGCAATGTGTTAGTTGTCGGGTTAGATTAATTGTCAAGAGTATGGGGTTGATTGCCTGATCACCTAACAATGGGCAATCGACTATGGATTTATTGTTGTGTTGGCTGTTCTCCCCATTTTTTGGCTTTACCTTTGACATTAGGTGGGTTGTCACAAGCACTATGTTGGGTACAATGGTGCTTATTGAATTCTCAAGTTCGAGAAGACTTTGTAGTAAATTAACAACATTTATAGGAGTGGTAGTTTGTAAGGTTTGTTTTGCAATTGCTTTCTCTAACTCAAGTGGATTAGGCACCATCATACTCGTTTGCTCAAGGATTATTATCTTTCATTAACCATCATACTCGTTCGCTAACAATTGTGAAGGATGGATGGAAGTTTGCTTTGAGCCCATTGAAGGACAAGGAAGGAGCAGACAACAATCATAAAGTATTGATGGTTTTCGGTAAACAGTTTTTGAAGGAGATAGGAGAAGGCATGTTTTTTTTTTTCATTCCCAAACCCATACAAGTTGGGACAATATATAGTTAAATAAAATTCCACATCAAGTGCAAAAATTGTCAAATGAATATGCTGATATTGTTTCAAAGGATTTCCCTGATGGATTGCCACCTCTGAGGAGCATTAGCTATCACATGGATTAATCCCTAGATTGAATTTTATAAACAAGGAATTATATAGGTTGACACCTATAGATAAGATAAAGATAAATATATTAATGTCCAACTAATGACCACAAAAGTAGGTCAAAGGGACTGCAAATTATAAAAGTGTGTCGGGAAAATGCGGGAAACCAAAAAGGTCTCCAAAAACAAGGAAAACAATGCTGAAAGAAATGGTAAAAAACATGGCAAATAGAAACCACGCTCAGAGCCAAAGAACCAAAAAGCCATGACCAACCACACTCAGATCCAAATAAAGGAGCAAAAGGAATGAGCAACCCCCAAGAATCTCTAATCTCTAAACATCGGGAGCACGAGAATGAACCTTGAGAAAGAAGACCCAGGTGGGAACCCATCAAGAGTTCGATCCAACTCTCGTAGCATCCAAGGCCGACGAGAAGACCCTCCGAATAGAATTATGACTCGAAGAAGGGGAGGCATGATGACTGGTTTGTCCTCCAATCCTTTGCCTAGAAGAAAATTTCTCTATGAAGATCTGGTGGATCTAGTCTGTCCCCTGATGCTAGGTCTGAAGTGGATATGTTGATGACAAATCTAGGAACTGTGAGTAGTGTCTTGGGCTGCACTAATGTCAATCTATCGCTTAGTGCCTCTCCTCGAAGGTAGCACCGTGAAAAAGGAAGTGGTCCGCTAAGTGGAGACTAGTCTAGTGGGTCTCTGAATAAAATGATCACAAAGCTTAAGAGTTTCCTGTATATATAAATCCAAACATCTCTGGTCCTCATATATGAAGAAGTCAAAGAGAGTCTGTGTCCTCCTAAATAGGCAATGAAATCTCCCCTTGATCTCATAATATATGGGACAACAAAAGATGAAGTGCTCCTTCGACTCTGTCTCCTAGACGCTGCATAACTAACAAATCATGTTTGCTCGATCTATTTGGTGGTCTATCTCAATCCTAAACCTATGGGAGCCCACTTGAAATTGTTCTAATGGGATGTGAAGAGAGTGCATCCAGTGGCGGAATGTATATTGTGGACGAATGATAAGCCTGTCACTCAACTCCAAGAAGTGCTCTACATAAAATGCCATCGTTGAGCATAACCCCCCATGAGGGTTTACCCAAGTAGTATGAATAAACTGTCTGTAAATGTCATCCCTAATAATCCGGTTCAGGTATAGAGAATTAAGAAGTGAAGAAACTAGTAAAAAAGTTGTTGGAGGGTTTGATAAGAGAGTTTAAGTTCGTGAAGAAACTAGTTGAAAAGTTGTTGGAGAAGGGTTTGATAAGAGAGTTTAAGTTCGTGTGCATCTCCAACCTATGAGGAGCATTAGCTATCACATGTATTAGATCCCTAGATTGAGTCTTCTAAACAAAGAAACATATTGATTGACACCTATGGAGAATTAGGAAGTGAAGAAACAAGTTCAAAAGTTGTTGGCGAAGGGTTTGATAAGAGAGACTTTAAGTTTATGTGCATTTCCAACAATGTTAGAACATAAGAAAGATGGGGAATGGCATATGTGTATGGCTCACAAGCCATCAACAAGGTCACAATCAAGTATATGTTTCTACTACCAGGGATAGACTCGATGGATTTTTTGCTTGGAGCAAGGTACTTCACATAGATTGATTTGAAGAGTGGATATCACTAAATCAGATTTAGAGAAGGTGAATGTGATGAGGGGATGACCACATTCAAGACGTAATTGTTTGTATGAGTCATTGGTTATTGTATTCGAATTGTTAAATGCACCAAACATATTCATGAGACTCATGAATTAAGTGTGGAAACCTTACTTGGGTAAATTTGTCATTGTATTTTTGAACGACATTGTTAATTTTAGAAGAACAAAAGAAGAGTGTTTTTTGTATTTTAGACAAGTATTGCAAAGGTTGAATGTAGAGAAGTTGTTGGTCAAATTAAAGAAATGTAGTTCTATGAAGGGAGAGTTGGCTTGTTTGGTATTTGTAATCTCACATGATTGATGAGTAGTGGACTTGGAAAATGTAATAGCTATAGTTGAGTGGCCATTGCCAAGGAGTATGTTTGAGGCAAGAAGCTTTCATGGGTTAGCTAGTTACTATAGAAAATTCATTAAAAACTTCTCAGAGTATGTGGTACAATTATGGAAACAATTAAAGGTGAATGATAAGAGTTCAATTTCACAGTTGTAGTAGAGAATAGTTTTTAGATTTTGAACAAGAAAGTGATGGAACAATTGTTGTTAACATTGTCATTTTGTTAGAGAATAGTTTTCAGATTTTGAATAAGAAAGTGATGGAACAATCGTTGTTAACATTGTCATATTTCAACAAAATGTTCTAAATTTATTGCGATTCTAGTGGGACAGCAGTAGGAGCATTTTTGCGTCATGAAGGTAATTTCATTGCTTACTTTGGTGAGAAGTTGGATGAAACAAAGCAGATGTACTTTGTTTATTATTAAGATTTGCATCCCATGGTGCAAGCTCTCAATAAGTGGAGGCATTATTTGTTTCCAAAGAGCTCGTATTGTACACAAATCATCACACACTGCAATTAATAAACAAGTTGAACCAAAATTATATGAAATGGGTTGAGTTTTTTCAAGGTTATTTATTTGTTGTGAAGCATAGAATTGGCAAGTTAGATAGAGTTGCAGATGCATTGAGTAGTTGTCTTGTGGTGAATGAAATGTGCGTCGAAGTAGTTGGGTTTGACTCAATTTGGGATTTGTAAGGGAAGGTTTGGATTTTAGAGATGCATGGGAAAAAATACAAGAATCCAAGCCCAACCGGCATGGATAGAACTTCATGTTTGAATTCTTTTTACAGGATGATTTGTTGTTCAAAGGAAAAGAGTTGTGTACACCTGAAGGATCAATGAGGGATAACTTAATAAGAGAAAAATATAGTGGAGGACTAGCTGGTCATTCTGAGATGGATAAAACATTGGTGCAGTTGAGGGAGAATAACTATCGGCCAAGGATGAGTGTGGATGTGAAGAAGGGTGCAAAGTTTGCTAACATGCTAAGAGAAAAACTCACGATGCAGGTTTGTCTCAGTGATTACCAATACTGGAAATACCATGGGAAGACATGAGTATGCATTTCATCTTTTGTTTTCCAAGGAAACATAGAGATAATGACTATCTTAGTTGTCGTCAATAGATTTCAATGATCGCAAACGTTGTTGCATATAAGAAGACAAGTGATGCCACAAACATTGCCAATTTGTTTTTCAATGAGATATTAATATTGCATGGTTTGCCAAAGCCTACAGTTGTGAATAGGGATATAAAGTTTGTTGGACACTTTTGGAGAATTTTTTGTAGAAAATTGAGCGTGAGGTTGAGTTTCGATTTAGCCTATCATCCAAAAATGAATGGGCAAGTGGAGGTAGTGAATAGAAGGTCCGCTAAATCAAGGCTTATCAAGACTAGTTTACAGATGCATTCTGCATAGTGTGTGGCAAAGAAGAAACAATTGATCATATCTTTTGGAAATGTTCAACAAGAAGAGGCCTTTGAGGGTGCTTGCAAGCTGAATTAAATTTCACTTTTATTACTCCTCTCTCTTAGAAAGGGTTTCTTTTAGGGGATTTTTGGTTGGTTAGGGACAACTGCAAGGGTTTATGACATACAAGGTTGGCAACAATCAACTTTATTTTGAGTGTGAGGTTGAGTTTCGATTTAGCCTATCATCCAAAAATGAATGGGCAAGTGGAGGTAGTGAATAGAAGGTCCGTTAAATCAAGGCTTATCAAGACTAGTTTATAGATGCATTCTGCATAGTGTGTGGCAAAGAAGAAACAATTGATCATATCTTTTGGAAATGTTCAACAAGAAGAGGCCTTTGAGGGTGCCTGCAAGCTGAATTAAATTTCACTTTTATTACTCCTCTCTCTTAGAAAGGGTCTCTTTTAGGGGATTTTTGGTTGGTTAGGGACAACTGCAAGGGTTTATGACATACAAGGTTGGCAACAATCAACTTTCTTTTGAGGACAAGATACCAAGTTGTCTTTTAGAATGGCACTCCCCTCTCTGTATGGGGAAGTTGAGGCTTTTTAGACAAGAGTTGGTTTGGATTGTACAAGCTGAGTTTGAGTTGTTTCGAAGAGTTGTGAACTCTTTTCCTATTGGGATGCAGAATCAGGTTCTTTATTACCCTTTTTATGTAGGGAAAGAGGCTTCATGTTAGCTTTATGTTCGGTTGATGTATTTTATTTATTTTTCTTGCTTTTTGCTAAGTGATTTTAACCTTTTGTTCGTTAGAGTAATATATGATGCATTTTTCTTGCTTTTGGATGATGCATTATTAGATTCATCATATGTAGGAATTGTAATCTTACCCAAACACTATAGGTTATCTTCACGAGGTTGCACCTGTTGAGTTCGCCTACCCCTCGTACTATTTGTTATTCTTAGGTCACAAAACTCTTGAAAAGTCAATATTTGTAATTTTTTTGTACTTAATATTTTGCATGATATGCTGCAAAATCATTACCTATGTGATGTTGGGGCTCTAGATCTTTTGGGTGTTCTTTTTGCAGAAATTTTTGCTCAGAAAGTCTTGGAAGTGGGATTGATTGAGGCTTGCTCATTAGCTTAAGAGCTTCCTTCTCCTTGATTTGCCTTATTTTGATTAATATTTTACAGAGCCTATACTAACCTTCCCATGGATTCTCTCAATGTCATTTGGATTGTTCTTTTCAAATCCCTCTAACCCTGACTAGTAGTTTCTTGCAAATAATTCATTTAATCTCTTATTTCCTTGTCCTCCATGACTTCTATTTTTGGTGACTGAGCCCTTCTTTCACTTTGATAATCCTTGATTTCTCTCCCATTGGCTTGCATAAGATATCATTGAATTAAATTTCCCTGTACATTGGCTAGATCATAGCTCTGATACTTAATGTCTCTTTTCAACTATTTATAAACTCTTAATTTTTTGTGAATTATTTTTACAATATTGAATATTAATAACATAATAAGCAACGACATACAAGATTAATATTCAATACCGTACTAATAACACTAAGACCTTACGATTTTTTTTATTTCAATAAGTTGAAAATACAATGCAACTGAAATTCATGAATACTGATGACAAGACAGTTGGGTATTAAAATAACACACAAAAAATCTTGGTTATACATGTAGAGTACAACACAAGTTTATTGTGGACATACAATAGAAAACACTCATTACAGATCTGCGTTGAACATTTTATCATAAATATAGTTGATGACATGGTATAAATATATTGTAGTAGCAGTATGAATCACTATAGTAGTGGTATAAGTTATTGTAGCGGTTGTACAAATTATTGTACCAGCGGTATAGATCACTGTAGCAAACTGAAAATGGAATAAATTTCAATAATACGACACAAATATGATCCCTGGATGGAATCATCACAACTGTGATTAGAGGTTTTTCATTCTCTAATTTTGCACACCAAAGGGTTTTCGTCCTTGGGTGAAAATATGAACACAAAGGCTCAATCTTGCGAATAGGGTTTGATTTCAGTGAGTAATGAATAATAATATGTTTTGACCCCAACTCCTTTTACAATAATCCTTTTAATTCCAACCCTAAAAGCATTCAAAACACTTTAATAAAATATTATTTTTAGCCCCTTTATAATAATAATACACGTCCTTTTACCATGTTATAAAAAATGAAGTGACTTAGGACCACTTAAGATATTATTATTAAATCATTTTCCTAACCTTGTTCCTTAGCTTATGAGAAATAAGGAATAGGCTATGGGTCCTCTAATTAGATTAATTTGGAAAAGGGGATAGGACACACTTTCATTAAAGCATTAAAGAATTTGTGTTTGTTTCAAATCCAAGTCTTGTGTTTGGAATTCTCTCTTTTTGAAGGGATAACGAGCCTAGTCTAGAGAGTGAGGCAGCCATTCATTTGGCTCCTTCATTCTTGTTTACAACAAACAAATTGGTTCAAGAACAAGGAAATGCGATGAAAGGGAATCGTATTAGATGAAAACACTCAACAATAGATCATTGCATTACTCCTAGATGCCTGATTGAAAATTTATGGATCACAACACAGTGGGTGTAGACCATTGATTGATATGCAAGCATTATTTTGGTAGCTAGCTTTGTTATATGGTTATTACTTTATTTTCATTTTTATGTAGTGTTGTAATAACTCTCTTTAGTTATGTTTGGTTGTCGCTGATGGTCGTATTTTAACTAAGAACGTTGAGTTTTTTTGTCATATATAGGATTGATATATGTCAGATTAAGGGTGCTATGTGATAGGACCTGCCTATACCGAAAAATTGTATTGTGTGTTACCTTATGCAATAATGTTGTTATTCTCTCAGACAACCCCCTCCCTTCGCCCCTCCCTCTCTTCCCCCCTCGTCCCCCCAACCGCTCCCTTATTTTCAGTGCTTTTGTTATTTTTATTCTAGTTAGTTGTTGATCCAAGGGTCCTTTTACCTTAGCACTTTCTATTTTAATTGGATGTATTCTCAAGTCCGATTGACATGTACTTTTGATCATTTGTGAACTTTAATATAATTGCTTTCATTCTTAAGTTCTGTTGTGCTACATTGTGGTATGTGCTTTTAATTCTACAATATTTTTCTCTTGGTAATGCAACTTTTAAAGAAAACAAAGGGATCCCTTTAGGCATTTCATTCAAAAGAAAGCTTGTGTATGCATGGAGAATGCACTTTTGTTGGTTCTTAGAGGATGGGTTGATGGTAATAGGTACATTCTTGAGCCAATGGAATGCCTAGCCTTGGTTGAGCCACTCTAGACATTAACCTTCTAGTAAAGAAATGCTTTGCATTTTTTCCTTAAATATTTAAAAGGTTAGACTAGCCTTAACAATTCAATCCCTTCACCCCTGAGAAAATGGTAACCAATGGTTGCAGACAAAAATATGACTTTTGGAATATTTCTATTTCCCTTGAAGGAGGCGACGTCAATGGTAAGAAGAAATGGTGAGGAATTGTTTTTTGTCGTCTTTGTAATATTTATATTGGGTTTCGATTGTCCACTCAATGCTTTTATTTGTGTGGACCACATGGCTCTTCATATAATGGAAAGGGAATGGGTCTAGCAAAGTTTCTTAGGATTTGGACAGGTTCTATGCAGGTTTTTCAAGGTCTAAGTTGTTATGGATGTGAATGATAGAAACAAATAAGATCAGTTCTAGATATACTAAATCAATGCTTGTAAGTAATCTTCTACAAACTAATGAAATGTTCTTACAGTTGTTGTGCAATTAAATGCTAGGTTGCATTTTTTCACAAAGCTTATGTTATCAATATCTTTTGTCTAATTTCGCATGCTAAGGGTCATAAAATGAAAATTTAAACACCTAAGAGTTGTGATTCCTACCTTGTTTTGTACCCAAATATCATGTAATGAAGGGTTCTTTGCGGATTGCAAGATTCATGAACTGTTGTGATTGGTTGTCCAAATTTTTCTTCAAGCTATTTCAAGACAAATAACATCTTATAATGTTCTTTCCTATGGTCCAATTAGAGCAATAATCTTATTGATAGTTTTGCTCATCTTTTCGACTACATGAGTATCAATTTCTACATATTACACTTTGTGTACGAGAAGCGTTTGTTATATGTTAATTATTATGTAGTATAAAGCTATCTTTAAAATTGTTACTGTTGTCAACTTGGAGCTACGCCCTGAATCGAAGATGTGCATGAAATGACCAATCCTCTATCTAGTTGAAACAATGGGATCTTTTCACGAGGTTGGGTGCCTCAATGGTGAGAAGAACCTCTAGAGAAGGCTGGTTCCTGTAAGATGTATCAATGAGGATCTCTACTCTATGCTGCAGACTACCATGGAAAAGAGAGAAGGAAACTTTAAGGGGACATCCTACCTAATAAAGGTGATACACCAAAAGATTGATCCACTCTACTTGGAACTTTGAACACTGAACAAACAAGGGAAAGGGAAGACCTTAGATTTCAATCGACCACTATGCATAAGTATTTCATGAGAAGGTTCGATCCAATGACCAAAACATGAGGGAAAATGATGGAGAGAGGTCTGATACAAGACACTTTACAGCGACCTAACATCCACTTACAGCTTCAGCAAAAGACATAAAAAACACTTAACTTGACTTGCATAATACAATAAGCTAGCAACTAGGGACGAATCAGAATTTGGGAAGGGAGAAAAATATACCACATATGCAAATTGCTAAATGAATATACACTGTACAAGCACTTGAAATCTGAAAGAACAGTCCTATTGATTGAAGAGGTTACACAACTCACCAATGGCAGGGTCCGGCCTTGCCAAGAGAGGGATGAAAAAATATAAGGCTGAAAGCCAACTTATAGAGAATTACAAAAGCCAAAGATTGGCATTGAAAAAAAAAAGAGGAGGATTGACTTAGATTAACTCAAGGCTGACTTTGCCTTTCAATAAAATATGATTTCCCTTTGTCTTTGCATGAAGCTCCTTGCGCTTGAGGAAGTGGACTTGCCTTTTGTTTATTGAAATGCCCACCTCTCTTTGCATGGAAATCCACGCCAAAGTCAATTTTAGCTTCTACTTGAGCTGTTGGAACGTTTGAAAGTATGAGATGATAATATCATGCATGAAATCCAACGTCAATGTCAATTTTAAAACTCTAACTTGATCCGTTGGAAGCCGAGTTGGAACGTTTGAAGGGCTGAGTTGACCGTTTGATAAGCTGAGTTGGACGAAGAGATCATTCTCCTTTGCATGGAAAACTCCTAGTAGATGCGGTGTTTAACAATTAGTCAACTCTAAATCTAGAACAGTCAACTCGACGTCCGAATTTGGAACTCCGGTTGAGCTGTTGGAATGTTACGAGCTTGAGACGGACAAAAGTGCTTGCATGGAAAACTCCTTGCTGAGTGAGAGATAAATTCAGGTTGAATTTATTTTCTGGCTATTTATTTTTTGTTTCTGTTTCTGTGCATGCTTTGCTCTTGGGTTTATTCTCGCAGACTTATCTTTGGTCTTGGATTTTTCTTCGGATACTTTGTTAGTCCACTTTTCCGCGGACAGTTTGTCGAATATCTCCTTCATCTTTTATGTTCTTGGCTGTATTTGCCTTGGGTTATCTACTTCGGACCTTGCCTTTGGCTTTACCCTCCGAAGGATTTCCTTCGGACAAATTGTCTGCTTGAATTGTCCTTATCTTTTCCCGTGGGCTTTTGTCTCTGTTTATCCTCCGAAGTATTCTTTCAGACTTTTTCCTGAAGGATATTTTCCTTTGCTTTGTTTGTTTCGGACTTTATTCTGTCGGACTTTGTTTGCTTCATTTGTTATCTGGTGGAATCCTCTTCTCGCTGCAACTCTTCACTGCTGCAATCTTCACTTTTCTGCAACCTTCCTTGGCTGCAATTTTCTTCCATCTTTTCATCTTTCACAAGGATGTCTTCAATAATGGGCTTCTCATGAGCCTCTTCTTCTTTAATTTTAAAATCAGATTTGTTATTCTCACATGAGAACCTTACTCTCTTGTTGTTCTCCATGACAACCTTCTTCTCATCAATTTTCTTCTCTTTCATTTGCAACTCGCCATGGTTGCATTCTTCAATCTTCTGTGTGGCTATCTCTTTCTTCAATGTAGCCACCTTTGCCAGACTCCCATCTCCCACACTAA
The DNA here is from genome assembly GCA_037957365.1 of Torreya grandis. NCBI lineage: Eukaryota > Viridiplantae > Streptophyta > Pinopsida > Cupressales > Taxaceae > Torreya > Torreya grandis. The sequence continues at coordinate 446,005 of JARHVA010001054.1, forward strand.
ATATTTTTTGCCTTCAGGGAGTCTACCATCTCCCACACTAAATCTTCTTCTTCATTCTCACAATCTGTAAATCTTTCCATCAACAATTCCAGCAACCTATCCCAAGTCCTCAATTTTTTCATCCATTATTCTTTTGGTGGAATCCTTCCACTCTTCTTTGCAATCTTCATCTTCATACCTGCAAAAACATACACATTCACATAATGCTCTCTAGAATCCTCTCTCAAAGAATTAAAACTTGCTCTGATACCACTTGATGTGGCCTCCAACCACATAAAATATTCAACAATCCTTATCCCTCTCAAATTATCTCACAAACATATAATCTTCTCACAAAATCATAAACATTCTCATTAATCAACAATAATTCATTACATTTCACAAGGTCATGCCAACCATGCATGCCATTAAACAAGCTTCACCAAGCTATCTTTCTAACTCATACTAACTTGGCACTCCAAGTCAACCATGCATGCCATTAAACAAGCTTAACCAAGCTATCTTTCTAACTCATACTAAATTGGCACTCCAAGTCAAAGAGGCACCAAAGCTTTCACACAAGCTTTCTTCCCAAACTGGCCTACCAAATACAAAGGAGATTAGTCAGCTTATAGAATTTACAATGAAGAAGAGTAAGGAAAGCCAACAAATTCAACCTCCTCCACTTGGAGGAACTATTCATCAATAGGAAAAGGTGTTCCACTTTAGTTTGGACCCCTCCAACATGTGTCACTCAAATTTGTCTCCCACTCCACTAGGTGGTCAATCAAGAAAATTGTCTTTGTCTTCCACTTTGCATGTGCTTCTAAAAGTAATGGATTCTATTTTTGACTTGTCCCCAAATAGAATTTTGACCCACTCTCATAATGGCAACCAAAATCAAGGCCCCACATGGAAATTTGCCCCACTTCACATGGGTGATCAATCTGGATTAGTGGTCTTGGTCTCCCACCTACACAAGAGTCAAAAAAGGTGAATCTCTTTTTTGACAAGAGATCAAGTCATAATTATGGAGCCCCACTACAAATTCATCCCATATCCATCCATATCAATCCAAAAGTAGATGTCCCGTGTGCCTTGGTGGAGAACTAGGCCTAATATGCCACCTCACCAAGATGAATAGTGTATGTCATCATCATTAGTGAATAGTGACAACATGAATAGTGTTTTTCTTCCACGTCACTGTCCTAAATTGCATCATATGGTATCATAGTTGGTTCTTGAAGAAAAATAGACCAATAAACTTATGCAGAAAAACAATGCCAATAGAATCTAAAGATATAATAAAAAGGAATAATGGCTCATACACGATACATGAAATTTTGATCGTGTAAACTCTTGTGAAGAAAAACCCAACACGACCATCGTCCATATCACATTAATTGAACCATTTACAATACAATAACACACTTCAAAGTTTTGTTTTATTTTAATGCATGTATGATATGTGTAAGCACATTAATAGGAAACTGTCCAAGCAAATATTACAATACAATGAGTACAAACCATGGCATTGGAAACTATGAGTTGTAAACCATAAAAAAAACCACCCATACTAACCCAAAACCCTATTAGGGTCCCTAATTTTTTTCTTCGGGGAGCTCCCACCACCAAGCCCTCGTATGGGGGGTTGTTGGCCTCCCGTTACTCCTTGTTGGGGCGATTCTCTAAACCTTATTAATACATGTCGGGCTAAACAGTCCAAGTGTGTAAATCATAAAAAGTCTACAACACATCCAACAATCTCCCTCTTGTCGAACACGTTGCGTAGGGGGTCATGCCTACATACTTTTAGCAATTAAATGCAGACATGTGTATTGATCTTATGCAACAAGAAAACTTCTCAATACTCACAATGTTTGTCAATGAATCAATAACATTATCTAATGTATCAGCGTTTTCCAACCACACTTTATCTTCAACAATGCCTCTAACAAACTGGTTTTGTACATCAATATGCTTCGACTGAGCACAATAAGCAGGGTTCTTTACCAAACAAATTGCATTTTGATAGTCATAATCTATCCTTATTGCTTTCTATAAGAAACCAACATTTAAACACAACTTTTGTGACCATACAACTTCCTTGTATGAGTGTCTACCATGCACTTAGCTTGTATAGTTGACAATGCAACTACTACCTTTTATTAGAATTCTGGACTAGCCGGGAACAAGCATATCAGTTTGACATAGCTCACGATATGACGAGTATAAAAAAAGAGAAAGATTCGGGTATAATAATATGCTTTTTTTATTGCATTAACACTGTATAAAAGGTAGGAACTAAACAATACGAATAACCTCCCACAATCTATTCTCCATTTTACACCAGGACAATGTGAAAGTGAGGGAGACCCTTGATTTTATAAAGCATGAATGACCTCATAAATGCAGGTGGTTGCATAAATTCAAGCAGTTGCATAAAGTCCACTTTGGTGTTTAACTTGGACTTTATTGCAAGTTGCCATGTGAGTGCACAACTTAGATTTTGGTGCAAGTTCCCATGTGAGTGTGCAACTTGGATTTAGTGCAAGTTATCATGTCCAAATAAGATTATTTTCTAAATAAGAGAGTAATAAATCCTAGGATAACTACTTACGCACTAAGTAAACTTAGTTGTAATTAGCAATCTACACCAACACCTTTCTCTTGCTCATCTAACTGACTTCCCCACAAAATCGGTTAAACACAACCACTTATAGATCTACAACCCAATTAGCATCAAAAAAACCTTTTACATTTATTATTTTATCATGCTTAGGTGTTCCTTGATCGCAGATTGCATAATCTAAAGTTCCATATAAATATCTGGAGATGCTCTTCACAACAGTCCAATGTTCCTTTCCTGGGTTTGACATATATTTGCTCACAACTCTTACTACATGGGCAATGCCGGTTCTAGTACAAGCCATATCATACATTAGGCTTCTAACAACACTTGAATAGGGAACCTAAGGCGTACTCAATCTCTTCTTGTGTCTTGGGACGTGTAGGAAATAAAGTACTCACAAGTTTACATTCATGCATTCTAAATCTTTAGAATATCATCTCAACATATTTACTCTGATTCAACCATATTTACTATGTTCGAAAAGTTTGGGTTGTTCGAAAGGGGGGAAAAGTTCAGAAGTTCAAGATTTTGAAAAAAGTTCAGTTCAGTAAGTTTGGTAGTTCGGTTAGAAATTTTTTATAAATTATAAAAAATAAATATATCATACATATTTGTAAAACATAAAACATAAATAAGTTGATAACACATGATAGCAAAATCTAATAGAGTGTCAAACTTCAATGTCCATTGTTCAATGTCATACATATAAAATATAACAATGAGAATGGTGAAATATCCTTTGCTTAACATTAAAGTTTTTAGCATTAATTAAAAATGGGAATGAATTTAAACATCCACAATATCAAACCCTGCATCTACACCAAAATCATTACTAGCAACATCATCTAATCCTACATTAGTAGGCTCATCAACAACATCAATATTTTCATCATCTCGAAGGCATGGTTTGCCAGGGTGAGAGTTGCCATCTTCATTTGCAAGAGAGTATGAAATCGTAAATTGTTATGAACAAACACAAGATAAAAGATTTTTTCAGTCCCTCGTCGGTTCCTTTTGTTAGTGTGGATTAAGTTGTGTGTACTCTAGTTTCTTTCACATGCAAAAGCATTGGAACACTAGCTGAAGATTCACACGGTAAGTCTTTACAAGGATGGAGTAGAAGTCCTATAAGTCTGCCACCATTTAGACGGTTCCCACATCACTTTGCTTGCCTTTGCTTCTTTGATGCCAAACATATTCAATTGGTTCTTGAAAACAGTAAGTTGTTTCATTGTTTCCTTCTCTTCATCAATAAGCAACCTGTCTATTAATAAGTTCTCTAATTTTTTCACAATCCATGAGATTGAGAATGAGTTTTCTCTGATCCAAAAATTTGTACACAGTTTATTCCCAGAAAACTCATTCTCACCCTATCTATTGTTGCAATACACCTCATTATCTCTTCATCTGCATGACGATTTACCTCCACTAATTTAGGATCTAAATAGTAAGCTACCACGTGTAGAGTACAATTTAGCATGAATTATGGCTTGTCCACAATTTCTCAAATGCTCTTGACTTCTTCAAGATTACCGGCAAGTAACTTTTGAATTTCTTCCTTTGCTTTGTCCATTCCCTCGTACACAAAGCACATACAAGCTTGATTACCATCAACCATTCTCAAAATTTTAACAAGAGGCTTAAACACCATTATGATTTTCTTGGCCCCCTCCCAAAATGTGTCCCCTAAAATAATTCTTTGAATATCTTCTGAATGGGCTTTTTTGGAAAGCTTTGACTCTGTCCATTCATCAATAACTATCATTTCTCTCATTGTTGTCCTCTATTCCACCTCCCTTTGCAAAGTAATGAAGTTGATGGCAAATCTTGTTTCAGCAGGGGATAGAAGCTCACGCTTTGAAAATGAACGATACAAGTTCAATGTCAAGTGGTGATTGATGATAAACTTAGATATTTGTTTTCCTTTAATCACAATATTACTTACCCACTCCAATTTTGAAAAAAAGTAGTTTTTTGTTCATTACTTGTATCGATTGATTTTATAAACCTAGCACCATTAGAGGATATTGCCAAAATATTTTGGAGGGGCCTTCTTGAATCAGACTAGCGATCACTTACGATTGTGCACCCTGCTCTTTTCTATTTTATTTTTTAATTTCAGTTACCTCACTAGATATGGTTGCCACTTCGTCTTCAAGAAGACTAGTTCTTACTTTTTCATGGCAAGGCAATGTGTAACCCTTCCCAAATTCGATTGCCACATCTAGAAAGGTTTTGAAATGTGGGGAGCAAATGACATTGAATGGCCTCATCATAAAACAATCTCCCTACCAGCCTATCTACATCATGTTTTTGTTGTGGGCTCCACATGGACTTCAATGAACCCTGTGACTTTTCAGCTTCACTTGCATTTCTATTTGAAAATGATGATTGAACGTAAATTGAACTATTGAAGGAGCCAATTTGCAAAGATAGAGTGTTGTATTTTAACCTTCTTTGCTTTTGAAGCAAAGGATCCAACGTGACTCACATCATATTTAACTTGCACCCATTTTATGAAATCTGCATACTCCAGTTCCTTTAAATTTTCATTTGCTATGGTGCAACATTTCACATCTGTAAATACTTCAAGATAATGGTACTGAACTCTAGTGACATTTCCCGTGGTATTATCATTGCATGGGGTGCATCTTATGTGTTTTTTTATCATTTCTTTGGATGATATATTTCATTTTTAATGGACAATTGGTCATGTTTCCCCATGTACCCTCACTGCCCACTGTATTAAACTTTACAATTGTACCTTGGTCCCTCACTGCCCAACCTTGAATACACTATTCTGAACTTTCCAACTGTGCCTTGGTCCCTCACTGCCCACTGCTCAAACTTTTGATCTTTGTCCTGAACAATGAAATTTAATGAAAATTTCACCTGTAAATGTTAATATTTTAATATTTTTAATCTCTATATACTAAAGTCTAATACTTAAAAAACAAAATTATCATATTTTAATATTTATAATTTTAAATATTAAATTACCTACTAGGTTGCTTCTAAATTTAAACTTACAAATCTAAACGCTAGAAGACAAAACCTAAACATACAAATCTAATTAAAATTTTAAGTTATTAATGATTTACAATTATAAACATGTAAAACCTAAACACTAGATGACAGTTTGAAAATACCCGTTGATCAATATCAATGCACTTTGGCGATGATAGATGGCGATGGCAAATGGCAAGCAAATGGCGATCTTAAGTCATTGAAGTTGTCGATGTAAAATGAGTCTTTCTCTTTCCATTTTAGCCTTTAATATTTATCCTTCGACTGGTTCACTCCCTCCGATTCAAACACTCGCCAACTAAGTAGACTGCCAAACCCAAACTCGAACAGGGAAGAACAACAATAAATGCCAAACACTGACGGTGTATTTGTGTGGTGTGCCAACTGTGAACAGGTCTAATTGTCTATGCAACTACGAACAAGTCTCCATCCAACTACAAACAAGTCTTCGTCCAACTGCAACCAGGGATGTGCAATGTTTTCAAACTGTGTTCACCATTTTCGTGTAACTGCAAACAGGGCTATGCAAACTTGAAATTGTGTTCGTTGTGTTACTTTTAGCCAACAAGTTTTCTACTAGCAGGGAATTTTGCCAAGTCCGACCAAGAACTCAATTTCTTCATCCATGGACTTCTTCCATAATTTGTTTTCCTTTGAATTAGGGGCCTCCCTCACAGTCTTGGGATCTTCATCAATAAAAAATAACACTGGTAAAACAAATGCAAAAGATAAATCAAATGTACTATATCTTTATGGTTTCCTTCTAATTCGATATGTTCTTTTCAATACAAGAGTCTGAAATCCTTCTTCTTTTGGTTCATTTGGATCTTTCTCATGCAACTCACTTTCTATTTCATCTTTTTTTGTTATTTCGTATTCATATATAGATTTTCCCTCCTCTAATTCAACCTACAGATTTCATGGTTCTTCCTTTGGTTGTCCTTGCTTTGGAATCCCATTAGCTTCTTTGAAGATTACAATATGACTATAAACAATCTTCTTTATTTTTTGGTTCCAAAGCTTGCATCCTTTTACACCATTACCATATCCAATAAAGATACACCACTGATTTATAGCCTAGCTTAGTTATTTTTTCCTTTGGAATATGTGCATAAGCATTGTAACAAAAAATCGTAAGATGTCGGAGAGAGTTTCTTATCAGTCGATGCTTCTTGTGAAGTTCTATCAATAAAGGTTGATGTGGGTGATTGATTGATCAAGTAATAAACAATCGTTATTTCTTCTAGCCAGAATTTTCTTTCTTAGCCTACACCACGAAGCATACTTCTAGCCTTATCCATTAGAGTCATGTTTATTATTTTTGCAACTCCATTTTATTTGTGGTGTATATGGAGTTATCTTTTGCCTTGTTATTCCACAGTGGTTACGAAATTGCTCAAATGCATTTGAATAGTTCTCGCCACCTTTATCACTTTTCAAAAGCTTTATCTTCTTCTCTATTGGTTTTCTACAAGAGCCTTAAACTCCTTAAATTTATTTAAAACATCATATTTGTTTTGGAGAATATATACCTAAGTTTTCCTCGAGAAATCATCTATAATAATGACATAATAGAAAAAAATTCCTAGTGAGTGAACCATCACAAGTCCAAACACTTTATTATGTATTAATTGAAAAATCCCATATGCTCTTGTAGAACTACTGGGAAGCTTTTAGAGTTTGCTTACCATATGCACAATATTCACAAAAATCAAAATCTAAAGGACATTAAAAAATTGCTTCAGCCATACCTTTAGTTTGCAATGCTCGAAGGCCTTTATTTTTTTTGCAGGTAGCAGAAGGATTCGATTTGATTCATTTTTAACCTCAAGAACAACAAAGCTATTACATCCATAACTTATAGTGCTTGCCTTAAGCTTGAATAGCATTCTAGTATGGACTCCTATTTCCAATACCATTGCTTCGTGAATCATCTTGCAGTGATCTTTGTTAAATATTACATATACACCCACGTCATTCATCTTGCTTATAGAAATCATATTTTTAGCCAAAATGTACATAATACCAAGAAGGGTTTTAACTCTTCTATCTTTGAACATAAACTTGAATTTTCCTTGACCTATGATTTTTTCTTTAGAGTTCTCTTGAGAATACATCATCTTCATTAATCTTTTCATATTCATAAAACTATCCCTATGGGGAGTCATATGAAATAAAGCACCCAAATCAATCAACCATGCATCATGGCATGCATGTGTACTTAAAGTTGCTAAGTATAAATCCCCCGAGTCTTCACTAGGGGTATTTGTTTATGTAAATGGGACATTGTCCATGGACTTACCTTATTCAACATTTTCAGACTTGCATTGATTCTTTAAATGTTGAGTTTTATCATAGTTCTAACATTTCCTCATAGATCTTCCTCGAGATTTAGTTTTAGCTCTTGACATTGTTTGTCTGCCCAATGACTTGTTTTTGGATAATTCTTGGGTACGACCTCTTACAAACAAGGCATTCTTTGTTTGATAATCCACTATGGATTTTCTCCTCCTTTCCTCTAATAACAAAGTTATGACTACACCTTCAAGCTTTAATGTAGATTTAGTACTACTAATGACCATAACAAGATTATCCAATCAGGCAAAGAACATAATAAAGTATTATACTTTTCTTCTTCATGCATTTTAATATCAATTGAAAGTAATTGACTTGTGACAATGTTAGACACATTTAGATGCTTTGTCATAGAGTCGTCATCATTCATCCTTACAAAATACAACTTTTTTTGAAGAAAAAGTTTGTTCATTAGAGACTTTGTCTGGTACAAAGTCCCTTACTTATCCCAACAGTCCTTAGTGGTGGCTTCTTCAGAGATATTCAACAACATTGAATCTAAAATATAGTTTGTTTGAAATTTTTGCCTTTTGATCCATCTTTTCCCAAACTTTTGCCTTCATACTCGTAGGTTGTGTTCTAGATACAACAGCCCACCGATCTTTGTACATAAGAGTATCTTACATCTTGAGCTTCCATAACTCGAAGCGTTGGCTATTAAATTTGTCGATGTCTATCCTTGTGCTTCATGTCACTTTCCTTTACACAAATTCTCCTTCGCAAATCTCCCACTCAAGAAACATTTTATCATAGGGCTAAGATGCGCTAGCTCTTCAAGCAAAGATAAATTCTAGCTCTAATACCAAATAAAGAGAATTAAACCAATAAACTTATGTGGGAAAAGCAATGCTAAAAAAATATAAAGTTGTAGTAGAAATTAAAAATGGCACACACACAATACACATGTTTTTCCCCTAGGAAAACCCTTTCGAGAAATAACTCAGCACAACAACCTTCTACCTTATTGCATCAATTCAATATTTTTTTATACAATAGTGTACTTCAAAGTTTTGCTTTACCCTAATTCACATACGAGTAGTTCTAAGCACATCAATAACAAACCGACTGAGCGACATTACAATACAATGGGTACAAACCATGTGCTTGGAAATTGTGGGTCGTAAACCATGGACCAAAACCATCCATAATGGTGCAAAACCATATAGAGGGTCCCCAATTTTATTTTTCAAGTGCTCCCTCCCTCAAACCAGGCTAGTGGCTAGTTGGGGTGATGCACAAGATGCCATCAGTACATGTTGGGCTATACAATCCATAAGGGGTGTAAATGATGGAAAGTATGCAACACATATCCAACAGTGATAACTCTGGGAGGAGGAAGAAAAAGGAAGATTGCTAAAGAAGAAGCAATAATAGGAAGAACAAGGATGTGAATCAAAGTGGAAGGAAGATAAAGTGTTATGAAGATCCAATTGATTAACCAAAGAAAATTCAAAGAGAAGTATAGAGAAGACAAGGAAGAAAACAAGGAAGGACGAAAGTAAACCCATGAAGGGTTATAGTTCAACTAGAGAGTTGGTATTGAGAAGTGTAAGTAGGCTGATAAGGAGCAAAGAAAAGGACGATTGTCCTATGTGTTTATGTTGAATTTCAAAACATGTGTGATAGTGAAAGTGGGGGAGAAGGTCTAGGAAGTGGTCTTGGATGAATTGAGAAGAGTGTACATCTTCCACTGAGAAAAAGTGGGTAGACGATGTTGATTTTGTCCTCCAATAGGCCAAAGTGGGTAGTGGGCAAGATTAAATTGTGAGAAGAGATCTCCAGAGAGAGTCAAAAGTGAGGCTTTTTAGCAAAAATGACAATTAATAAAAGTTAGGCAATGCCTTCCATCAGAGAAGTTGGTGGATAGAAGGTGTAGTAGCAGTCACTGTTCTCCATCTTGACAAGGTGGGTATGGAATTGCAGGACCAGGTTGACTCCTGTGATAGTGTGGGAGAAGAAAATGTAGCTAAGAGGTGCCTAAAGTGAGAGAACTTAAGTAGGCTTGCAACAAAGGAAAGTTTAAACGGTAGGAGTTGAATTGTGTGAGGTGTTCAAACCCCAAGAAGAGAAGAAAGAAATAGTATAATGGTAGAGTTAGAATAATTGAGCAAAGAAGTTGAGATAGGGGTGAAGAGTATTCCAGAGATGGAAGGGAAAGATGCAGCCCAAGTGGCTAAGATGAAATAACTTTTGAATACTATGCAAGAAATAGTGGAAGTGAAAACAAGGAGGAAAAGAAGGCGTAGCTCAAAGTTATCCATGGCTGAAATCAATATCTTGAGGGAAGAAGTAGAAGTTATTAAAGCAATCTTTGACGGAAGAACAAGAGGTTATTAAGGCAATTTGGTCAATATGACAAAAGAAAGTATCAAATAAGAATTGGTTCCACAATACACTAAAGAGTCGGACATCAGGAAAATGTCATGGATGACTATATGCATAGCTGACATGAAGAAGAGGAAGGTTGTCTAGAATGAGAAAACCTTGCAGTTAATTGTAGAGTCTCATGAAAATGTCAATATAGTGGAAAGACAAACAATGATGGAAGTGGAAAGTGAATAGAAGAATATGAAAATGCCAGTGGAAGTACTTGATTTGCATAATGCCTTGTTTGATGATTTTTTTGCATGTACAGCAAAGACATTTCAAGACCTCAACCAATCCTATATAAGGTTTAAATATTTGCTTACATCTATTAACAAATTCTCCTGAAGAACATGGGTTTATTTCCTAAGGCATAAGAATGAGGATTTTCACATGTTTATGCAATTCAAATCCTTAGTCAAAAATCAATTCGGGAAGTCTGTCAAGGTAATTACGATGGATAATGGTGGAACATATGTCTATGGTGAGTTTGAATACTTTTGCACGTAACATGGCATTCATTTGTAGCACACAATGTCTTATATCTCACAATAGAGTGTAGTTTTCGAAGGAAAATTTGCATTGTAAAGGAGATATAAAACTATATGCTTTGGTCTAGGGACTTGTCTCCACATCTTTGGGAAGAAGCCTCAACTCGACCTGCTAGATTCAAAATTGCATACCTCACTAAGAAATACAAAGGAAGAGTCCAGAGGAAGATTGGAGTGGGCGGAAGCCTTCACTAGACAATAATGTTTAAGTGTGATGCTTGGCTGTACATACCCAAGGACAAATGCAAGGTCATACAAAAGCAAGGCAAATTTTTTTTTTTGGTAACATAGAAGGTGTTAAGGGGTATAGATTGTTTGAAAGATATATGAGAAAGAGTTTCGCAATTTTGATTTATGATTGTCGCATTGTTGTGTCCTTTTAGATGATCTTTTCTGTTGTTTTTAGTTGTACGAGCCTATCGCAACAAGTTTTTTGGCATTTAGCATTGGTTATTGGATCCTTCTTGTCTTAGCGTGACCCCTCATTTGTCATTTCTAAGGACTTTGGGATTTGTAGCGATCGCATATTGAAATTTTTTCACATTTGCCCTTTGGGCAAATGTGTGGTGCTTTATTTTATTATTCTTGATTATGGCTATCATCGGATAGGGCAAAGCTACGAGTAAGGAACCAATGGGTAGAATGGATGTTGTCAGACCATGCTTCAAAGAAGCTCTTCGTAGGGGATCAAAAATTTAAATGCTAGAAAGGAATCCTCAAAAGCAACATCTGAAGATGCCCAAACAAGACCCTAGAAAGAATGAAAATGGATGCATGAAAACAACTGATGGTACACCAATGTTAAAACTTCAAAAATCGGATGTGCAAAGCAGTATTAATGAATTGGAAAGTTGAGGCTTGATCATTCAGTTTTTGGGTTTTCTCCCTTCATTGGCGGCCTTCAAAGAGTGGGCGAAAAAAGTCTGGAATACTAGAGGTGAGTATACGGTTTTCATTTATTCGAATGGATATTTCTTGATTTTCTTTGCCTCAAATATGGATCAAGAATTTATTTTCTAGGGTAGCCCATGGTTCTTTGGATGGGCGGGCTTGTTCATGAAACCCTGGCATCCTATGTTCAGAGTAGATGAACTGCCTTCTGTAGCTCATGTATGGGTGTGACTGTTTGGGCTTCTAGCAGAATATTTGAATCAGACTATGTTTACAATGATAGGCAATACTCTTGGGACATTTATGATGACATCGGATGCATCCTTATAGCTGGAATAAATGATCTATGCTCGAATATGTGTATTAATGGATCTTAGAAATCCCTTACCAACAAAGATATCTCTGGTTGTGGAGGAGAAAAAATGGGACTAGGTTCTAGACTATGAAAACATTCCTTTCTGATGTTATATTTGTCATGAATATGGTCATTTGTTCAGAGATTGTCCGCAAAAAGTTCCAAAACCACATGTGGAGGATAAGCCCCAGGATAATTTTATCATTCCAAAGAAGAAGAAACTAGCGAGGAAAAATGGGCAAGAGCATACAAAGGGAAGCAGCAGGAATAGATTTGCAAGTTTACAACAGAATCAGGAAGATAAAAAATTGGAGGATCTTATGGAGTCACAAATTCCAGAGACACAAGTGGACAAGCAAGAGGGAGTCCCAGATCAGCGGACGGTGGAAGACCGAAACCAACTTGTTGTATTTCAAGAGCCACAGATCCAAGAGGCAACCTGTACTATTTTTTTAAAAGTTATCAGCAAAAAATAAAGTACCAAGACCAATTTGTCAATCAAAATCAGCAGTCAAGAGAAATAAAAGGGATGAAAAAGGGTCTGGTTCTGAGGGATAATATTACTTTGTAAGAACAAGCATATTCCTCTTTAGGTATGGCTCTGGAAAAGAGTAAAAAATTAAAGTTGTATACTAACATTAATGTTGGCCGCAAATCGAATCATAATATTCTTCAGCATGAAGGTTAGAAGTTGATTAATGCAAGAAAAGTTTGGGATTAGTCCCAAATTTTCCAACAACCTTCTCAATGAAAGTAATAACTTGGAGTATAAGGGCCCTGAAAGGCAGCCCTTCAAAAATATAGGAAATCAAAAGAATGATTTAGAAGAACCATCCTATGTTGGTGTTTATCCAAGAGACCAAAGTTTCTATGGAGCTTATGTTTGTGTTAGCAGAAACAATTTGTCCCAAGGCCCAACACTTATCTATTAGCTCACAAGTGGCTTCAGGAGGCATAGCTTCGTTGTAGGATTTGAAGGTTGTCATAGTTATGAATTCTTGTGCGATTAAAGGGGCCATGAATTTGCATACGTATTCAAAGTTGGATGATCAATAGTTATTACTGATTAATGTTTATGCTCCAACTGATCTAGAGGATAAGAAGAAATGATGGCATAAAATTATATATATATATATATTCTGGAGGTGTCGCTTCTTATTGTTGGATATTTTAATACTATCCTTAACCTTCAGGGGAAACAAGGGGTGAAGAATTAGTTGGATTTTAATTCCTATATTATGTCCTCCTTCATTGAGTCACATCATTTGGTTGATGTGCCTACAGGGAATGGAGTGAAGACAAGGTCTAATAGGAGACAGGGACAGGATTGTATCCTTGAAAGATTGAATTGGTTTTTGGTGTCTGAAGAATTTTGGATGTAGGAATTTGTTTCTAAGGCTGAGATTCTAAATAACATTGGCCCAAATCATTGGCTAGTGTATTTGGAGATGGGGAAATCAACACCTTACCAGGGTCCATTCAGGTTCTAGTTGATGAAGAGATTGGTAAAGTATATTCAGCAGTGGTGGTAGGGAGGGAAACCAAGATATGGTACTCATATGTTTGCTTTTGTCAAGCATTTGGCTTATATAAAGCTCAAGCACAAAGATTAGTATTGGAATGAGTTTGGGAATATCAAGGATAAGAAAAATAAAAATTTGGAACAATTGGAAGAGTTAAATTGTCATTTCCAGAATTATGGAAGCAACACGAATCTTTTACACAAAAAATGTCTTTTGAAAGCAGAGTTACAAGACTGGGAAATCGGGGAGGAAATAATGTGGAAGGAAAAATCTAGGATCCGGTGGGTGAAAGAAGGGGATAAAATGTTTTCCTTCTTCTATAAATCATTATTGTCTAGACAAGTCCACAAACATTTCAACTCTCTTACGAAAGGTGGGAACAAGGAATACTCTCTGGAAGAAATGAAGAATTTGGCTCAAAATTATTTTAAGCAATTATTTACGGCTCAACCTCTTCATTTACCTTACCAACAAAAAAGTGTTAGATACTTTACCTTGTTTTATATCTTACCAAGATAATGAAAAGCTTACTCAGCCAGTTACGGAAAAAGAGTTAGAAGGGATAGTGTTTAGTATGAATAAAGGCAAAACTCCAGGCCCAAATGGTTTTCCTATTGAATTTTACCAAAGTTTTTGGGATATAATTAAAATGGATCTTCTTCATGTAATAGAAGAGGTACGAACTGCTAAAACAATGCTTAAGTAAATTAACAAAAGTTTCATAGATCTTATTCCCAAAGTTAATGAGGTGGAGGATATTTTAGGTTTTCGACCTATAGCATTGTGTAATGTTCTATATAAAATAATTATTAAAGTCATGGCAGCAAGGTTGAAACTTCACTTACATAAGATTATATCCCCTGAACAAGGATGTTTTGTTCATGAATGCCAAATACATGATGATATTGTGTTAGCACAAGAAATTCTTCATTCAATGGACATCCAAAAATCTCCAGCTATGTTTATTAGATTGGATCTCTTTAAGGCTAATGAAAGAGTGGATTGGGGCTTCTTATGTCAAGTTTTGGCCCAATTTGGATTCTCGAAGGAATGGATAGATTGGATAAAAGCTTGTTGAATGGCACTCTTAATGAATGGCACTCCATCTCAACTTTTTGGATATTCTACAGGGATAAGACAAGGAGATCCCTTATCCCCCTTTTTGTTTTGTTATTTTGGCCGAGTGTATGGGTAGATTAGTTACCAAAGCTTGTTAGGAAAAGAAAATTCATGGTATACAGTTGCCTAGCAATGTTTTGCCAATAACACATTTTCAATTTGTGGATGATTCAATGATGGTTGGCCACGCTACCTGTTTGAAAGCCCAACAATTTGAAAAACTACTGCAGGTTTTTACAACCACTGGTTAGTTGATCAATCATGCTAAATCTCGTATTATATTTTTTCACTGTTCTAATAGACAAGAAGAACAAATTATTAATATCTTCCATTTTCAAAGGTCTTCTCTCCTGCTTCAATATTTGGGGGTCCCTTTGGCATCCAAGCAAATATGAGAGTGGCATTAGCTTATTAATAAAGTTGATTCTAAAATGAAGAAATGGACGAATAAATGGCTATCATCAGGAGGTAGAATGGCGTTGGTCAAGGTAGTCCTATAGGCAATGCTAATATATGTTGCATTTATTTTGAATATTCCAAGCAATATATTGATGCAGTTGGATTCCATACGGCATAAATTCTTATGGCGTGGTATGCAAGTTAAAATAAAGTTGTCCTTAGTCAAGTGGGGAAATCTATGTAGGCTAAAGAAGGAAGGTGGGCTAGGCTTTAGATCTTCTTCAATGCAGATAAAGGCCCTTGTTGCCATACTCTATTGGAGGTTTCTTGTAAGCCCAGATTAATTATGGGCGGCCAATATTCGAGCCAAATATGCAGAGAAGAATCCTTCAGATAGAATTATTTGGTTATCTATTCTTGCTAAAGGTTCGCCCAGTCTCACAGTCCTTAGAGTGGGTGAAGAAATTATCAAAAAATAACTCTTCTCAATTGTGAATAATGGGCAAAAGGAAAACTTTTGGACTGATTCTTGGGAGGGACAACCCCCTTTATTATCCAATACCACCACTTTCAACATGTCATGGAAGAAATGCATAACATAGAATGCATAAAGGTTGCACAATAAGGTAGAATGGACACTCATCCTTGGGAAGTGGTAAGTGTTGGATTTCGGTGTCAAAATGTCCTATTTACATTGGGCAATAGGAACAAATTAAGCTTAATACTATCTTGAAGGAATGTCCTTTGCCCACTTCAAATAAGCCTGACATGTTAGGATAGGGGAAGTCAGCTATTGGTATTTATACAATATCATCAAGATATGCTTCTTTGAGTAGGAGAACAACTCATCCTCTTAAGGAAGTATTTAGACATATATGGTAGCCTACTATATGGCCTAAGGTTAGTTTTTTTGTTTGTTTGCTTATAAAAAAAAGAGTTTTAATTGGTGAATGTCTTATGAAGCATGGTTTTCATAGGCCATTTAGATGTGCATTGTGTTTGGATAATGAAGAAACCATATATCATTTGTTCTTCCAATGTCCATGAGTTATACCTTTATGCCAACAACTTTCTACATTATTTAACATGCATTGGAATAATATTGGGTCTTTTGAAAAATTGATTAAAGACTGGCAAGGACACCTTCCTAAAGGGCAAAATTTACTTCCAATTTTCTAGATTGGCATTTCACTTCTCCTTTGAAATACTGGAAAGAAAGAAATAATAGAATTTTTCAACAAGGTAAGCGGAATACTTCTTATGTTTGGGAGAAAACTAAAATCAATGTTGTTGAAAGTATTAAACATAAGATTTCTTTACTTCCTATTCTTACCCTAGAATGGGAGGATATTTGTAAACAGCTATATGTGCAACTCGTCGATTATGCTATGACAGCTTTTTTGGAAAAAAAGACATTGATGAGGGATGGTCAATGGATTTCCCCCTCTATGGGGTATGGGAAACTGAATATTGATGGAGCTTCCAGGGGTAATCCATGTCTTGCAGCTATGAGAGGAATCAGTAGAATCTCTGATGGCTCGATGGTGTTCTTATTTGCAGAAAATTTGGGAGCCACAACTCATAACCTAGAGGAGATCAAGGTTGTGTGTAAAGGCATGTAGGAGGATTTGAAAAATGGGTGGCAAAATATTCAAATTGAATCGGACTCTAAAGTGATTGTTAAATTGTTATCTGATCAGGAAGAAGTTCAAAGTCCAAACTCAAGGATGACGAGAGAGGTTTGGAAAATAAGAAGATTGCAAGAATAGATTCAAGAGGTGTATTTTAGCCATATTCCTGATAAACGCAATAAAGTAGCTGATAGGTTGGCTAATCAGGGCCTTGACAACCATAATCTTCTATGCTATGGTCCTCCACTTATATGGTGGTCTAAAAAGATTTAGGAAGACATAAGGAATATTTTAAATTCAGGGTCTGTAAAATGAGTACTTCTATTGTTTCTTTCTTGTATGCTGCTCAGGCTTGGTCAAATAGTTTTCAAGCCTGGCATGGTAGAATTTGTAAAATTGTTTTATATCTAATATAGTTGTGGTTTGTTTTTTTTGTTTTTTTATAAAAGGGGGTATAGATTGTTTGAGCCCACTATGGACAAATTGGTTATTTGTAGAAGTGTTAAGTTTGATGAATGAATTCTCAAACAGAAGTCATCTCCTAACCCCCCCCTTTTAACCAACATACTTCATCCAATGCATACGCTGACTTTTCAAATTTTGATGGTCTTGATTTTGACGAAGAAGAAGATGGCAATCCTCCACCACCACCCCCAACACGGACTCCTTGTCCACTTCCAAAATGGGTACAAAATGTCAAACAATTTGGTGGGTCTTCTACAAGTGATCCGAATGATATTTGCTAGACATGGTCACAATTTCATGGTGCCAAATTGGTCTACTTTTCTACAATTTCATATCTAACCACTTTTAAACAGGCAAGTGGGAAAGCATAATAGGATAACAATAATATAGGATGAGTATTGCCCTTTGATGAACAACTTGGTCCCTTTCGAAAAGAAGAAAGTTGGTTTTATATAAATGGGTTTATCGGACCAAGTATGTTTTAGATAGAAGAATTGATAGGTATAATGCTCGCTTGGTTGCAAAAGGTTTTTCTTGATTCGAGGAGTTGACTATTCAAAAACCTTTTCTCTCATAGTTAAGATGAGCTATCATACTTGTCTTTCTCTAGCAACTTCTCAAGGTTGAACAATACATCAAAAGGACGTGAAGAGTGCATTTCTTCACGGGGACTTACAAAAAGAAATTTACATGGAGCAACCACAAGGATTTGTTGAGAATCCTTCACTTGTGTGTAGGTTAAAGAAGTCCTTGTATGGTTTCAAACAAGTCCCCCAAGGCTTGGTATGAAAGGATGGATCGGTTCATACTTGATCATGGATTTAGATGTCTCTCCAACCCCACTATTTACAAGGAAGGGTGGTGAACTTTGATATTGGTTCTCTATGTTCACAATCTACTTATGTGTAGGTAAAGGAAGTCCTTGTATGGTCTCAAATAGTTCCCCAAGGCTTGGTATGAAAAGATGGCTCAACTATTTCTTGAACATGGATTTTATAGATTCTTCTCTGACCCCATTGTCTGCACTTAATGTAAGTATGGTGAAATTTGATACTAGTTCTCTATGTTGACAATCTATTTCTTAGAGGAGCTCATTATCATTAATTTAGGATGTGAGTACTTCACTTTAGGAAGAGTTATAAATGTTAGAATTGGGTCTTTTTTGTGATTTCCTTGGGCTCCAGATCACATAGACTGAGTTTGGTATAGGTGTCTCGTAACCCAAGTATGCCATAGACCTTTTGGAAAAATTTTGCTTGCTTGAATGCAAGTTGTTGCCTGCTCCATTTATCTCAAGTGTCAGGTTATTAGACAAGTGTTCCATGCCTCTGGGAGGCGACACATTTATACAAGAAATTGGTTAACAGTCTCATTTACTTGACACATAGTAGGTTCAATATCTAGTTTGTGTTTGGCATGGTCTCTTGGTTCATGCATAAGCCCTACAAGAGTTGTTGGAAAGTTGAAAAGCATATTCTTAGATACATCAAGGGCTCCGATCATTTTGGAAGTTGGTATTCAACAAGGGGGACTACAAAACTATTGGATTTCACATATTCCAATTGGGCTCACGACATTGACAATCACAAGCCCACCTCAAGCTTTGTTTTTCACCTTGGCTCAGGGCATGTTGTTTGGTAAAGGAAGAAGTACATACTATGTTTGGGCTCATGACATTTGATGATCACGAGCCTACCTCGGGATTTGTTGAGGAATCTTCATTTGTAGATAGGGTAAGGAAGTTCTTGTATGGTCCCAAATAGGTCCCCAAGGCTTGGTATGAAAATATGGATCAATTGTTTCTTGACCATGGATTTTCTAGATGCCTTTCCAACCACATTGTCTACACTTAGAGGAAGGATGGTGAACTTTGATATTGATTCTCTATGTTGACGATCTACTTGTATGTAGGTTATGGAAGTCCTTGTATGGTTTGAAACAGGTCCCGAAGGCTTGGTATGGAAAGATCAATCAAATCTTACTTGACCATGGATTTTATAGATGCCTCTTCGACCCCATTGTCTACACTTAGGGGAAGGATGGTGAACTTTGATATCAGTTCTCTATGTTGATGATCTACTTCTCATAGGGAGTTCATTATCATTGATTTAAGATGTGAATACTTCACTCGAGGATGAGTTAGAAATGTTAAGACTTTTGTCTTTTGTACTATTTCCTTGGGCTCCATCACATAGACTGAGTTTTGTATAGGTGTCTCACTGTTAAAGAATAATTAGCCCTCATAGTAATTTGTACATCGTAATGTGAATAATTACGGGAGTAATAATTCACTATTACAAATATTTAGTTTGTTAAATATATTTGGTTAGTAATTAGTAACGTAAGATTGTTACAACAATATTACAATTATAGGTTAGTTGTTATTTAATATATAGTCAATTGTTAAATATTACTCATATAGATATCTGAGGGAGAAATTGGTGGAGATATGATCTCCCCTATTATAAGAAATAGCTCTCCTATATATTTGTAATATCTTGTATGAGTTTAATATGCAAAAATATTATGGTGTTTGAAATATTTTTTGATATGTCTATTCGGCTTCATTATTTTCTGTGTTAGATTTGTGCAAACTCTAATAAATCCCATCATTTGGTATCAAAGCGGGAATAGTTATTGCCCTCTTACTCTGTTAAGGGGTAGATTTGTTGCAAGCTTTGGTTGCCCCACCTATGAGAGTCATTATTAGCTATGAGAATGAGAGTTAAATATTTAGATTCTTTTTAGAAAATTTTACTTTGCATTGGAAGCGTTTGGCTCCACAGTGGCGTGGTTAGTCTTTTTAGAAGCAAAATGTGTAGTCATAAAGTGGAAATCAGACACTTTGCATGGTCTAGCTGATTTATCAATCCGTCGACCAATAGAACATCTTATCTTGCAGAATCAAGCATACTCCACACAACTCAACATAATGTATAGATCTTGCAGAGATAAAATGTACTTGTGCATTATTTGATAACATTGAGTTGTGGTCCATCCGCAGTTTTAAAGTTTTTTCATTGCCAGCTTCATCGACTCTTGGATCTCAACACTATTGTGTCGCCAAAAATAGTTGCTTTGTCGATGCCTATCATCCAAGACTACTATGCAAGCTATCGACCTGAGAGTCATCTATTTATTGCATGTTGAGTTATGTCAATGTTGGTATTCATGCTCAACTCATCTTCTAGATCGCCTTATATTCCTGCAAGTTGATTATTAAGAGCTTGATGCGCAACACACATCTTCCAACAACAAACCCGAGCGCCAGGAAATTCCACCTCAAATCCACTTGTGTTGTTCCTCATTTGACTCACACTGATCAAAACCATATTTTGGGCTTTTGTTGTGTCAAATATCTACTCTACCCGCCATTTCGAGTAATCCACATTTTATGTATTTTATATAGTGGTTTGTTATATTTTAGTGTTTAATGTTGTCAAGTAAAACTTTATCTATTTACTTCTTCATCGTTGATGGTCAACATAAGTTTGTGTTGAGTACTTTAGTTTTGTTTTAGTTTCTCTCAGGGTTTGCCCACTTTATTATCTCAACGTTATAGTTTAGTTAAACTGTAAAAGTCTTTTGTGTGGTCATTATTAATTATCAAGTCGATATGGTAGTTTATAAACTTTGTTGTCCTATATTAAAATTTAAAAATTATAAATTTTAGTGTCTTTTTGTCATTATTTGTGTCAAATGTAAAAATTCAAAACTGTTAATTGAGTCATTTAAAGTTATTTGTTGTCTTAGGCCAAGTCAAAGTCGTATTTATGTAAGTATGTCAATCATTATGATTTTGTGTCTAGAAGTCTCAGTCATCAAAAGTGTAGAAATTTTTTAAACTAATAATAATTGTACACGGATGCATTATCGATGTAATCAATGTCCGTTTGAAAAAAGTATATCAAGAGTGTGGGGGGGAGTAATTCTCTTCACTAATCTAGTTATTTGAGCTATATACTAGAGGTTGGAGGACACTCAAGGATGGAGGCTTTTTACACCTCTCATTAGCCACTAATGAAGGGGCTTCTTGCTATAGTGGCGTGTGCGCGTGTGTGTATATATATATACTATTTTTAGCATTTGTTTGTATGTGTGACAAATAAGAGGTGTGTTTCATATTTTCCCACATAGTGCACTACATAAACAAGGTGTTTAGAAGAAAAATGAATGTGGAAACAGTTGGGAGATAAGCTACTTTAGATATCTTGTGACAACTTTAATTCTTTATGGAGATGATTTGTCAATGACAAGTTCATTGCGATCATGTGGAATAAATGCGGCATGCATTCCTTCGCATAGTAGTGGTCATGTGCAGCAAGATCGAGATAGTAGTATGCAGACCTAAGATTATGCAATGGCGTGCAATTCTGTTCATGTCAGTTCTTGGAGGTAGGAGTGAAAGTTGAACAGATGGTTCTTATCATGGTTTCCACACTATTTAGGTTGATGTGTTCCCTCAGTAAATGGTTGATGGCAAATGTTCATGTTCGAAGTTCCCACACTGATTCAATTGATGTGTTTTTGACAGTGAATGGTTGATAAGAAGTTGATGTGTTCTTTCATTACTTTCATTAAGACCTATGAAACACAAATTACCATGTAAGGCCTAAGGGGGGAATGCTAAGGAATAATTAGCCCTCACAGTAATTTGTACATCGTAATGTCAATAATTATGAGAGTAATAATTCACTATTATGGATAGTTAGTTTGTTAGATATATTTGGTTAGAAATTAGTAAAACATAATATTGTTACGACAATATTATGATTATAGGTTAGTTGTTTAATATATAGTCAATTGTTATATATTACTCATATAGATATTCGGGTGAGAAATTGGTGGAGATATGATCTCCCCAATTATAGGAAATGGCTTTCCTATATATTTTTAATATCTCATATGAGTTTAATATGCAAAAATATTATGGTGTGTTTGAAATATTTTTGATATGTTTATTCGGCTTCATTATGTTTTGTGTTAGATTTATGCAAACTATGATAAACCCCATCACTCATAACCCAAGTATGCCTTAGACCTTTTGGAAAAATTTTGCATGCTTGATTGCAAGTCTTCACCTGCACCATGTATCTCTTGTGTCAAGTTATCAGCCAAGTGTTCCACACGTCTAGAAGATGACACATTTGTACAATAAGTTGGTCCACAGTCTCATTTTCTTGACACACAATAGGCTTGATATCTCTTTTTTGTTTGGCATGATCTCTTGGTCATGTATAAGCCCCTCGAGAGCTATTGAAAAGTTGTGAAGCATATTCTTAAATACATCAAAGGCACCAATCATCTTGGAGTTTGGTATTCAATAGGGTGGATTACAAAACTAGTGGGTTTCACATACTCCAATTGGGCTTGCGACATTGAAGATCAGAAGACCACCTCAGGTTTTGTTTTTATCCTTGGATAAGGCTATGTTGTTTGGTCGAGCAAGAAGCACTTAGCCATTGCCCTTTCCTCCATAGAGGCTGAGTACAAAGGAGTTAATGTCGCTATCGATTCCATCTGGGTCCATCGAATTTTGTTAGAGATCCACTTTCAATTGGAGCAACCCACAACTAACTGGTGCAACAATTAGCGCAGTCCACATCTCTAGGAATCTAATGGAACATCAAGGCACCAAACAAATTTAAGTCCACATGCATTATATTCAGCAATTGATCCATGATGGAATCATTCACCTATGATATTGTCGAACAAAGCAACAAATGGCATACATCTTCACCAAACCATTAACACAAACCAAGTTTGTTGAGCTAGAAGGCATGTTAGGGTACATGAAGTTGTTTTTCAGGGGGGTAGGGGGGCAAGGTGGAGTGGGCGAGGGCGATAGTTATAAATTCCTTCTGAGTTAGTTAGCAAAAACTTTGGTGACCACCTTATAAATTGTGTTACATATGGAAATTGGGCGGTATCAAAGTAGTATTTTTTGTTACATAATTTGGGATGTGTGCTATGAAGGTTGAGTTGCTTTCATAGAGGATTGATTTGCATGTCATTGTTTCCTCTATAGCATTGATTACAACTTGCTTGTCTATTGTCAGTGCCGTTGAAAAAACTTGATAATAAGGCATCAGGGCCTAGGACCTTGTCTACACCTAGTGTCGTGATTGCCTAATAAACCACTTTTTCCATTAGTGTTGATAGTCGAATATTATGCTCATCAATGACAAACTTGTGAGTGCTATTTAGGAGGCTTTTTAAAGCTTCCAAAACAATGTTACCTTTTTCTTGTGGCATCTTTTGGAAAAAAAAGGTTGTTTTTCCTCTAATTAGTTGGTTATTCTTTGTACACCCATCTAGCGCAATGGTTTTGATCATAGTCTTAAAACTTGTACTCGGCAATCATTCGGCAGCACAAAATTTAGTCCCATACTCGGGACTCGATAATTAAATGGAAATTACTTGGTGGTTTTATTGCTACTTTAAAAAAAACGTAAATTCACAAAATACACTAAAACACAAAAAACTGAAATGAATGTAGAGAACACATAACTCAGAGTCATAAGTATGTATTACTTAAAATTACTGAGTTTGTGATTAAAACCTACAGGTTACAGTCTATACTACTGTTAGAAACTCAAAATTTCTAAAACAGAGATTTGACTGATCACTAATCTGGGAACGCTTAATAAATAATACATGTTACACACTGCTTAATTGTCAACATATCATGCACAACCACGATATAAAGATTATGTGTGTTGCCCTATGGTCACGTTGCCCACAACTGCCAACATGTTGCATTATGAACTCGTTAGGCAAGTCTCTAATCCTATGGAGATGGTTGTTGTTGAGGCTTTGAGCCTTCCAAATGTTCGTGAACAATTCCAAATTCCAAACAAAGCCTTGCCCGTCACTCCAAGTAAATCCTATAATGGTATAACGTATTTATCGTTCACAATTTATTGCATGATTGTGAATAATGAAGGGAATACCTTGTAACATGTTCACTATTTGAGATTTACTGTGTAACTTGTGCACATAACCAAACAAAGGCAATAATGGCAGATTGGTGACAGTTAAACCTTGCAAATAAAGGGAATAATGGATCAGAAACAATGAAAATCATAGCCAAAGCAAAAAATTGGGATTCTCAACAGTAATGATGGGTTTTTTTTAATTTTTTTATGTTTATGTCTAACACAGTTCAGGGCCAAGTAAAGCCCTAAATTCCACAATTAATTGTGAGTGAATACCTGAAGTTAACCATGGATTTAGTGCTTTACTCAACCTACGATTAGTTCAAAGGGTTTTTGTTCTTCAAAAAAAAATAGAGTTTATGTGGGTACCCACCAGGTACCCGTGAGTTTTAATATTAGAGGTTTCGATGATCCCATTCTTGTTTCCCCTAATGACCATTTCCTCTTTGTGGAGCCACTTCACACTCAACTTCTATTTCAAGAAGGTTTCTTCCATCGTGATGATTTTATGTTGTTCCATTAGCAGGGTCTTCTCTTCATCCCCCAAACGTTTCCTATTCCTTTTGCTTCAACTTCTTGAATGTTTGGCAACTTTGTTTCAACTTCTATTTTATCACTGCCTTGTTTACCTCTTTGAGCTTTTGTGATACAATGTCTTTGGAAGCCTTTTTGCTCCACATTCCATTTCTTTACTTGCTCCATTTTCAAGCCTAAGGGAATTCCTCTAGGCTGGTTGCCCTCTTCTCGGTTTAAAGATATCAGCCAATGATATGAGATTCCATAATAAATTATTGTTATTTCAAATAAACACCCAACCTCTAGCCCATTTGGTTTTAGGAGAAGCTTGTCTAGTCTTTGGGTGAATTTCTTTTCTAGCCTTGTTTTGGTCCACATGAATCTGCCCACTTTAGGATCAATATTTACTAAGGCTTGTCTTAAAAAGGTGGATAAATCTAACATTCTTTGTAATTCTGTTGTTACTCCCTCGCTTTTATCTTCTATTTTCAATTTGTGTTGCAGTCCCCTCCTAGGGTCCTAGCTCTAGGAGTAATAGATAATCTTAAAGGCCTCTAGTGGATTCCACAATGTTTTCTTATCATCTAGGCTCATAGGATTGTAACATTGGTAGCTGCAAAGTTTAAATCTCCTTTCAAATCTTTGAGTGAGATGTGAAATGCATTTGACATTTTATGGATCAAGTTTCCGAAGAAGCAGCTAGGGTTCCAAAAGGTGGCCAACCCCCCTGTTCTACTGTTTTCATCTTGAGCAATCAAATAACTACCCCTCCATAAATATTGTTTCATTACTTCATAGGTTAGTCTTATATTTTTGTTTCTTGGAGTATATGGAAATCCAATTTATTCTCCTTCTCTAGCTACCTTATTAGGGGGCTTTTGTCGAGGGCGTTGAGACCCCTAACTTTCTCTAGTCTACCCTTTGACCTACTGAAAAATATGTCATTGTATTTTATTTTCCTTTGTTTAAATTTGCCCGTGTTTTCATTTGTATTTTTTGCATGTTGGATTTCCCTCTAATCGAGATTTTGTACCCAAGTCTTGGGAAGTTTTGGATGCTAGGGTGGATTGGTTTGGCTTTGCTTACTCCTTCATTGGATCCCCTTGGGATCCTACATTGGTTGCCTTCACCATTGCTTCCCTCTTTACTTTCCCTTCTATCCTATGATCATAGTTTGGAATATCTTCAAGTGAGTGTCCATCATGATTATCACTCAATGGATCTTCCCTTTTTACTATCAAATAACACTAATGAGCAAACTAATTGCTATTCAAATTTTGGGTAATCCTCCAATTCACATTTTTCTTCTGATTTTGTTGGCTTGTCATTTGCATTGCTCATTTCCCATAGCAACTTATGTAGGTCATTATCTATTCTATCATCATCATCATCATCATCATCACCTTCTATTGTTTTCTAGTTTTTTCAAAACTTTTGAAATTTTGTTTCCTTCTTAGGTTGATGTACTCTCAAGCGCCACATCTTGGGGAAAGGGCTTCTTGATTGGTTTCCATACCTGGTGGACAATTCTTTCTGGCAAAGGGCAATCTAGGTCTACATTCCCCTTTTCTCCAGTCCCCTTCTTGTCTAGCGATTTTTCCTAGTTGCCTTTTGTTTTCATCTTTACCCGAAAGCTTTGATTTTTGGACACTCCTTTCTCAAATTCCCTACCTATTCTTTAGTTCGTTAGTCAAGGATCAATGCAAAATCAATAGAGCAATCAAACCACAACAAAGAACATAAAGACATAAAACATGATATAGGTGGGAAACTCTTAAAGGGAAGAAAACCCACATTGATCACTGCATGGACTACATGTCCTAAATTAAATATACAATGAGTCAAAAATATTGTTGAGCACCAACCCCAAATAGTCAAGCACTAACTTGACAAAAAGATTTAGCAAGCACCAACTCCATGATTTGTAGACACCAATCTACAGGAGGCTTCAACCCCCTTTACCAAGCACCAACTCAGCTACTTCATATCATCCACCTTTCTCAGTTGCTTCTATCAAAAAATTATGGTACAATTCTATTTTCTTTGCTTATCGATCTCAGATTCACTATGTTGGTTTTTTGCTTATCAATCACATAGACACATTAGGCTTTCTTTCTCTACTATTTATTTTCAAAGGCTATGTCCTCTCTGCCTTCTTTACTGATCTCTTTTAGCTGATTATGTATACTTTTAAGGTTAATATTCCTATGAAACATTCGATGTTTTCATACTCCCGCCTTTGGCCATTCGTTCCTCAACAGATCTTTGCTCTCCTGCTTAGCGATTTTATATATTAGTCCACTTTTTTCACTCTTTAAAAAGACAAATTGCTTTTGCTTATATATCAAACAGTGATCAACAACCTCTTGAAAGTCGATCAAACAAAACTCTATAGTTGGCTATATAATGATTTATTCTCTTTTGAAAACATAATTCACATTAGCTTATATAAAAGCTCACTCACATAGGTTGTCCTGAATGAAACAAAGTTGGAATAGACCAAACAATCATTAGAATACATTTAGAAATACTTTCCAAACAAGTTCGTAGTGATTCTGTTGAAGTTTGTAGTAGTCTTGATGCAGTTTGTAGCACCCCTGATGCAGTCTGTAGCACTCCCGATGCAGTCTATAGCAAACTTGATGAAATTTGTAGCAAACTTGATACAGTCCGTAGCTGCTCGCCCAGTAGCTCCTGACATGATCTTATTCTCCATAATCCTTAAATCACCTTCCTTCATACAGAACAACTTATTCAATGCTCTTTAGTTTGAATTAATTCTGCAATCTATTTTTGTGTCTCCATATGATGTAAAATATAGATAACAAGTCTCTTGGCCAATTGTCTACTTTACCAAAAACAATATTCATGGCAAGATACAGACTCAGTCAGTAGCTATGAACTCTATAGAAACTATGAACTCTTATCAACAGAAATTCATTGACATCAATGACCATATTCTTTACTAAATAGCAAACCCTTTGACATCAATGACAACATCTCAACAAGACATTCATAATCCATCATTTTTCAGAAGATGCATTCCTCCATGTAAATGTAAATAGTTTTTAGAAATTGCCCTTGAATGATTATTAACCGTTCCACATATCTGGGCATAAGTTTCTAATTGTTTTTCCTCTATTGCATTGGACATGCATAAAAGTACCCAATTTGGTTTCCAATCTACTTGGTCTCATCTATCAAACATTCCTGGGAGAGATCATAAATATGGATCCATAGGGGAACTCTTCCAATAAATTCCTTGGCTTGAAATTTGCAATGCATATCTGGATAAAAAGACCCAAGTTTCAAAAGAATCAGAGTCTGTCATTGAAGATTTTCTCTTGTCTTTGTTTTAGATATTGGCCATAAAGAAACCTCTCGACAAAAAATGTAAACCTAGTATCTTTTTAGTGGACCCCATTTTCTTCTCATTCACACATAGATATCATCACTAATAGGCCATAGACCTATAAATTTGTATAGTAGGGTAGTTTCCTCAATACAGATTCCATGCAGTGTGTTTGGTCTTTCAAATGTGGATGATTGGTTCTTCTTTGGCCACTAGTTGGGATGGCCCCTATATTCAGCCAAGCTCCCATTGATCCCCCCTCATGATTCCTAAGGATTCCTTTTAGTGTTTTATCTCATTCTTTCTTGCTCTATCTATTGATTCTAATTCCAAAATTGCTTGCCATTTTTTGTTATGTTTTATCATGCTTTCAAAAACACACTAGCATTCAATAAAAAAGTGGTTATTTCTTTATGTTATAACATTACTTCATAACTCTACCTTTACTTGAAATACCAACACAATAGATTAAGTTATTTATATGGATGCATTCGTGCTCAAGCACCAAGTTTAAGCAATAGTCAAGTGACATTGTGCATTGGTTCTCTAAAGCCACACCATTAGGGTGGTTGTTATGATCATCAACAAACCTCTTACACAAGCATAACCTGAATTTTCAACATTATTTGGCGATTAGTGATACATCTCATGTTGAGGCAACTTCTTTTATAGCTTCAAAAACTTAGCACATCACCGCAAGCATATTATGAATGCCCTCGATTCCTTAGAGCCTACTTGACTCTAATCAATAGCTTGCAGGAGATGCTAAAGGAACAATGCTCCTACTTCCCCATTAATTTAATGTTTTCCATTATCTAAGCTCATTGACCTGCTACTGCATGTAGGCAAGGTAAAATAGTATTCATCAATACCGAAGGCAACATAAATGCAACTTACAAGCAAGAAAACTACTATGTAAACGATTTGTTTTGGGTATGGGTATGAAGAATCGGGCATGCCATTATGGTGATTTTATTTTTATTTTGGAGACATTTTTTGGTGTCGTTGTACAAAAACATTACTTCCCCATTAATTTGAAGTATTCCATTATCTAAGCTCCTTGCCCTGATATTGCATGTAGGCAAGGTAAAATACTATTCATAGAGACCAAAGGCAACATAAATGCAACTTACAAGCAAGAAAACTACTATGTAGACGATTTGTTTTGTGTATGGGTACATAGAACCGAGCATGCTGTTATGGAGATTTTTTTTTTTTTTTTGGGAGACATGTTAGGGTACCTCTGTACAAAAATATAAACCAGATCATGTAGAGTAAACAAATTATGTTAAATAACCTACGTAATCAGATCCAAATCCCTGCAGGATAAGACCTATATACGCCTTAGATCATGTGGGGGACTTGAGGTTCCTCCCAGATATGTTCCAATGGATCTTCAAGACCCTCATATGATCTTGGACATAACTAAGGCATATCTTGCACGTAGAACATCCTTTATTTTATTTTCAATTTCACTTTACTAAAAGTCAAATATAGACTTCATAAAACAATTAAAAATAAAATATTGGGGTAATCCTAAGAGAATCTTTCACACTTATTATCAAAACAAAACAACACCACCACCACATTTACTTTTTATTGCACATTTGGTTTCTCTCCTTTATTTTTTCAATTGCTTAGAAATGGAACTCCTTTCTTTTACTAATCCTATGCTATTACAACTACCCATTTGGGACCAAGGAGTTTAAGAAGCTTGCAATGAAGAGAATTGTTGATTTGAGATAAGTTTTCAATTTCATGGTTTTTTTATCTTTTTTTTTTAAGTTACAAACTTAAAAATGTTGCTAATTAGTTTTAGCTTTTTTTTTTTTTTAAAGACATTTTTTAATGCCAAATGCCTTAAATTTTAATGGTAATATTATTATTTTTTAAATGAAAGCCTATAGGGATTTGTTAGAATGTTTCTTTGTAATTGTTACTTCGATGGGTAATGAGACAACGTTCAAAACTAATTTGCAAGCATCCTTTTGGAAGTATATGACGATGTTAGAATAGGTACCAGATGAAGGTTGTTACATTTGGGTTTGCTTAGAGTGTAAGGTTAAATATAAGAGCTCGTATAATTGGGTGGGTTTAATCAAGTGAAAGCCCATTTGTATGTGATTCTTGGTTTTGGAATTAAAGCTTGTGGTGGGCAAAAAAATAAATGGAAATCTAGGAAAAAGATGCAAATGTAGATCCTTGTATGCATCGGAGAGCAAGAAGAAGTAGATGCCTCTATTTCCCTAAGATCAAAACATCCTTTGGGAAAGAAAGGATCTAGTTGTTTCATCTCATGGTAATGTCATGAACCCATCACACCCATTTATTTCCACATCCATCACGATCATAGAGATGGAGGATTCAACTCTTAGTCATAAGAGAGCAAAAGATACAAGTCCATTGGAAAGGGAATTCTAAAATAAATTCAAGGACATAGCATATCAATGTGTTGTGTGTTGTGTTTATGCATGTGGGTTTCCATTTGATGTTGTAAGATCACCATACAGGGGGAATATGGTGAGATTTATCAATGAAGTTCCTAAAGGGCTTACTGGCCTAGGGTGTAAAAATGTGTGCAACACCTTGTTGGCAAAAGAAACAAAACATGTTGAAGATGCATTGAAGCCCATCATGGATTCGTGGATCAAAACAAGGGTGTCCATTTTTTTTGATGGATGGAAAGATGAGACAAATAGGCCATTGATTAATGCAGGTGTGGTGTGCCCTAAAGGGACAATGTTTTTTAGGGCCATTGATTGTGATGATCAAGTGAAGGATGCACGATTCGTTTTCGACGTTTTCATAGAGTCCACTTAGGTGGTGGGGCCTCAAAATGTTGTCTAAGTTACAATAGACAATGTAAAAAATTGCTATGTTGTGGGTGTGCTGGTTGAGGCAAGGTATGGGCACATATTTTGGACACCTTGTGTTGTTCATTCCTGCAACTTTATGTTGCAAAAATTGGGCACCAAAATTAGATGGATCAAATAAGTCTATGAGGATGCGAGTGAGATCCAAATGTTTATGATTAACCATTACATGTCCCAAGGCATCTTCAAGGCTTTCTTGAAGTTGCAGTTGTTGAAGGTAAGTTTTTTTTAATCATTTCATGAATCATGCATAATTTTAATTTAATTTTGTTTGTAATTTGTAGGATTCTTTAATTTTTGAACAATTTTTTTTAATATCATATTAAGTTTTTGAGACTCAATTTGCCTCACACACACTTGTCTTGAGATGACTTGTCAATATGCGTGAGGCATTGAGCATCATAGTAATCAACCACCTTTGGGGTGTATGGAGGCAATCAAACACTAAGAGGACCACAAATGTGAAAGGGTTGATTCTTGATGATGCGTGGTGGGAACATGTTGAGTATTTGCTCATTTTTATCAAACCCATCGTGAATATGTTGAGATTTGTGGATATGGATCATGTATGTTTGGGTGAGGTTTAAGATGAAATTGACTCAATGATTGAGAAGATTAAGTCCATCATAAATGCCAAAGAGCAAGATCCTACAAAGAGGTTCTTCAAAGAAGTGCAGTCATATCTCATTGAAAGGTGGCACAAAATGACCACTCCATTAAATCTTTTTTCTTTTGATTTGACTTCCAAATACAAATGCTTAGATAATATTTTATTTCCCAAGACGGTCCCACCATATAGAGATCTTAAGGTTAGTGAGGGACATAAGGTGACACTCTCTAGACTTTTCCCTAATCCAAAAAATGGAAGACACTATTAGGAGATAGCTTGGGAATTCCTTAACCTCCACGGGCCACTCCCTTGGCGCTCTTTGTGAAAAGTAAAATAAGGACACTCATATGTTGTGTTACGTCCTTAGAAACTCATCCACCCACCTCCAACACTTGCAATAAATATTCTATCACAAGTTTAAAAAAAAAAAAAAATCAACTCTCTCCCCTTCTTTTTGATGTTTTGTTTTAACTTTTTACTTATATAAAATTTTAATTAACTTTGTGGCTTTCCTCAATAGGTTTCAAGTTTATTCTCAGTTGAGCTAAATTGAGGTACCTACACCTTTATACACCCAATTAAGCACAACAAGCTGGCAGCAAAAAAGGTGGAGGATTTGGTCTATGTGCATTCTAATTTGTGCCTTATCACACACAATCAAGGGGCAAAAAAGTGTTGAGATGTCGACCCAAAGACTACTGACTTAGATGCCTTCATTGTCTACCTTTCATTGCTCAACACAAAGCTAGAGGGTGCTTAACATGACCTACATAGTGCAACTAGAGGGAGTGGCAGTAACACTGTTTGTGGGTCTAATGAACCAAATGACGATGCTCTCGATAAAGACATGGAAGACCAATATGAATATAGTGAATAATGAATACATTGACTAATCTAAGTTTGTCCATACATTGTAACATTTGTAGTATGTACCTATTATAGGACCAATCTAAGTTTGACCATTGAATATTTTGACATTTGCCATTGAATAATTAGCATGTTTGTGGTTATTTAACTTATTTTGTTTCCTCAATGCATATTACATGGTTAATTTTGCTTATATGGCTATATTTATATTGTTTTTAATTTTTTATATATTTTTTCATACAGCGAAATCCAAAAACATATGTAGGGCCAATTTTTTTCCCTTGTCCACATATTTGAATCTTGTATCTATATCCATACCAGTATCAAGATCAGCTACTTAGTAAATGACGACAAAACATACTAATAACTCAATGCCAAATGTCATGATATTTAGTGGTCGAAATGAAATTAGTCTTAGAATAAGTACATGGTGTAAATGCTACAAGACAAATCAACATATTCGTCATATTGGTCTTGATTTTAATTATCTTCATCCAAATATTTATGTGGTTCATTAGAATTTCAAGTAGTAGTTGTGCCACTCCCTAGCTTTGTGTCGAGGATTGAAAGATCATGTAAATAACTTATTAGCTTTGTGTCGAGCAAATGTGGTTCATTATAATTGCAAGTAGTAGTTGTGCCACTCCCTGGCTTTGTGTCGAGGATTGAAGGATCATGTGAATAATTTGCTAGCTTTGTGTCGACCAATGAAGGTGGGTAATGGAAGCATCCAAGTCTAGGGTTTCTATACTTCATTTTATTTTTTATTTTTTTTAAATTTCATATTTGGCATTTTGTAAAGTGATAACAAAATAAATATATAAATAAAAACTTTTTTCGAGCGTGGATACCTATCGAATTTGGGTAGGATACCTTTGGGCACCAATCTGCAATAGCCCACATGCATCTTGCTCGAGTAACCCGTCGAATCATGTTGATCCCTGTACCTAGGGCATATAATATGTTGGCATATTATATCTTCAAATTCAGGTGGGTTGAGTGGTGGATGAGAGAAGTCCTCATCAAACTTGAGATAGGGTAAAAGCATCCATAACAATTTTCATCTTTTAGAAAGGATAGAACAACGCACCACATACTTCAACTGGACTTTTTTTAGAATCAATGTCAGTAAGCTATCTAGCAAATCATTAAATCAATATTTCCCAGCTATAACTTTAGATGAAGATCCCAAAAAATTATTCAAACCTAGTTTGACCCATTCAAAATTATTTATAATGTAGAGGATTCGTATTTATAATGGAGATTTGGCATTTCTATTGGGAAGAAGGGACTTAAGATTCGTTCGGGTATATTTTTGATGCCATTCTAAGTACATGACAGCGGGAGCACATGACATTTAATAGAAGTGACAACGTTCTCCCTCCTCAATTCAGTTGCTTCAACATGTAGCGATCGATCCAAAATATGTTTAGATTTATGAAACAATAATAGTGTTTTAATGATAAATAGGTTTAGAATTATGCTTATAACAAGCCTAGCTGATCCTGGGTCTAGAATGATGAAAGATTTGTAATGTAAAATGTAACATAAAACATATTGGGCTGAAAGGTAAATGGAGCTTCAAAAACTTTTTATAATGGAAGTCGTTATCAATGGAAGTCATTTTTATTTTCCTTACTGACAATCATCTTTGTTGGGTAATTGGGTATACCATCACCAACAACAATATTATGGTGAAAACTTTTTTGAGCACCAATATTGTCTTATTCTTTAAATGTTGTTTTCCATCGTCCTTTAACATTAAAAATGCCATTACGCTTTGAACATATTTCAAAAGTGGGGGCTTATTGTCTTCAAATGAAAAATGTTATGATATGGTTATAAGAAGGAACCACCTCCAATTTCTCATCATTGAATGTGATGGTTATATCATTGTCCGAGTACCTATTACTACCTCTCTTTTTTACATGTAATGAACTTTGTATTGTTCAATGTTTGTTGATGTTTTTAAATAAATAATTGTCTTTCAGTGTGGAAATTTGTTTCTTTGAAAATTTAGATAGTGATTTTTTTGTTATTTCAAACACATTAAAATGATCCTTGATTCTTATTTGGTTTGAGTAGTAATTTAGTTTTCATATCAATCCAATTTCTATTCTGGTAGAAGACACCAATGACATTGTTAAGGAAATTTTATTCCAACCTTTCGAAGATGACTACCATTCTCAATGTTTTGTAGGCCAACATTTTATAGAGATTGTATTCTTGTATAAGAATTTAACTTCACTTCGAAATGAACATGAAATCCTCTGAAAAACTATTAAAGATTCTATTAAATCATGAAAATTCTCTAGAGTGTATGAAATGTTCTTTAGATGTATATTTTGTTGGTTTGCTACTTTCCTTTTGTGGGCGAAATAGAACTAAGTCTTATAATCTATTAAGGTGAAAACTATTTTTAAAGTCGCAACCAGGCTAACTACCAATTTGACATAAGAGACTCTTTTAAGTGTGGAAGCCTAGCATGAAATATATTTTCATTTACCTCATATTTTTCAAATTTTATACTTCAGTTTCTAACCTCAAGATTTAGCTAGAGTATAAATTTGCCTTGTACCTACCCCCTGCAATTCCTTTTCTAGACTATAAGCATAGAATGAAGCTAAAAATGATTATCATATTTAGGGGTGCTAAAGTATTGCAAGAATTGTGCCTGGTTTTACTTATTTTGGGTTTATTTGGTTTTTATTTTGTATGAGATGATTATGGCTAGAAAGCAGACCTTGTTGAAGTAGTTGCAATGAAGATTTCTTTGGAAATATTAAGGTTTATAATAGGCTGCATCTTTTAGTCAAAGACTTCAGCAATGATTATTTCAATTTC
Source organism: Torreya grandis (assembly GCA_037957365.1). Classification (NCBI taxonomy): domain Eukaryota; kingdom Viridiplantae; phylum Streptophyta; class Pinopsida; order Cupressales; family Taxaceae; genus Torreya; species Torreya grandis. The sequence continues at coordinate 481,296 of JARHVA010001054.1, forward strand.
AGAAACCCATCTTGGGTCACATAATTTTTTCTTTGTTGGATAAATTTGTATTTCATATTTATGGATGATTGAAGCATGTATATTGTTTTATTTTCTATAAACAAATGATATAACCATTGTATTGTATGATTGGCACTTTCTTGTTCGATTCTTGTGTTGTTACATGGATTTTAAATGCACCAATACATTGTTCCTAACTGTAGGTTACCATCTAAAATTTGCTTTGTTAGCAATGGGGTTTACCATTTCTAAATGTAGACTTTTATTGAAATGTTAAAAAAATTATATGTTGCATTTGGGACCTCTTCCTATGTAAAGTGAATATGGTGTATGATAATGCTTTCCATATATGAGCGTTTTTCCGAAGTTTGAAATGGTACTGAATTTGAAATTGTCTTTTGTAAATGTTGTGCAGGCACTTCTCTTTACATTTCAAGGAAGAATATGTTTACTTTCAAATTGTTTAAAAAGGTTCTTTATTTTGAAATGCAACATTGATCTATGTTATGGTTTTAAATGACTGCTCTAATATGGTTTCGAGATACTCATAGAGAAGTAATTACAAGATACATTGACATAACATAAAATGAATGATAGGTAAGGTGAGTGTATTATTAATGGTCATCCCTAAGTCTAATAAAGTTTGTGCAATGATTTACAAGATTAGAAAAATATGTCTAGGTCTAATAAAGTTTGTGTAATGTTATACAAGATTAGAGAAATAAAATAATGAACGAATATATTATTAGAAGGTTTTATGTTTTATTGTCCAAAATTTGTTCAAGAAATGATTTGATCGATTATTACATTTATAATTTTTTTCATAATTTCTTACAAAATTAGTGAATTGTAATGAATGAATTGGCAAGTTAGATGGATTTATTATACATTTTTGAAGGTTTTAGAGGAATCCCAATAATGAATTTGAAGGGAATAAAGTTTATTTTGCTTAAATTAAATATGAGAATTTTATATTTTAACTTTCGGGAAGTAATTATTTTTTCCCCAGCTAATCATATACGCCATTTATATATCAATGTAAATTGTTTTGTCTTCTAAAAAATCCTTATTTCAATTGCCTCCTTTTTTAGTAGGAAAATACAACAAACTATGCACAAATTATTCAATCTGTTCTTGATCAAGCATTTCTTCCTTACTTTTTTGTATGCAAGACATGGCAACGTCACATGGATTTTATCATCAATTTAATGTTAGTGTAAGGTGGTTTAACAAAAAACTTTACTAAAAATCTGAATACTTTAGGAAAACTCAATAAATTGTGTAAACTATCAAATTTTCATGCCTTATTAGGTGCTTTTGATGTAGTGTAGTTTATGGGCTAAAAAAATCGTTATGTTCTAATAGTGCAAACTAATGCTTTTCAAAAAATATTCTACCCCATGATGTTATTCCAATGTTGTCCTTTGGTGGCCACTTGCTTGAGATTTGAAAAATCCGTCATGTACAATTGCGTAAAGCTTTATTGACTTGAGATGAGATGGGGATATAGGCTATGAGATATCAAATTTAATTTCACGATTGTGGAAGATGTTCAATGCTATGTGGATTGGAACTAGAAATATTGAGTTTTTTTTATTAAATTGGTGATTTAAAGCCTTTTCAAAGGCATAGAAGGAATTTTAAAAATATATATTATATTCTCTTAAAACAACATTCACCGAGCGAAAAATCTAAAAAATAAACCTACAAAAGTCCTTGGCCATCTTTTCTTTGAAACGACCCCCAAAACAAAATTGAGTATCCCTTCTTTCAGAGTTCATGGCAGAAAAAGAAATGTTTTATAATATAAGTATGGTTTTGCATAGCCTAGTGTTGTGTTTATGCACATGAAACTGCTAGCTAGGGTAATTACCCCTCGAAGATTTTTTAGGGATGATTATTTTTGTAGGAATAACCTCATGCAATTCAAGGTGTATCGATATGCTATCTATATTGATACATTTGGGGTTGCATGGTAGTAAACACCTTCCCACTAAGACCACTTAGGTGTTCTTATTATACCTAAGTGTTTGTCATTTGTGAAACTTGGTATAGGTTAAGGTAGTCAACTTGTTTTATTTTGAGTTTGGGTTGGCTAAGTTAATTACTTAGGCTATCAATGTTATTCAAACAAGTATCAAACAATTCAATAATGGTTTTGATTTGAATAGATTTTAGCGTGAAGATTAAGCCTATGCAATTCAAATACCTGATACATGTGAAAGATCTAAATAGTACTACCCTCGATTTTAAATCATTATACCATGATCTTATGTTGTGGGGCATTGTACCTCATTTTTTCATGTTTTATTAAGTGTTTTTGATGCAGTGGAAGTTATGGACTAAAAAAATAGTTGTCGTGTTCTAACAACGCAAACTATTGTTTTCCAAAAAATATTCTACCTTATGATGTTATTCCAACTCCTTTGGTGGCCACTTGCTCGAGATTTGAAAAATCCGTCATGTAAAATTGCCTAAACCTTAAGATTGACTTTAGGTGAGATAGGGATATAGGGTATGAGTTATTAAATTTAATCTCACAATGTATTATGGAAGAGATTTTCAATGCTATGTGGATTTGAACTAGAAGAAGTATTGAGTTGTTTTATTAAATTAGTGTTTTAAAGCCTTTTTAAAGACATACAAGGATTTTTAAAATATATAATATTCTCTTAGAACAACATTCATAGAGCAAACACTCTAAGAATAAATCTACAAAAGTTGTTGGCCATCTTTCTTTATGATAGCAAAAATTTGTTTTCAACTATTTTGTCAAAGAGTTGGGCTATTATTTTATTATGGGATTTCTCCTTAAAATCAAAGTTGTAACCAATAAACTATATGTTCCACATTAGGGAAAAAACCCCATAACATTTCAAGTGTTAGACATTCGTGGGGTCCCTAAATCATCCCAACCTTGTGATGCCCTAATTGTTTCATGTTTTACTCTATTTCAATTATTTTTCTCTAAAAAAAAATGTTATTTTGTTTTCTATTTAAATTTGAGTTTTCCCAATTTTCTCACTCTTCCAACCATGTCTTACACTCAACCATCATTATTATTATTATTATTATTATTATTATTATCATTATTATTATCCTTTAAAAAAATACCATCTATGCCTTTTTTAAAAATGTTGATTGCCACTCCATTTTTATGCCTTAACCACAAGAATTGAAGTTGTAGTTTTTCATGGGATGATCTATCAATTCCCAATCTTCACCCATGCACGAAAATGCCTTCAACAAGGCATGATTGTTGTTTTGGATATATATATATATATATATATATATATATATTGCCAAGGGTGAATCATATTGGAATGTTTTAACAAGGAAGGACATCAATAACAACTCAAAACATCAAATTATATATATATATATATATATATATATATATATATATATATATATATATATAATTTGATGTTTTGAGTTGTTATTGATGTCCTTCCTTGTTAAAACATTCCAATATGATTCACCCTTGGCACAAAAATGGTTCAAACGAGGTACATGAGAATAGTCATCTTTGAGATATGAGAATGTTTACACAATCTTTTTGAGATGCCAGTTTTGAAAATACATATGGATGTTTTTGTCTTGGTCATGGTTGCTCCATTATTGACTTGGTTAAAATAACCCATTAAGAAGGAAAGGTAGTGAGGCCTTGTAGCTTGCATCACTATGATCAATGGCTAGAGATTAACTTTGTTCTATCCCTTGTAACCTTAAATCTAAGTTATAAATTGAGATTGAAAGTAATAAGTCTTTTATGTTAAAGCAATCTTGTTCAATGATGCTCTTGATCCGTCATCACATGGATCTTGCATAAACTTTGCCTTGCCTTCTTTTACATCAGTAGTATGGCATCACATGGCTTTTAACATTAATTTTTCCTTGAAAAAAAGAAAAGAAATGTAATGTTGCTATGAGTAGATGATCATTAGGTATATCTTTAATAGAATGTCATCTAATCACTAAGATCTTGCCAAAGCTTCTATATGCCCTTCCTATAGACAAAGTTTTAGATGGATAATTACTCTTTAGGATAATATACCTATTTAATTGACCATTTTTAAATATGCCCATATCCATATGCCTTATTTTTTTTAAATTTTATATATTGACAATTTTTTGCTTTTAATGATAACATACTTTTTTCCGCTAATGTTATTGATTCGAGCAAGAACCATTTAGGGAGACTGAAATTTATTTTTAATATTCATTTAATATCCTTGGACTGCAAACACAAGCAACATGTAAAATATTTTTTCTATATGAATTGAATTAGCATAGCATATAAAGCAATTTTAATCCCTTTTTGAACTTGTTCATTCTTGCATAACCAATAAGCTCTTATGCTTGATATGGTAGGCATATCTTATATTACTTCTTGGGTTCCCCCACCCATGCCTCCAACATCTCTTTCTTCAATTTGATGCATCAAAGTTGGTTGAGAATGAGATTCTTGCTTAACAATATTGTTTTATCATCAATGGTGAGGCTTGGATTGATCATAACATTTGAATGTGTTGTGTGGTGGATGATGTGTTTTTTCTAAATGTCTTTCCTACAAGTGTGTTATGGCACATTGGTGGTAGCCTTATTGTTGACTTCAATTATGTTGACTTTAATAATAACGTGACATTCCCAAGGGGAATGACAACCATTGGCATCACTGGGTGAGAGCATAATAGTCTCCCCCACTTGTTGGGAAAAAATAATTAAAAAAATCATAAAAAATGCTCAACAAAATTTAAATAAAAAATTGAAACGCAAACAAGGAGATATCAAATATGCAATTTTTATTGATTTTAAGACTCATAAACTCAAATTTTAAGCGCGGAAGACATGATTGTCCAATAGTAAAAAAAGGCCAAAATGTGGGATATAGTTTAATTATTTCACCCCTCTTTCAAGCCTAACAGTGTTGGATTAGAATTTTGTGTGATTCACCTTGATATTTCATACAACCTCTTCTTGGTTATCCCCAAATCACTGTTGTGAGAGTTCTTTTTATACTTCTATGGCTGTGCAATTGTGTAGGAAAGGGGGTTGCACTCCATCCCCTCTAATCCTTTAATGGGCCATGATTTTCATTAATGGTAAAAATAATAACACAACCTTGGTCCCAAAATTAGAGAGTCCTCTCCTTCTTCAAAAGTGAAATTTACTTGCTTCACTGGTGTGAAGGCATCAATTGGCTCATTACCTGTATCGATCATCACTAATTTACATCTAGTGAATATAAGAACATTTTCAACATCATCATATCCCCCGAGCTTAGAGTATTCTTATTTATCTATATTTGGGAACCTATTTAATGATTTGGATAATGTCAATGGGACGCAATCCCCTTAGTGTCCAAGTCAAACAAGTTAACTGATGTTTGGTGGACAAGTAAATGCCTCCCCTTTGGAGTTTGTAGATTTTGAGCAAAAGCATGGACTTGAGTGTAAATTTAAGCATGTCTTTCTTGATGGAAGGGATCTCATCCATGAGGAGTATATATTTAAGTATCTCATTACCCAAACCAAATATTGTGATACAAATGCATTGGGCATTGAGGATAAGGTCAATAAACCAAATGGCCTTAATGGTTTACCCAAAGTTGCATTGCTTATAGAAGAGGCAGAGTTTGAGAGTGATGTATACTTAGAGAGTATTTTTCTCAGAGAATTTTAATCAGGGAAACTTAAACCATGAGGAGGTTGCTTTTGCTAATGTTGAGGTGCTTAAAAATAGAAGGAACTATCCTACTTGTAAAGGTAGCATGCAATGGCTTTGATACCATATTGAAATTTGATTTACCCAGGATCAAATGAGAAATGAAACATGGTCGATGCATGGAGTTAGGGGACAAAAAGTATGACATTCCTCCAACTTTCATTTTTTTTTGGAAAAGGGCGTTCGCACAGCCTTTTTCAAAGGGAAAAGGTGTGTAGATGCTTTTTTCACTATTTTTAAATATTTGAGGCTTTGGATTGTGTTCGAGCCTCAAGGACATACATCATTTGCAAAGCATAAAGGGCTTACGACCTTCTCTCATTTCATTTTGTCTACAGCTCAAACCTGCAGCTTACACCCTTCTATTTTTTTTCCTCTCTTCGTATTTGTATTGTAGATTCATGTATGTGCTTTGGATTTGCATCCCACCAATGGGATTCAACATTTGAGTTGCCACAAGGCAAGTTTTTTGTTTTTAGATTTTAATTTTTCCATTTCTATTTATATTTATTTATGAAAGTAGGGTTTTGAGTTTAAGTTTGCATTAGATTCTCTTGTATTGCCTAAAAAAAGCTGTATATCTATTTAAATCTAGATACACAAGTTTGATGGATCCATTGCATGAAGAAAATATTAGACAAAACTCCAAATAGTTTGATTTTGCATATCAAAAAGTTTAATTGTGTGAACAATACAATTTAAAACATCAATAATTACAAATAATTATCAATGGTTTGTGTCACTATTCCACTAGTAGCGCACACATTTCACTTGCCAATACATTAGAGATTATTTTTAATGAAGTGGGAAATGTATTTTTGCAATTTGATGTAATTTTGTATCGAAAAGAGGCCATGAAACAATTTTATTCTGACAAATTGTCATATGAAGATGTTAGAAAAAAATAACAAAAGAAGTTGTGTGTGCTTTGTTTGTTAATCCTAGAACCAACCAACCTCCACCAACAAATTGCAAACATATTAGTATTGATTGGTGTGTTCATGAAGAAATAAAAAATAACTTTTTGGAAAGGTGGTGGATGGTGTTTAATGAGCCTCCATGCAACAATGAGGTTCCATTATATTTTTTGAAAAAATTGTATTTTGAGTATGTGCTGCAAAAATTTTTAAACTATTTTGACATGAAGGTCTCCCAAGGTAGAAGGACAATATCACATGCCTCTATTCCTAAAATTTTGCATCATAACATACAGATGGACACCCTTGACGCGGTTATGAGTTGACACAAGTTATGATTGAGTACGGTATGCATACATTAAATACTTCTACTCAGCCTACAAGGGATGGCAGTGGTAGTGGCACGAGTGGTGTTGGTGGTAGTGGTATTGGTGGCAGTGGTAGTGGCGGTAGTGGTTTTGGTGGTGTTGGTATAGGTGTTAGTATCCCTCCTACTCATGTTACAATTCATGTGCATCATTGCACATTATGTGGGAGGAAGTTATGGGACCACTTGTTTAAGTGTGACATACATAAAGTATATTTATGGAGACTAGCATGTCAAAACGTACACCATTTGTAGATACTTATTTAATGCATGACACTAGCATGCTAGATCATATGCCACCTATAAATGCTTCAACGTCGCATGACACTAACATGCCAGACACTATACCAAATGTACTAGCTTCATTGACTCCTATCAATATATGCTAACCTGTTGTGCAGGAGTTATCGACTTCACCATTTATATTTAATACATATATTTAATTTTAATTATAGTTTGTTTATGTTTGTAAAATAATATTAAGTTTATTTTCTAGTGTGTTTACTTAATTGACTAATTTATTTGACTAAACTTGTTATTTATTGCTTGTAAAGATGATTGGTGATATTTTAGGTAGTTCAACAGGTCTTGACTCTATTGTAGAGGCCACAATTGGCACGGGTGTACCCTATACATAGGTTTGAAAATGTTTAAAATACATATTTGTTCATGTATGTTTATTATTTTTTTAACAAAAAAACTATGTTTTAAGATATATATTATAGTCATAGATTTTTATCATGTTCATTGGATTCACACATTATTCATTTATTGATTTTATAAGTGATAATGGATGCTATGGGCACCCATCATGGATGAGAAGAAGGTTTTGCTAATGTTGTGGCTACATTGGAAGATCCACTATCACCGCAGCATGTCATGATTTAAAGATGAAGACTGGTGAGAACACATAGTAAAATTGGTTTTAGCTTTAAGTGATGATATTTTGTCATATTTACACAATTGTACACACATCTATATCTAACGTTATATGTATGTTCTATGGGATTCTCCATCGTGGATGTATATGTTGTCCTGTATTCCTAGACAACCATTTAAATGGAATACAGTGAGTGTAGAATCATTTTACAAAATTTTGTTCTTGAAAATTTTATCAAATTTTCAATATACAATTTTAATCCATTAATTTATATATTTCATATGTTGTGCAGACACAATTTTTTGAGGTTGTCAATGAAATAATGGATGACTCACATGCTGAGAGGAGAGTCTCCTCGTATTGAGGCATTCAATACCCTTGACTCTACGTCTATGTCAAAAAAGCACAATTTATTTGGAGGCAATGAGGAGCAGGAGACCTAGTTGTTGTGTTAGGGGTCTAGTTGTATGCCAATATGACCCACATTTTATGCCTATATGGCGCATTTTGTCTATGTACATGTTATGGTCTACATTTTTTCTTGATATATGTGATATTGTTTATGTTGAATTATGACAAAGAACTTTTCATGTATCGCATATATACTATTTGACAATATGATTCTTTTACATATATGTATTTTCTATTTTGATCATTTAATGTTTATACACATTATTAATTAAGGATCATTATTACTTGATATGGGGTTAAAAAAATACACATTATTATCTAAGTTAGGTGCTTCATCATTATGTATATTTTACATTTACATATGATATCTATTATTTACTTGTTTCATTTACCTTTAATTATATATCAATTCGCAATTGTGATGTAAGTGGACTTGTGATCAATTTCAGGGATGTAAATATTATAAGTTTTACTTGATAATAGTTGTTAGGAGGTCTAGTGATATAGGGGCAATTTACTATCTATTTGTTTCATTTATATTTAATTAAATATCAATTTTCAATTGTGATGTAAGTGGACTTGTGATCAATTTCAAGGATGTAAATATTATAAGTTGTACTAGATCATAATTGTTAGGAGGTCTAGTGATGATGCAGGAGCATCCTCCCAACATGTAATAAGGTCTTTGTTTAAGTGTCTTAAAGGTCTTATAGGTTGCATTTACTCAATAACAGGCCTCACTTGGCCTTCAAAGAGTGAAATATAGATCATAGATGGTACTTTGGTGTTTTCCCACCAAAAGTTCAATTTGAATTTTCAAATATGAATATGTAAGGTTGTGGATAAAATGTAATGTTTTGTAAATTATTAAGATTCTAATAGGTTTAGAATGGTGTTCTACATGTCTATAAAGGGTTTTAATTGTCTTGAAGGTCATAGTTGTCCATAGGGTCTTGAAGATCATAGTTGTCCATAGGGTCTAAAAATAGTTTGTTAGTCAATTTGATGAAGAAAACCTAGGCAAATAAAGAAGAATCTAAGACAAGTTTAGGAAATTGTTACGTGTAGTTGGGTTGTAATGAAGATAGAGACATCCATCCTAATTAAGGGGAGATATACAAGGTTTTAGAGTTTTGGACCTAATCTCTTAAGAAACCAACAATTCAAATTGGTTTCTTACTCATTTGAAATCAATACTATAATCTTACATACTTACCAAAACCATATATATTGATAAAATATTTGAAAATTTAAAAATAGTCATCTATAGAAAGAAGAGCGTTTGAAAAAAATGGAGTTAAATCAAACTTTCTTCTATAGATTAAGTAGATACACTTCAATAGCAATATATATATATATATATATATATATATATATATATATATATATATATATATTCTACAGGAAAAAGTAGGTCTTCCATAAAAAATAATAAAATTGGAAAAATGACGTGGCTGAAGTATATTCCATAGATCTTCCATATAAAATACCAAGCAGATCCATTCATAACCACACCTAAACCATAGGTTTTGTTACTTATGTAGTTAGTCCTTAAAATGTTGTATCCATCACATATTCCATAGCGATAAGTTTCAAGATTTGTGTGGCTTATCTAAAAATGTACTAAGAAATTCTCTTCAAAAGTGGTGTATAAAATCTACCATAACCAAGCATTAAATTGATTCCCCAACTCAAAGAATTTCGATCACAAATTTTGGAATGGTCTACATCACAAAATAAAACTAGTTTCTAGCTCCCTAGCCCCAAACTAAGAACATAAAACAAAAAACGTAAATCCAAACAACATTAAAGTATTATGGAAAATTTTGAATCGTCATTTTTTAGTTTATGATTTATTTCTTGCAAATTAGACTGCCCTTGGTAGTCTAGAATTGTTTAGTGATAGTCTAATTGAAATTTCATAAGAAACTTATTGAAAATCAGACCTACAAAGAGTATGTTCAAAGTGAAAGAGTAAGAAGTAACAAAGGTCATCAAGTAATGTAGGAGTATCATCCATCAATGTGTATATAGTGTGTTTGTAGTAATAAATAGCATATCATGGATTCAAGTTCTTTGTAATACCTATACATCTTACCTTTCATGTTTCAAAAGTTCTTCTTTTCTAAGTCTCCAAAACTACTAAAATTTTATTTGACAGTTTTTTTTTTACAAGAACAATAGGGTTTTTTAAGATAACCAATCTTGCAACTCCTAAGACCTCCAAATCACTTCTAACCTTCTCCAATAGTTTCTCTACACCATATCCTAGATATCATATAAATTTGAGAGCATTTGACTAAATAAATCATAAGATACAAGGCTTTTAGAATGGCCTAGGGTTTCATGGCAGCTTATAGGCTGAGAGCACCTAAAAAGGTCTTATTTGAAGTTGGAAACATTTTAAACCCTCATTATTTTCCACAAGGTCTATAATAACTCCTTAAATTTTTGTTCTTTTATGCTTGTTGAAGGTATTCAATGTATCCCTCTTAATGAATTCAATGCATATCAGGCAGTTCAAAGCTTTAGTAAGCTTACAATGCCCAATTTTGGTTAAGATCATCCTCCAACTTCAGTCATGCATTGAAAAATAACTGTGAGGGATAGAGATGAGACATCATCTCCTACATCTGCACAGACCAGTCCTATAAGAAAGTATAGGTGGATTTTATTTAAATCAAGATGGGCAAGACACGATAATGAAGTTTCTCTCATGACCAAATCTCTTAAAATAGACCAAAAATTAGTCAATGGGGGCCATATATTTTGACTTGTTAGCCAAATCAATGAACTATATGTGTGGACACATCTAGATAGGTGTTTTGAGGTTAGAATAGTCATTGTTTGGTCTCAATCCGACCCTGAGAGAGAAGGTTGTAGTGGATCAGAGACATCCCTTAAGAGAATCCACTCGTTCTTGAGTGTCTAAAATGAGCAAACTTTTGTTGCACGTTGTTGCAGAACCGTGAGGGATAGAGATGAATCGTCAGCTCTTACATGTGCATGGATGAGTCCTATAAAAAATCCCAAGAGGATTTTATCTAACTTGAGATGGACAAGATGTGGAAATGAGGTTTCTCTCATGACTAAATATCTCAAAATGAGTCAAATGTTGGTTAATGGGGGCTGTATATTGTGACTCATTATCCCAATCGATGAACCATCTACATGGACACGTCTAGATGAAAATTTTAAGGCTATAATGGACATCATCCAATTTTGTTCAAGCCTCAAGAGTGAAAGTTGAAATTGATCAAACGCATCCCTTAAGAGAATCCACTCATCAAAGTGTGCAAAATGAGCAAACTTTTGTCACACATTATGAGAGAACCATGAGGGATAGAGATAAACTGTCAACTCTTACACATGCACAAACAAGTCTTATAATAAAGCATAGGAAGATTCTCTCTAAATTGATCTGAGTGAGATGCTACAATGAGGTTTCTTTCACAGTTAAATCTTTAAAAATAGGCCAAAATTTGGTCAGTAGAGGCTGTATATTTTGACTCGTTAACTTAATCGATGAACTGTTTATGTGGACACATCTAGATAGGTGTTTTAAGGCTAGAATGATCATTGTCCGGTCTTGGTCACACCTCAAGATCAAAGATTTTAGTTGATCTAATGCATCCCTTAAGAGAATCTAATCGTCCCTGAGTGTGCAAAATGAATGAACTTCCATTGCATGTTTCAAGAGAATCATGAGGGTTAGAGATGAACTGTCAGCTCCTACACATGCATGGATGAGTCCTCTAATAAATTGTAGGAGGATTCTCTCTAACTCAAGTTGGATGAGACATGGAAATGAGGTTTCTCTCACAACCAAATCTCTCAGAATGGACCAAACGTTGGTCAGTGGGGGCCATATATTCTGACTCCTTAGGCCAATTGATGAACCATACATGATAACACATCTGGATATGTGTTTTAAGGTTAGAATGGCCATTGTCCAGTCTTGGTCACACCCCAGGAGTGAAGGTTGCAATTGATTGGATGTATCCCTTAATAGATCCACTCATCATTGAGTGTGCAAAATGAGCGACTTCCATCATGCATTTCAAGAGAACCATGAGGGATAGATATGAACAATTAGCTCCTACATGTGCCTAGATGAGTCCTCTAAGAAAGCCCAGGAGGAATCTTTCTAACTCAAGTTGAGCAATACATGGTAACGAGGTTTTTATCACAGCGAAATCTCTTAGAATGGGCCAAAAGTTGGTTAGTGGGGGCCATATATTCTGAATCATTAGCCCAATTAACAAAACATCTATGGACACATTTAGATCGACATTTTAAGGTTAAAACATCCATTGTCTGGTCTTGGTTGCACCCTGGGAGTGAAGGTTTCAATTGATTGGATGCATCCCTTAAGAGAATCCACCCATACCTGAGTGTCTAAAATGAGAGAGCTTCCATCAAACATTACAAGAGAACCGTGAGGGCTAGAGATGAACCCTCAACTCTTACACGTGCATGGATGAGTTCTCTAAGAAAACTAAGGAGGATTCTCTCTAAATCATGTCAGGAGAGATGTGAAAATGAGGTTTCTCTCGCATCCAAATCTCTCATAATGGATCAAAAATATTTTTTAGTGCACCCTTATTGGCTGACATCATTGGCTGGGACAAAACCATATTGTGTTTTCTTAGTATGCCTATGGTTGAGCCAATGATGTTAGCTAAATACAATGGTTTTTAGGTTTTGACTTGAGTTTATAGAGTCATTGGTTGTCATTTATCATAAGTAAGAAATGCATTCCACTTTACCCGTGCATGCAAATCCACCTTAGTAATAAGAAGAGGAATTAGGGCTTAGGAGCTTACACATAAGGAAGGCTTGTTTACATAAGGCATTTAAATATGTCAAGAAGAGAAGCTAAACTAACAAGTTACACCTAGACTTTGGAGACCCCATCTAAGGATACTTTGGTCTTCTTCATTCCATCTTGATCTTCACCTACAACATCTCTCATAAAGTGCCACTTGAGTAAAGAGGGAGAATGATAAGCCATATGGTCAACCCAATGTAACTATTAATATCCATATACTCTTTATTTATTTACTCTAGTGGATATGTGTGTGATCATGTGTGTATTATATATTGGTATATTATTGTCTCTTGTGCTTAAATTAGTGTAAGATCATTATTACATGTTATCTTTACATGATTTTCTTACTTTATCTACCCCTCTTGGTTACAACCCCTAGTTTAGATACCTCTTGGTTACCACATAATGGCATTTATATCTTTTTAGCTTATCTCTCTTATATCTTGTTGGGTGAGTATTTTGTCACCAACTAATTGATGGGCAAAATAGGTTATTTCAACCACATCATAAGGAGATTGATCAACCAAATGTGCAAGTTTACCACATCAAAAGAGGACAAATCTCTCCTCTCATCGAGGGGAAGTTCCCTATAAATATGAGGTGCTATATACTATATATATAAGTAGAAAATAACACTCAGGGGTAGGACAACACCATCCATCTCTCTTTTTTCAGAGATGATGTTCACAGACAAAAGAGAATTTTGGTGAAAACACTGGAGGCACTTCTCTTCTTTCAGAAGTAGTCTGTAGCAAACAACATGAATTCTTTATGGTAGGTAACTGATAAGTAAATGTGACAGGGCGCAGTAACCAGCAGAATGAGGTGCAGCACAAAGTCTCCACCTCAACTGCCCAAAGAGTGAAATATGAAGGATAATGGGGGCACAAAGTCATCCCAAGATTCTTTAAATAGGAACAGAAAACAAACACACTAAAGACAATTATGGTAGCACAAAGTCTCTCCACAGTTAGCTTCAGGACACCTTCCTAATTACTTTTATTAGTTCTGCTTATTTAATTAAATGGACAAGAACGTATTCAAGAAACAAATATAAGAACAATTTTCTCAACGACACATGCTATTCCAGCACAAAGTCTGAAAGGTCACTTGCTTTCTCATTCAAACAATGAAATATGATTAATAATCTAAGCTCAAAGTCTCAGTAATACCTTTCAATTTAGGTAGAGTTTTTATTCTGATAATAAAAAGATCTCCCTGGCATAGAAAAAGAGATTACAATATATAGCAGCCAAGAAAGACTTAGTGCTTTGTTTCATGGAATGGCCCATACTGTCTTCAACGCTTTGAATGCATTTTCAGTTTTGTCAAGGGGCCATGCTGGAACAGGGCATCAGCGTTAACTGTGGCATGTCAATTAATCTCAAATGTCTCCTCCAAAGTATAGGTTGCCTGGTCCTCTTCTTGATATTTGCGTAGCTGTCCACTTTGCCTTTACTTGATGGAGAAAAAAAGGTTGCGTCCTTTGAATGTTTGCGCGCTCAGATGTCTACTTGGTGGACTGTTCCACCTACTAGAATAATTTATGCGTAGATATTTTTGGTCTTTATGCATCATTCCTTCTTTCCTTAATGCATTTTGTTTTTTCCTTGTGATCTAAGCTCTTGGGCTATCTTCTTCAACTGGTCACTAAGTTTATTGTTCAAGATCTGCACCATATTTGAAAATAAATGGGCATTTTGTTACCTTGAATTTGACGTCCACGGGGACGTCATTGGTCACTTGGTCATATGAACTACTTTGAACCTTGAACCTTTGAACCTTTGAGGTACATCAGTTCAATGGTTCAATAGTTTGGGCGGTCTTATCGGCTCCTTGGTTCAATCGCTTTCTTTCCTCTTCGATTGAACCATCTCTTCGAACTTGTCTCTGGAATCTTCCATTTCCTTCCTTCACTCGAAGCTCCTTTTCGAACTTTGAAATTTCTTGAACCTTTGAACTTTGAACCATTTTGGTTCAAGGTTCAACGGTTCATTCTCTTTCTCAAAATCCTTTGGTCCTTCAAAGTTTTTGGATCCTTTTCTTTTCTATTGAACTCGTTGAACCTTTGAACTTTAAACTCTTTTGGTTCAAGGTTCAATGGTTCAATAGTTCAATCTTTCTTCTTTGAAGCCTTTTTTCCTTTAAGTCCGCCAAACTTATTGAGCTCGTTGAACCTTTGAACTTTGAACTCTTTTGGTTCAAGGTTCAATGGTTCAACGGTTCAATATTTTTTCTTCGAAGTCTTCTTTTTATTAAGTCCTTTGAAGCCGTTGAATTTTTTGAAGCGATTGAACTTTGAACTTGTCGAAGCGCTTAACTCTTTAAGTTTGTCGATGTCGTTGAACCTTTGAACCCATTGAACCTTTGAAGGTGGAGTTCAATGGTTCAATGGTTCAATCTTTTCTTTGAAGCCCATCGATAAGTCTTTTGATTTAACTTCGGTGTTGAACCAGCCTTGAAATGCCCAAGTGTTGGGAACTTATTTATTGAAGTTGTTGAAAAGCTTGAAGAATTGAAGAATTAGAGCGCTCAGAATATTTTTTGAGAAGGGGAGAGAGAATTTTGGCATGTAGGACCAAAATAATTGATATGTTGTTTCCAAAAATGAGTGACAGATTTTGGGAACAATAGCTAGCTCCAATTGGGGAACTTCCATCGATTGTAAAAACAATCGACGAGACTAGAAACCAAAATCTCCAGTGCCTTCAAGTATGCCATTGGGCTACAGAGTCATGCTACCCAAAAGTAAAGGCGCTAAAAAGAAATGAAAATGAACAACACAAAATAGAACTAAAGACTATACAAATATATAAATGTACAACTGATGTCACCAGATACTTAAAGAATTGAAGTGTTTCAGATGTTGCCCATTTTGAGGTAGAGAAAAGGGTGTGCCGTCTTGATACTTCAACAAGAAATTATTTTCACCATTGAGCTGATGAATAGAAAATGGGCCTTTTATAGGGAATCAAATTTTCTATGCATTCCCTTTGGTTTTCTTTTCTTGTCCCATAACAGAACTTGACCTCCAATCTAGAAATCACAAGTTTTTGCTTTCTGGTCGAAGAGCTTCTTCACCAAACTTTGATGTGTAGTGATTCAGTCCACCACCATAGTTCGCTACTCATCCAGCTCAGTCAGGCATATGATCCTTTTGTCGATGGAGCTTTCATATGTCTGATCTTTGACCACCTTTGCCAATTTTAGTGCTAGTAATTCCAGGGTGATTGGTATTTCTGCATTGAGACCATACAAAATTTGGAATGGTGACATACCTATCGCCCTCTTGGGTGTAATTATGTCTACCCATAAGGCATCAACCAATGCTTTATGCCATGTTCATTGGTTGTCATCCACCAACTTCCTGATGATGCTCACCAGGTTCTTGTTGCTCGATTCTACTTGGCCATTCCCTTGTGAAAAATAATCAGAGGAGTGGGAGAGGGTAATCCCATAATAAAAATAAAACTAAGTAATCTCATGGAAAGAGAAATAGGCTGCATTGTCTATCACAATCTTGGTTGGGACCCCAAACTTGGAAATAATATTTTCCTTGAGAAAATTGCATACTACTTCTGAAGTAGCATGCTTGGATGGAATAACTTCCACCCATTTGGTGAAGTAATGTGTGGCTATGAGGACATAATCATGTCCAACACTTGAAGATGGTTTTACAGCACCAATAAAATTATTTCTCTATTGTTGAAATAGCTCTTCTATTACCACTGGCTTAAGAAGCAAAGCAGCTAACTTGGGTCTTCCAACGAACTGTTAGCATAGTTCACATCTTCGTACCCATTTGTATACATCTTGAAATAGATTAGGCCAATAATACCTGGCTCGCATAATCATATGGGCAGTTATAAGTGCAAAAAAATGTCTTCCACAGGCCAGATTATGGAAGGACTCCAAAACTTGGTTCTACTGCTCTTTATCCATGTAGTGAAGGAATACTCCATCAAGGTTCCTCTTATACAGACTGTTTCCCTACAAGACAAAATTGGTAGCTTTTAACTTGACAGTCCTCTTTTCTTTATGAGACAGGTGAGCAAGACACTCACCATAGGAGAGGAAATGAGTAATATTTGAATACTACTCATTCGTGGTGGTGACAAAGAAGACCGTTGGCATGTCTTCAATTTCTACTTCATTATGCCCAATTTCTTCTGGTCTGTTATCAGCAATCAATTAGCAAAGACCCCTTCCCTGCACAAGCTTCATTAGTTTGATGACAAGATCAAACTCCTAGATTTTAGAAATCCAATTGCCCCTTTTGGTTCCAAACTCCTGCTGAGTTAATATGGACTTGACTATTATATCAGGAACTAGGGCAACAACATGGGAATTCAAAATGTAAAAGCAAAAATGCTTTACTACCTTTACCACTGCATAAGCATGTTTCTCTAGATTTGAATATTTTAGTTCATGAGCTTTGAGAGGACAGTTAATGAAGGATATGGGAGATTCCACACCTTCTTTATTTTGTTGAACCAAAATTAATGAAAATGTGTGCTCGGAAGCATAATTGTACATTGTGAAATATTTGATATAATCTAGACAAACCAAAATTGGGGCATGGGCGATAGCTATCTTGATGTCTCAAAATGCAAATTTGCCTTCTTCAGTCCAGTTGAAAGTGGCATTTCCCTTCATCATGTTCACAATGTGGCGAGTCTTCTCGGTGAACTCAGGAATGAACCTTCATACAAAATTCACCTTTCTGAAGAAAGAGTGAACTGCAGTCTTACTTGTGGGCAGAGTAAGCTCTTGAATGGATTTGACTCTTTCTGAGTCGATCTTTATGCCTTCTCGAGATACAATGTGTCTGAGAAGTTTTCTTTCTATTACCCCAAAGACAGACTTCTTGGGATTTAGAGAAATGTCATTCTGGTGACATCATTCTAGCACTTGTTACAAATGGTGCACATGATCAAGATGATGCTTGGAAAAGACTGTTAAATCATCAAGGTACACCACAATGAACTTACCCATTTCATCTTTGAAATCAAGGTCCATTTCTCTCTGAAAAGTGGTGCCAACATTTATCAAGACAAATAGCATTCTTTGATACACAAAGGTGCCCCTAGGTGTGGTGAAGTCAGTCTTATGTTGGTCTGCTTTGCTAACTTCCACTTGATTGTATCCTGAGAAACCATCCAGCATTTATAACATCTCAAAACCAGTCACTGTCTAAAGGACTTGATCCATGACAGGCAGATGGTAATTCTTCTTTAAGGAGGATTGATTCAAATTCCTAAAATCCACACAGAGGTGAATTTTTTCATTCTTTTTTCTCACAAGAACTATGTTTGCAATCCATGTAGAATGATGGATTGGGAAAATTATTCTAGCGTTCAGCATTTTCTATATTTTTGACAGAATAGTACTTGATATCTTTGGATTATACTGTTGGGATTTCTGCTTGTAAGGCACCGAATTACTCTTGAGAGGAATTTCATGGCAAATTTCTTCAGGCCTGAGCAACTTCAGATCATCATAGGAGCACACCAAAACATCCATGTAATGGCAAAGTAAGTCAGTAAATTTGAGTTTCTCCTCCAGAGTGCAGCACTTCCCAATGTTCACCATCTTGGGATTTTTCTTAGTACCCAAATTTATTTGATCAAACTCCTGGGAGGAGCTTGAATCTATTTGTTGTTGTTTGATGAACCTATCATGCTTGTCAAAAAGTTTCTCAAGGGAAACTACTCATTTTTGAATCTCATTCTCTTTGAGCTACAGGAATTCTTCACCTGCATCTGAACTTGTTTCAGGGGCTGATTCAAATTTCTGAGGTTCACTGCCTTCGAAGTGAAGTTGTTTAAAGCTATCTTTTTATTCCAAAAAATGATTGGCATTGTCAGGTACACTTGGTTGAAATACCAGTTCGATAGTGTACATGTCTCCCTTAAAACCTAGGTGAAAAACCAAAAGAGTTGTAGAAACAGTGAATGCATTAGCTC
This sequence comes from Torreya grandis, assembly GCA_037957365.1. Classification (NCBI taxonomy): domain Eukaryota; kingdom Viridiplantae; phylum Streptophyta; class Pinopsida; order Cupressales; family Taxaceae; genus Torreya; species Torreya grandis. The sequence goes on from JARHVA010001054.1 coordinate 500,395, forward strand.
GATCATTGAATTTCCTGGGTACTGCAGAGATATTGAAAGCATCAAAGCTTTAAATTTGATTCCAAACTAGATTGCGGTAATGGTGCAATATCTCATTTTTGGTTTGGTACAGGTTCCTAACTTGGCAAACCACCAACTTGGCATCTCCTTTGGTGTGAAGGAGTTTGACGCCCCTATCTCGCGCAACCTTCAACTTGAGTAATAGAGATTCGTACTCGGCAATATTGTTGGTGTTGTTGAACTAAAATTTATACGAAAAGGGGAAAATATCTCTTTGAAGAGATATCAACACAAACCCAGCTCCTGAACCAATAGAGGAATAACTGCCATCAAATTCGAGAATCCACACATTATCAGCAATTGACCTTTCCTTGGATTTTTTTTCATTTGGAGGGGAGAATTCCTCTAGGCTTGCATTGTGCTTTATTAAGTCTTCTGTTGTTTTGTCTGAATCGATTGTCAAGCTGTCACATTCAAAAATTTCATCAGTTAAGACAGGAACATCCTCTGTAATTAAAAAGTAATTACCCACGCCTAAAGACTCAAACAGAATTTGAGCTTTAGGTGTTGATATTTGAGTGACAACATATTTTGCCTCCTTCTCAAGGAGCAATCTCTACATGACACCTCACCTTTGACCGGGATCCTCACTTCAGACAGGTCCATGCTCAACTTGCCACCAACATCCTTTCAAAAAATTTGACCAAGAAGGATGTCGTAGGAGGCTGGGACGTCGACCACGAGGACCATCATGAAATATCCCGAGCCAAATTTTTTGATTTTTTAATTAACAAATTTCAACATTACAAGCAAGTACCCGTTAAGGTTAGAAGATAAACCCAAACGTACTGAAACAACTCTAACCAGAATGGCACCGATGATGGCGAACATTGGTCAGAGGATATGCTATTTTAAAATCCGAAAAAGGAACTCGACGTCAAGTATGTGCTACCCAATCCAATGCGGAGTGAAGGGTGACCATATGACAGAGTGATTACAATAAAATTGCTTGAAAGGGAAATGCTGAAAGGGAACTCAACGTCAAGTATGTGTTACCCAATCCAATGCGGAATGAGGGGCGACCATATGACGGAGTGATTACAAATAACAATGTTTGAAAAAAAATGCTGAAAGCTGGAAATACTCAACACCCAGAATGTGCTTGCTAACACAGAGTGGGAGAGTAGCTACCATAGGGCAGAGATTTATCTAAAATGCTGAAAGCTGGAAATACTCAACACCCAGGATGTGCTTGCTAACCCAGAGTGGGAGAGTAGCTACCATAGGGCAGAGATTTATCTATTACAAACAATTACTGAACGAGACGCTGAACATTGCAAACTATGATGAGCAAGAATAACTATACTGTCAGTACTACTACCAGTTTACAATATGAATGATAAGATCTCGCTTTGAATGTGGAGCAACATATAAATCAAGTTGCAATAATATGTATTGAACTTCCTTCACTGAATAACAAGGATTAGATCTGAAAGTACAACAAGCAGACCAACTTCAAATTCTGATTTATGACAATCCAAATTTTTGTGTGCACGAACAACAGCCCTGTACTTCACAATTTCACTCACAACTTGCTCAAAACTTCATCAATTCTCATGAAACGAATTGCACAATGACTCTAGTATGATGGCGACCAAATCAGAACATTGAAACTCACTCAGAAGATACTATTTATTTGATGCACGCAACCCAATGCAAATCTAAAATAGTACAGCCCAGCAAGAGGGTGACTTGCATTTAAAAATGGTATACTCTTCTAAAAATTCTACAACTTAAGACAAAGGGGTGCCTAGCCAAGACATGAAGAAAGAAACAATACCCAGAACAATCTTTTTGGTATTTTTGGATTTACAAATTAAAACTCGAATCTACTGTAGCTAAAATGCAAGATCTGGAAACCTCTAATATGCAAAATCAGAAATTAATTAGACACAATGCAAATTACAATGCATGAAACCCAATGAACTCACAAAACTAAACTAAATCACCACTAGTTATTGTCTCTCAAACAAGAAGCGATGCCCGAGCTAGGAGGCCTTCATTCCTCGAAGCGATCCCAAAGCCAATCTGGCAGCAAAACATTCTTGTAGACAAAAGATCCCCAAATGAGAACTCAATGCTTTCTTTTATAGGCTTCAGTTGGCCTCCCTTGAAGCCCTAACTCCAAAAGTGGCGCCCTTTTCCAAGCAATGATGGCGCCCCCCCTTCAAGTCCACCTTTTAAAATAACATTAAGTTATTCGACTAGGCCAAGGTCATAACATTAAAATATAATGTTATTTTTAAGTGAAATAAACTTATTTCTCCAAGACCGCATTCTGAAGCCCGAAACTGAATGAGTCAACTGAAAGGGAAAGTCAACTCCCTGAGACAAACCTGTTAGCTGCCAAAAATAGAATTCACTAAAAATAGTAAATTCCTGGAAATGCTCAGAAAGCCGAGACAAACATACCCCTGCAAAGCTCTCAAAAAACCCAGAAAGAATCCGCCATCAAAACTCTGAGCAAGGACATCCTAAAAACTAGGAAACCTTAATTTGCACCTTCCGACTGGCCTTCAGGTTTTCAGAACAAGGCCAACGGTCACTGTGAAGATCAGGTTTGAGAAGGGGACATTACAGTCCGCCCTCCCCAAAATTGCTTGTCCTCAAGCAATCACAAACTAGGATGATGTAATATCTCATCATTTTCCCAAGTTGCATCCTCCATAGGCAGGTCCTTCCACTTTACCAGGTATTCTCTGATGGTTCTTTTCCTCAAAGAACGTTCTCGGACATCAAGTATCTCCTCTGGAATTAGAACCAACTGTCCCTCTTCATCCAAAGGTGGCAACTATGATGAATAAATCACATTATGTCCAAGTGCCTTCTTGAGGCGAGACACGTGGAAGACGTTATGCACTCTGCTATCAGAAGGTAGCTCTAATTCATAAGCTACTGCTCCAACTTTTCTAATGACCCTAAAGGGCCCATAGAAGCGAGGTTTGAGCTTCTCAGCTCCACTCTTCTTGAGAGTAGATTGTCTATATGGTTGTAATCGAAGATAGACCATATCCCCAATGTCGAAATAACGCCCAACACGCCTCTGATCCACATACAACTTTCGCTGATTTTTTGTAATCTGCAAATTATCCTTCAAGGATTTCATTATGTCTTGACTACGTTGCAACAAATCCTTGGCTAGGGGTGCTTTGCTGTCACCAAACACCAAATCTGCAAAACTAGGTGCTTCATACCCATAAAGTGCCAAGAAAGGAGACATCTTAATTGACATATGAAAAGTAGAGTTGTAGCAGTACTCGCCTATATGCAGCCACTTGACCCAAGTTCTCTGCTGTTCTGATACATAATTTCTCAAGTAGCCTTCCAACCACTTGTTCACCACTTCAGTTTGCCCATCTGTTTGGGGATGGTAGCTAGTGCTTTGGGTGAGCACAGTACCACTCATTCTGAAGACTTCTTGCCAAAACTTACTTAGGAACTTGTTGTCCCTATCACTCACGATGTTCTTTGGCAATCCATGCAGCCTAAACACTTCTCGAAAAAATAGATCTGCAACTTGGGCTACAAAAAAAGTGTTGGTAATGGCGAATAAATGAGCAAATTTGGTTAGCCTATCTACCACTACATAAATGCAATCCTTCCCTTGGGCCTTGGGCAACCCTGTGATGAAGTCCATCGAGATACTTTCCCATTTTTGATTGGGAATAGGAAGTGGTTGCAGTAGACCGGCTGGTAATGTATGCTCATTTTTATTCGCTTGACAAACAGGACACTCCTGAATGTAGCGTTGTACCTCTCCTTTCAATCCCTTCCAAGAAAACCTTTCTCGAATCTACCTATATGTCTTGAAAAAACCTTGTGACCAGCAACTGGAATATCATGAAAAGTCAAAAGAATCTTCTTCTTCAACTTAGAATCAGCCACCAGAAAGATTCTTCCCTTATAAAGTATCAATCCCTCAACCATCTTGTACCTTTCATCATGAAACGTACCCTCAATAATGTTGGTTGCAAACTGATTTTTAGCATAATCAGCAAGCAACATGTCTCTCCAATCTGCAGTAAGCTCACACAATGAGCTAAGATGAGGTCTCTTGGAGAGAGCATCGGCCACGATATTATTTTTCCCTTTTACATATTCAATGTCAAAGTCGTAATCTTGAAGCTTACTCACCCATTTTTGTTGCCTCTCATTTAGATCTTTCTGGTGCATGAAATGCTTGAGGCTATTGTGGTCAGTCTTAACCACGAACTTGTTCCCCACCAAGTACTGCCTGAACTTGGCTAATGCATGCATAATGGCAAGCATTTCTTTGTCATAGATTGAATATGTCCTTTCAACACCTCATAATTTTCTGCTCTCAAATACGATAGGGTGTTTGTCTTGCATCAGGACAGCCCCCACTCCTTCACCCGATGCATCACATTGCAGCTCGAATGGCTTGGAGAAATCTAGAATTGTCAAAACTGGACACGAGCTCATGATCTTCTTGAACTTGTCAAAAACAATTTGAGCCTTTTCTGACCAAACAAAGGCTCCCTTTTTGGTGAGATCAGTAAGGGGAGCAGCATTCTATGAATACCCCTTTACGAATCTCTGATAAAACCCACAAAGACCCAAAAAACCTTTCAACTGAGTTAAGCTCTCAGGAGGTGACCAATCAACTACTGCTTTGATCTTCTCCGGATCCACCTTCACTCCCTCAGCACTGACTATGTGGCCAAGGTATAATAACTCCTCCATCCCAAATTCACATTTGGAAGCTTTTGCGAACAAGCTCTCAGATTCCATGATACTAAGCACTTCCTTCAAGTGCTTAAGATGATCTCCCCAAGTCTTGATGTAAATCAGAATGTCATCAAAAAATATTAACACAAACCTCCTTAACTGACTCTGAAAAATACGATTCATGCAAGACTGAAAGGTATCCAGAGTGTTAGTCAACCCAAATGGCATGACTAAGAATTCAAAATGGCCATAGTGACATCTGAAAGTTGTCTTCTCCACATCCGATCCCCTCATTCGAATCTGATGGTAACCCAATCTCAGATCAATCTTTGAGAAGAACTTGGCCCCATGTAGCTCATCAATGAGTTCATCTATCCTGGGTATGGGATATCTGTTTTTGATGGTGCTTTGATTCAAAGCACGATAATCCACACACATGCGCATGGTACCATCCTTCTTCACAAGAACCACTACAGAAGCAAAGGGGATCTTGCTTGGGCGTATGAAACCCATCTTCAAGAGTTCTTGAATATTCTTCTCGATCTCATCCTTTTGCCTCTTCGGATATCGATATGGAGTTATGATCACTAGTTTAGCCCCTTCCTTGAGCTCAATGATGTGTTCTGACTCTCTATCAGGAGGTGGTCCAGGAGGTAAATCATCAAACACTTTACTTTCTTGGTGAGTAAAGACTGAATATCAGGAGGATACTCTATTTTCATTTCAGCTGGACTAGCTGGAAGAATCATGCACTCTGCAGACCAGTCCACTTGGTCATGACGTATCAACCTTGCCATCCTTTTGAATGACACACTTCGAGGGCCACCATTTGACATTCCTCTCAACACCACCTTCTTTCCATCAGATTGAAACTTGATTTCCATGGTTTGCAGATTTAAAGAGATCTCTCCAAGAGATCGTAGCCACTGAATGCCAAGGACAACATCCGTATCTCCAATATTAACCACATAGAAGTCATCCTTGACTTCGTAATTGCCCAATTGCATTGACATGTTGGGAACCCTTTTGGTACAAGAGATGTGGAATCCATCAGCAACCATAACTTTGAACCCTTCAAAATCTTCTATTTGCAACCCCTTCTTTGCCACCACAGCTTCGTTAATGAAGTTATGGGTTGCTCCAGTATCAATTAAAGCAACAATACGCTGCCCTTTGATCGTCCCACGAATTTTGAAAGACTCATTCTTTTGGAAGCTCAAAAGTTGAGCCAATGTACCACCACTTTCTTTTTCACTTTTGGACTCTTCTGGAGCTCTTTCCTCTTCACTATCTTCGAGATCAGACTGCTAGTCTGAAAAATCAGAGTTACTTTCACCAGCTGAATAATACTCAATCTGGTGAAATTTGACTCCCTTTGGGCAAACATGTTCTGGAGACTATTTTTCTCTACATCAGAAACATAACCCCTTTCTTCGGAGTTCATTGATAGTCTCTGGATCCAATCTTGTGTGAAGAGGTTTCTGCTATTTAAACTCCTTATGGTAAGGCTTTTGATGAAACCTTTTCCCTCTATCCTTCTTGTGAAATGATGGTTTGGAATGGAACTTTGCTTTGGGAGCAGCCCACTCCATGTTTCTAGCTTTTTTCATTGCTTCTTGTAAGGACAGTGGATCAAAAGCTTTGTTCCATCCCTTGAGTGGCTCCATCAAACCTTCGTTGAATAGGATCACTAATCTTCTCTCAGTGATTCCTATGACCATAACTGAAAGTCTTTGAAACTTAGCTATGTAAGCATCAACAGTGCCATACTGCTTCAACTGTGCCAACTCCCTAAAATGCACTTCTGGGTCCTTCTTCTCGAACCTCTCAATGAGTCTATTGGTGAATTCATCATAGCTAGTGATAGACCCATGACCCAAGGTGACTAGGCCATGGTACCACCACTCATGCGCCACCCCATCTAGGTGTAGCATAGCGAATTTAATCATGCGTCTTCTTCAGCCACTGGCCTAAGAGCCAAATAGTTGTCTAGTTTCTGAATCCAAGCTCGAGTAGAATTATTATCACTTCCATCAAAGTGGGAAAGCATAATCTTGTTGATAGCTTGATGCAAGTCTCCTTGTGCTAGAGTTATTCTTTGGTCATAATTTCTCCCTTGTCCCTTACTCTTTCTCTTATGATCTATAAATTCATTATAGGACATGTCCATTTTGATGTCATTAGGGAGAGAATCATACTCTGCATGGCCACGTCTCAATTTTTCCAAAAATGAAGCATTCTCTTCAAGATCAGGTTGGGTGTTTACTGGTGCTACGAAGGTGGGTTTGAAGGGCCTTGACGAAATGTAAGTGTTGTTTGAAATAGGCTGAGCAACACTTCCATCAAATTGATTTGAGGCACTAGGCTCTCCTCTGTATCCAAGGTTGTTCTGTAGAGTTGGGTTCTGGGCCACTTTCCCCAACATGAGAGATACCATATCCATCAAGGCATCCATCTTCTTTTCAAATCTCTTTTCGGGACTTATCGATCTCTCTCTTCCCTTCCCACTATCATTTCTGGTGTTGGTAAACCTCTTGTTACCCCCGACTGATCTCTCACCTTCTGCCATATCTATTTCTTGAGAAGACTCCCAATGAGCCCTCAAGACCTCTGAAGTTGTCTGACCTTCGGGAACCTGATACCACTGGAACTGGTTTGCAATTTTCTTATCTTCTCTTGCTATGTATCTCTTTTCTCTGTCACTCATAGATGGTTTGTTCACAGGATGGCAGGATACTTAGCTCTGATACCACTGAAATATCTCGAGCCAAATTTTTTGATTTTTTAATCAACAGATTTCAACATTACAAGCAAGTACCCATTAAGGTTAGAAGATAAACCCAAATGTACTGAAACAAATCTAACCAGAATGGCACCGATGATGGCGAGCATTGGTCAGAGGATCTACTATTCTAAAAGCCAAAAAAAGAACTCGACGTCAAGTATGTGCTACCCAATCCAATGCGGAGTGAGGGGCGACCATATGACGGAGTGATTACAATAAAATTGCTTGAAAGGGAAATGCTGAAAGGGAACTCAACGTCAAGTATGTGCTACCCAATCTAATGCGGAATGAGGGGCGACCATATGACGGAGTGATTACAAATAACAGTGTTTAAAAGAAAATGCTAAAAGCTGGAAATACTCAACACCCAGAATGTGCTTGCTAACACAGAGTGGGAGAGTAGCTACCATAGGGCGGAGATTTATCTAAAATGCTGAAAGCTAGAAATACTCAACACCCAGGATGTGCTTGCTAACCCAGAGTGGGAGAGTAGCTACCATAGGGCAGAGATTTATCTATTACAAACAATTACTGAACGAGAAGCTGAACATTACAAACTATGATGAGCAAGAATAACTATATTGTCAGTACTACTGCCAGTTTACAATATGAATGATAAGATCTCGCTTTGAATGTGGAGCAACATATAAATCAAGCTGCAATAATATGTATTGAACTTCTTTCACTGAATAACAAGGATTAGATTTGAAAGTACAACAAGCAGACCAACCTCAAATTTTGATTTATGACAGTCCAGATTTTCGTGTGCACGAACTATAGCCCTGTACTTCACAATTTCACTCACAACTTGCTCAAAACTTCATCAATTCTCATGAAATGAATTGCACAATGACTCTAGTATGATGGCGACCAAATCAGAACATTAAAACTCACTCAAAAGATACTATTTAATTGATGCATGCAACCCAATGCAGATCTGAAATAGTACGGCCCAACAAGAGGGCGACTTGCATTTAAAAATTGTATACTCTTCTAAAAATTCTAAAACTTAAGACAAAGGGGCACCTAGCCAAGACGTGAAGAAAGAAACAATACCCAGAACAATCTTTTTGGTATTTTTGGATTTACAAATTAAAACTCGAATCTGTTGTAGCTAAAATGCAAGATCTGGAAACCTCTAATATGCAAAATCAAAAATTAATTAGACACAATGCAGATTACAATGCACAAAACCCAATGAACTCACAAAACTAAACTAAATCACCACTAGTTGTTGTCTCTCAAACAAGAAGCGATGCCCGAGCTAGGAGGCCTTCATTCCTCGAAGCGATCCCAAAGCCAATCTGGCAGCAAAACATTCCTGTAGACAAAAGATCCCCAAATGAGAACTCAATGCTTTCTTTTATAGGCTTCAGTTGGCCTCCTTTGAAGCCCTAACTCCAAAAGTGGTGCCCTTTTTCCAAGCAATGATGGCGCCCCCCCTTCAAGTCCACCTTTTAAAATAACATTAAGTTATTCGACTAGGCCAAGGTCATAACATTAAAATATAATGTTATTTTTAAGTGAAATAAACTTATTTCTCCAAGACCGCATTCTGAAGCTCTAAAACTGAATGAGTCAACTGAAAGGGAAAGTCAACTCCCTGAGACAAACCTGTTAGCTACCAAAAATAGAATTTACTAAAAATAGTAAATTCCTGGAAATGCTCAGAAAGTTGAGACAAACATACCCCTGCGAAGCTCTCAAAAAACCCAGAAAGAATCCGCCATCAAAACTCTAAGCAAGGACATCCTAAAAACTAGGAAACCCTAATTTGCACCTTTCGACTAGCCTTCAAGTTTCCAGAACAAGGCCAACGGTCACTGTGAAGATCAGGTTTGAGAAGGGGACATTACACATCATCTTAATTCTCTTATCTGAGAATACTACAAATGCAAATTGGGCATCCTTGATTTGTCCCAGCAGTGGCACTTGTTTGTTCTCCATGGAGAAAAATCTCCCAAATGTCTTGGTCAGTGTGAGACCAAGGGATTTAGCTACTTTGGCGGGCATGATGTTGTCAGATGCATCTGAGTCTATGATACAATTGTTTAGATGATGTCTATTTATCAACAGGGAGACATAAAATAGTTCTATCTTCTCGAGATCAGTAGGAAGAGTAATGAAAAGATTGTTTGGGATGGACATGTTCCTTAGGGGATCATGAGTTACCTTTCTAACATCTTGTCCTGTAAGGATGGTTTGATTCTTCACACATTGAACCAACTTATCCAACTGCCCAGGTTTGGATTGCAGGAATTCAAATTTAGACATTTGAATTTTGGTTTTCTTGACATGGTCGATTATATCAAATGTCTAAAATGAATTGAGGATAGGGGAAGGCAGTTCATCCTTTTGGTTTTTAGGAGGGGGGTACTGATCTAAAAAATTGAAATTTAAGGTGAAGGTGTACTTGAGGTACTTACTTTTCTAGTGATCACTGGGTCCTTTGATTGAAAAGGTAGAGTGGTTCCCCACTTAGCAATTGAAATTGCTAGTTGAGGTTGCTCCTCTATTTTTTCCTTATCAGCTTGCTAGGCTGACTGGTTCTGGGACTGGGTGAATACAATGTATGACCCATCAAACACTTCACATTTACTTTTGGGTTCATCCTGGTAATTTAAGAAACTAATGTTGGAGTCGCCAGTTGATTCTTCTTGGTTTTCTATGAAGAGATCAACGTCATCTTCTAAGTTCAACTCAGGCTAGAAGGAGAAATCAGATTCTGTTTCAAGATATCCAACTATTGAATTGGTTGGAGGTGCTTTAATGGCAAGTTTCTCTTGTGGGGGAGGTAGACAATTTGGTTTCCCTTGAGTTCTGGCAATGTTGCCTTGATATGCTTGATTGAGGAATGCCCTCCTTCGTATATCTCTGTATGAAGGAGTAGAAGACATCCCTTATGCCATTTGCTTTCTAAGAGCTAACAACTCATTTGACAGCTTTTACACCATAGGATTAGTGGTGCTTGTGGATGGATATTCAGAGGTTGAAGAAGATTTACCTCTATTAGGATCTCTCTTTTTCTTCTCCACCAAGCTGAGATCATCTTCCACTTTAGTGGCCAAATCCTGAGCTGCAACAAGGTCTATGTGGCTAGCACGTCTCAGCAGAAAACTCACTTCAGGTAGTTGAGATTTGATGAAGAAGCATTTGAGATTCTTAGTTGTCAGTTGAGCAATTATAGGAATCTTGTTCCTCAACTTGTCAAATTTGGCAACGAAGTCCCTCATAAGTTCATGAGCTTCTTTCTTTATTTGTGTGAGCTGGGCCAGCAAGGCATGTGCATCTTCTACAGGCTTGAACCTAGCTTCAAATTTGGATTTGAGGGTGTTCTAGTTAGTCACAGTCTGGGCCTGCAGATGATAGAACCAGTCTACAGAATCACCTTGTAATATTTTCACAAATAGCCTGACTACTATGTCTTCATACTCCATGCCTATCACACCATAGGCTATGATGAAGGCTGCAATATGTTCATCAGGATAAACTCTCCCATCACCATATAATTTAGGGAAATTCTTCCTTGAACTACGAGGTAGCTCATGTAGAGGTGGAGTTAGATTGAGTGGACCAAAAGAGTTACCCCAAGGGCCTTGAACTGCCATGATTTGACTACTAAAAGAAGGGATAACAAATGCTTGAGGGGTATGTATTGACAAAGCTTTGCTAATAGCAGAAATAGATGCTTTGCCTGGTAATAGAGACCTGATTTTGGTAGGAGAAAAGCTCTTAGTTTGCTGAAGGTGAGATGGAGAAGGAAACAAGTCAAAATCACTTTGTTGTACCAACTTGAATATAGGGTCAACAATACCTTTAGATCTCTGACTTCTTGTATACCGTGGATCCACCAGATTGTAAAACTAAAATGGATAAGGATAAGGACTACTTCAATTTGAATCTTGAGGCATCAAACTACATAAAATGTTCCCCAGTGGAGTCACCAAAAACTGTTGGCATAGAGCTGAAGGAAAGTGAAATGTTTGATCCCCAGTGGCTCTGGTTTTGCAGACTAGATTATATAATAGAAATGGATAAGGATATAATGATAATGGATAAGACACAGGTGATTCTTCAATTTGAAGCTTGAGGTTTCAATTTGAGCAAAATTGATGTATCCCCAGTGGAGTCACCAAAAACTGTTGGGTGAGTATTTTGTCACCAGCTAACTAATGGGCAAAATAGGTTATTTCAACCATAATATAAGGAGATTGATCGGCCAAATGTGCAGGTTTACCACATCAAAAGGGGATAAATCTCTCCTCTCATCAAGGGGAGGTTCCCTATAAATATGAGGTGTTATATACTATATATATAATTAGAAAATAACACTCAGAGATAGGACAACACCATTCATCTCTCTTTTTTTAGAGATGATGTTCACAGACAAAGGAGAATTCTGGTGAAAGCACTAAAGGCACTTCTCTTCTTTCAGAAGTAGTCTGCAGCAAACAACAAGAATTCTTTTTGGTAGGTAATTGATAAGTAAATGTGATAGGGCGTAGTAACCAGTAGAATGAGGTGTAGCATAAAGTCTCCACCTCAACTATATAAAGAGTGAAATATGAAAGACAATGGGGGCACAAAGTCATCCTAAGATCCTTTAAATAGGAATAGAAAACAAACACACTAAAGACAATTGTGGCAGCACACAGTCTCTCCACAGTTGGCTTCAGGACACCTTCCTAATTACTTTCGCTAGTTCTACTTATTTAATTAAATAGACAAGAATGCATTCAAGAAATAGACATAAGAATAATTTTCTCAACAACATAAGTTGTTCCAGCACAAAGTCTGAAAGGTCACTTGCTTTCTCATTCAAACAATGAAATATGATTAACAATCTGAGCTCAAAGTCACAGTAATGCCTTTCAATTTGGGTAGAGTTCTACTTCTGATAACAAAAAGATCTCCCTCGCATAAAAAAAGAGATTATGATATATGGCAGCCAAGAAATACTTGGCACTTTGTTTGATGGAATGGTCCATGCTGCGTTCAACGCCTTGAATGCATTTTTAGTTTTGTCAAGGGGCCATGCTAGAATAGGTCATCAGCCTTAACTATGGCGTGTCAATTCATCTTGAATGTCTCCTCCAAAGTATAGGCCGCCTGGTCCTCTTCTTGATATTTACGTAGCTATCCACTTTGCCTTTACTCGATGGAGAAAAATAGGCTGCGTCCTTTGAATGTTTGAGCGCTCAGATGTCTACTTGGTGGACTATTCCACCTACTGAAATTACTCATTTGCAAATATTTTTGGTCTTTCTACATCGTTCCCTCTTTCCTTAATGCATTTTGTCTTTTCCTTGTGATCTAGCTCTTGGGCTATCTTCTTCCGCTGGTCGCTGAGTGTATTCTTCAAGTTCCATGCCATATTTGAAAATAAACAGGCATTTTGTTACCTTGAATTTGACATCCATAAGGACATCATTAGTCACTTGGTCATCTGAACTAATTTGAACCTTAAACCTTTGAACCTTTGAGGTACATTGGTTCAATGGTTCGAGCAGTCCTATCGGCTCCTTGGTTCAATCTCTTCCTTGGTTCAATCGCTTTCTTTCCTCTTCGATTGAACCATCTCTTTGAACTTGTCTCTGGAATCTTCTGCTTCCTTCCTTCGCTCGAAGCTCCCTTTCAAACTTTGAAATTCCTTGAACCTTTGAACTTTGAACCATTTTGGTTCAAGGTTCAACGGTTCATTCTCTTTCTCAGAATCCTTTGGTCCTTCGAAGTTTCTAGATCCTTTTCTTTTCTGTTGAACTCATTGAATCTTTGAACTTTTAACTCTTTTGGTTTAAGGTCCAACGGTTCAACGGTTCAATCTTTCTTCTTCAAAGCCTTCCTTTCTTTAATTTCGTCGAACTTATTGAACTCGTTGAACCTTTGAACTTTGAACTCTTTTGGTTCAAGGTTCAATGGTTAAATATTTCTTCTTCGCAGTCTTTTTTTCGTTAAGTCTTTCAAAGCTGTTAAACTTTTTGAAGTGGTTGAACTTTGAACTTGCCAAAGCGCTTAACTCTTTAAGTCTGTCGATGTCGTTGAACCTTTGAACCCGTTGAACCTTTGAACCTTTGAAGGCAGGGTTCAATGGTTCAATCTTTTGTTTGAAGCCCGCCGATAAGTCTTTTGATTGAACTTCGGCGTTGAACCAGCCTTGAAATGCCTAAGTGTTGGGAACTTGTTTCTTTGTGAGAGCTCGCCTGTTGAAGTTGTTGAACTTGTTGAACCTGTGAATCCCTTAGGTGAAAAAGATTGAATAATTGAAGAATTGGAGCGCTCAGAACATTTTTTGAGAAGGGGAGAGAGAATTTTGGCGTGTAGGACCAAAATAATTGATATGTTGTCGCCCAAAATGAGTGACAGAATTTGGGAACAACACATCTTAAATCTAGGTTGAGTTTTATTCATAATTTCTTTATGTATATATATTCTAATTGTATCCTTGTGATCCTCATTATACATGGTCTTGGCTTGTAACTCTGTATTATTTTTTGGAATTACAATTTTATGTGTTGAATCTAATGTACGATCTTCTACCTTTTTACATATCAGAGGATATTTATATTATCATCCATATTCACCTTACATATAAAACTAAATCCATGATTTTCCCTATCCATTGCTCGTTCAAAGTCTTTTATATACATACAACCATGGTAGGTGTTACTATTAGTACCCTGCCCCCTAAAATCAACAACACATATAAATTGAATAAAAATCAAGAAACTAATGCTAATCAAGTCAATAAATCAACAAAAAATACTTCCACAAATTCCAATCATATGGTCATGTTATTATTGGACCAAATGACCTACACACAAATATATAGTGCTAACCAATTCATGAAAATGCAAAATGAACTCTTGTACAAATCAACCTTAAAATTTTAGTGTGGAAGGATAAATGAATGTCCCCACTCCCCACTTTCCCTATCCCCCTTCCCCCTCCCTTAAAGGATAATCTTGGTAACCCCTACTACCACATTTTCATAAAAGAGTACTCTAAAACTTGCAAAATGAACATTTAGCTCCTTACATTGAAATTATGGACATTGGGAGAGTCACCCCACCCATCAATTATAACATGTATATTGATACCTCTTTGCATCTAAAGGCATTAGGTATCTTTTACAAAGATTGGATCAAATCTGATATCTATGAATCTACCAAAATACTAGCAAAAACTCTCACTAGTGATGCTATAAAGTGGTAAAATAAACTCAAGACTAATTATATTTTTAAATTAGAAGGCTTACTTAATACATTAGTTTAATAGTTTTGATATCATGTCTTGTCCAATGATAGCTTGGGTAACTTAATCAATTGCAAGTAAGATACAACCCTTGATTTTATCAAGCAATGGAAAGTCCTTGACCCATCAATCTTATCGTAACATGATTGAGGAAAGTCTCTTTAAACTCTCCACGACCGCATTAGATCCAAAGTTATAATATAAAATTATATCAGTCTATCTTAAGATATTAGAAGAAGTCTTCAAATAAACTAAAATACATGACCATCTCATATGACAATTTGAGATTCTTCAACCTAAATTAAAAAAACGTGAATATTTAATTTAAACTTAAAAAGATGCATACTTTTGATGATGGTGTTTTGACACTCTTATCATAATTTTGAATTTAGAAGAATAATCCCTACAATTATGGTAAGTACTCCTCAAAATGTAGCTCTTTTCCATCCATTAAGCATATCCTCTACAATTTATAAGGTCAACTGCTAATTAAAACCTAGGATATCATTGTGTAAGGGTGATTGAAAGAGTACAAAATGGCATCCCTTGAGGAAGGAAAACTAAACGCTAAGCATCACCCGTGATGGCAGTTTATTAAGTCAAAGGCTTTATACAGTGGAGAACCCCCTAAGATTCGTCTCACAAGATACAACAAAGAATAATATTCAATTGACAATTGACAACTGGTACGTAAAAATTGGAAGAGACATAAGTGCCAAGTCTATTTTCACATGCTGATAGAGTCATATTTGCAAGATTATGTAAACTTTCATCAGGACTCAGAGCATTTGTCAATAATGGGTACAAATTTGGAAGATCAGCTGCGAACAACCCCATCTGTAGATAAACAAATCAATCTCAAAATTCTTATGGTTGTAGCCCTGTAATAGGGACACAAACAAAACAAGCCAATCAGATAGACTCCTCTAACAACATGTTATTCTAACTTCCCAAGCCACTAAATTGCAAAAACTAATATTCAAATATTTGCATATCCCTGGCTTTAGTTAAGAGCTCTGAACAATAGCTAAAATGAGATTTTTGAGATTCTTTTCACAGGTTCACAATTTTGATAAAATATGCCTGGAAACAACTGTGTTCCTATCCTCTTTGTACATTTGTATTCATATTCACTCTCTTTACTAGATAGAAGATATCAACATGTTTAGTTCTAGATATATTTATCTATAATTTCTAAAATTTAGAGTATGATAAAGATGGACTGATGGAATACGATATGACACCTCTAAATAAATGATTAGGCAGACAAATTTTATAAAATAATTCGCCCTGAGATCCAAAACCCACCATAAAAAAAGAGACCTGAGCTTTCTATTTGCTAAAATATGGCACAATTCAAAGCAAATGATTAAGAGCTAAAAATGTGGAATAAATGTCCTAAAATGTGGTGGAAACCCCCCGCATTGACAAAATCATTAATTGTCCAAATATGCAATCAAACAAGTTCAAATGATATGTGAAAGATAATTAACTTGGAAGATGTCAATAGATTGTTTTGGGAAGGATTCTTCTTATTTTATTCTCCTTTTTTTTCTCTTCCTCTTCATCTTCCACTTGTTTTCTTGTTCATATTGGCAGATTTGTGAAGATCAAAAGATGCTCAGAGGGATTGTTGGACCAAACATTATAACAGAGCATCACCAACCCTCAATGCATGCTTCATGCACCAGTGCCACTTGTTTAGCTTCTTCAAAACTGTCAAATATTTAGCGACACATAGAATTAAACTTTCAAAGTTCTTACTACATTACAATATTTATAAGGCAATGGACCAAAATTATATAGATAGAAAATCATGGTAACATGTAGGCATGTGCAGATAAATGAGGCCACATAATATACAAAAATGTGCCACTTATGAACAGTGTGTTTTATTTTTTAATGATAAATATTAAGAAGTTTATCATACGTGTCACCTATAAGAAGTTGTTTTTAGATCATGATGACAAGGTAACACTAATTTAGGGTTTGAGGTATGTCATTTATGTATAAATATTAGTTTATTTTAAATTAAATATTATAAAACATATTAAAGAATGTTTAGTTAATTTTACAAAAAGTGTTTGGTCTGATTTATTTGTTAAACTTTATTAAATTTGTGTAAGGCATGTTTGAATTAGTCAATCCCTAATTTTAGCCAATTTAATTTCGTGATAAGGTTCTTGTAACATAATTAGCATTTTTATAATTTAAATTATAGTTATTAGGATTCATTTTATTTAGGTTTAAGTGTTATGTCATGATGAATAGTTATATTATTTGGTATTTTTTTAATAGTGGTCTATACTTTTAATTTAAGCTTATATTTATAGTGTGGGTCATTAGAATCTTGTTAATAGTTTTAATATTAATTATAATAATTATTTATTTAATCATATTCATAAAAGATTATATGATATTATTATTTAATTGTGTTTGACTTGGAGACTAATGAACAAGTGTATTAATGATGATTTGACTTCCTTCCAATTTAATTAGCACATTGTTCGAAGGTGATTAAAACAAAGTGAATCTAATAATTTATTGTTAGTGTAGGTTAAAGTAGTATAGACGTTAGAATTTGTGGAAAATAATATTTCACAAATGTGTATAAGCAGGGATAATCTCTTCACTAAAACACAAGAGAAAATAAAAATGATTTAGTTGATGGCCTCACTACAAAAATGGTTGAAACACAATATATTGTCAGGTTCCCCTAGAACAACAAACATGCTCTGGTACCAATTGATGGGGAATCCAAGAACAAACACACTTGTTCTGATCCCACTTGTTAGGATCTTGCTCCTCAAAAAGAGCACAATATGATTACCAAACTTAAGCAATTAAACATGCGGAAATATACCAGAAACACAAGTAATTAGAATTCACCAATAGCACAGAATATGAGAGACAATATACAATCTTATATTAATACTTGTACAGAAAAGAATACAATAAAGAGCCACCACACTCTTCCACCTTACAGAGGCTTCCCACACCCCAAGTGTATAGTAATTCTTCTTCAAAACACTCTCCTGCCAAAAAAAACGGTCCCAACAACCAACTCACACACAAAATTGGTGTTCACCTCTCCAACCAGTCAGTAATAACCCTGCCAGTACACCAAGCACTCTAAAGTACTTCAAGTTGATATCCCATGAACCTGCAACCTACAATTCAACAGACCATACTTACAATGGAAGGATCTCCCTTGCCTTCCTTTCTAGCTCATTAGTGGAACTAGGAGAAACACACACTTTGTTCTCTTCACTAGCACACATTACAATACATGCCAATGGGTCTATAAATAGATCCCAGACTTAAACAATAACTTAGACTCTTACTTTACTATAATTATCCACGCAGCTCAAGAATCGAAATAGCCTTTACATGCAAACACTCCGTTCACTAAACTAATTGTTCGTGCAACGAACAATTTTGGAACACACAGGCGATCGACGCCGGTCCCTGCTTGCCTGGTGCTGCCGACGTCGGCCAAATTCATGCCGACGCTGGTTGCCTTCTGCACTGATCATGACCGACGTCGGTCATGCTGTCGACGTCGGTGCTTCTGGGTCTTCAGCAACCTCTTTTTCTTTGTCTGCAACAAGTTGAAGCTTTTAGCTCCACAACCTAACAATCTCCCACTTGGAGATAAATAGCTGCAACTGTACCTATACCTGTACACCGTCTATTTTTTTCCCTTGGCTCTGTATCCTTCTTCAAGATCACTCTTGAAGACCAACCACCACAAAACTTGTAGTGCAAAACCTGTCATCCAAATCACCTGCCACATCCACATCTACAAACCATGTAGAAAATAACTTGAACCTGCATAGCATGTGCACCTGCTACTGGTCCCTCTAAGAATCCACTAAACTGCCCTCCAATGCTTCTTTCCCAGATTGGCTCCTAACTTTCTGACAACTCCCACTACTTGGGAAAACTCAGGTCTAGTACATACCATGCACTTAACCTCATTATGTGAATCAAGACACTGTTCTGTGAACTGTCCAACCATCGGCGTGCTAACCGGTCTCACACAATCATCCTAAAACAAAGTCAACATATGACCTTCCATGTCCCTAGAACACACTCATGCCAAAGAACCTTGCTGCTCCTAGATTCTTCATGACATACCTCTGAACTAGCTTTACCTTTAGTTCAACAACTCCCTGTATATGTAACCCTACAACAAGCACATCATACAGTAATAGGATAATGTAGCTAATATTATCCAACCTGGTAAAGAGAAACACAATGATCAAACCTCCATTGCCCTACAACTTACTCAAGACCATATACTTAGGCCTTCCATCTCACATATCCATTTTCGCTCTTCTTCATCCTGAACATCCATTCGTCTCTCAGTGCTTCCTTCTAGCTGGCAACTCCATCAAAAACTCCTGTTTGGTTCTCCTCCAAGGAATCACATCCTCCATCCATGCCAAGCTCCCACTGTTTCCTAGATCTCCCTGTTCTGCTTCTTTAACAACTTCTTGGTTCTATGCCATAAGTGAGCAACAAGTAGTGTAAAGAAGGGAAATGACAAATTTGAGGCTTACCTACCCTTTAAGTCCTCCATATGGGTGCTTGAGACTCCTTGACAGCTTGTTGTCCACCCAAAATTCATCTTAGTGATCGATGCCAGTCACATTCCAGTCTGCACCCGACTGATGTCGGTTCCCTGCGACTGCCTCATCACCGACGTCAGTTTTTTCCTTGTCGATGCCAGTGTTTATCTGCCTTGAGTCACCGATGTCGGTCCCTGTCTGGACGCTGACGCCAGTTTTCTAGCCGACGTCGGTCTCTGTGTTTTGCTTGTGAGAACTTACTTTTTCCCGCGAGCTCCTTTTGGATCAAACCCTTGTCCAAACCACCTTTGCTCTGCTCAGAATTCTTCTGCCCCTTGTGCTGAACTCTGTCCGTCACCTTCTCCTTGAAAACCAAGGCTTTCTTGCTCTTGTCGCTAACATCAGATTCCTTAAGAAACATCACCTTCTTCTGCATACAAAAATCTTGATCTATACCCTTTGACTCAAGAACATGCATCTCCTTCTTATTCATGTGACCAAGTCTATTAAGCCACATCTTTGAATCTACAGCTGAAGTAGATAACCCAGAAAGAGAATCAGTAATACAAGTAGATAGATAAAGCGTACCTACTTTCTTACCTCTTGCTACAACAAGTGCACCCTTGGTAACCTTCCAAGAGTCCGCTGTGAGAGTTACTCTGCAACCCTCATCACCCAAACTTCTTACAGAAATCAAATTCTACTCCAGAACTGGGACATGCATTACCTCCTTCAACACCCATGTGTTACATGTCTGCAATTTCAGCTTCACTTTCCCTTTGCCAATCATCTGACAAGGCTTACCATCCCCTACACAAATTTCTCCAAAGTCTCCCTGGACATACTCATGAAAAAATTCCCTATTTGGGGATGCATGAAAAGAGGCACCGGAATCTAAAACCCAAGATTCTACTTTATCCAAAGAACATACTAGAGCATCCCGTGCAACGAAATCCACAACATCTGCTTCTTCTTCATGTCCTTCATGATGATCTGCTACCAACCAACAATCTTTCTTTTCCTGCTCTTTCTTTCCATATCTCTAGCAGGTTATTTTTCCATACCTGAACTTGGACCTCCTGCTATTAAACTTCTTCATTCGTAGTCTACTGTCTTCTGCCATTGCTCTACTCCCACTCAAATAGAAATCCCTGTGAGTAACCTGTAATCAAAACACACTAACCAGATCTGAACCAACCTGTTAGTATCCCAACCAAAAGCTCTGATATCACTTGTTGGCATCAAGCTCTGAACCTACAACCAAGGCTCTGATACCACTTGTCAGGTACCCCTAGAACAACAAACATGCTCTGGTACCAATTGATGGGGAATCCAAGAACAAACACATTTGTTCTGATCCCACTTGTTAGGATCTTGCTCCTCAGAAAGAGCACAATATGATTACCAAACTTAAGCAATTAAACATGCAGAAATATACCAGAAACACAAGTAACTAGAATTCACCAATAACACAGAATATGAGAGACAATATACAATCTTATATTAATACTTATACAGAAAATAATACAATAAAGAGCCGCCACACTCTTCCACCTTACAGAGGCTTCCCACACCCCAAGTGTATAGTAATTCTTCTTCAAAACACTCTCCTGCCAAAAAAAATGGTCCCAACAACCAACTCACACACAGAATTGGTGTTCACCTCTCCAACCAGTCAGTAATAACCCTGCCAGTACACCAAGCACTCTAAAGTACTTCAAGTTGATCTCCCATGAACCTGAAACCTACAATTCAATAGACCATACTTACAATGGAAGGATCTCCCTTGCCTTCCTTTCTAGCTCATTAGTGGAACTAGGAGAAACACACACTTTGTTCTCTTCACTAGCACACATTACAATACATGTCAATGGGTCTATAAATAGATCCCAGACTTAAACAATAACTTAGACTCTTAGTTTACTATAATTATCCACGCAGCTCAAGACTCAAAATAGCCTTTACATGCAAACACTCCGTTCACTAAACTAATTGTTCGTGCAACGAACAGTTCTGAAACACACAGGCGACTGACGTCGGTCCCTGCTTTCTGGTGCTGCCGACGTCGGCTGACTTCCTGCCGACATCGGTTGCCTTCTGCACTGATCATGACCGACGTCGGTCATGCTGTCGACGCCGGTGCTTCTGGGTCTTCAGCAACCTCCTTTTCTTTGTCTACAACAAGTTGAAGCGTTTAGCTCCACAACCTAACATATATATGTGGGTTATCGAGTAATTTTGACCTTGGAAATACCAATATCATCTATTATTATTAGAGAAACAAATAACGTTAGTATTTCTATATATTTATGTTCTTTTATGTTTTAGATTAAGGTAAAAGCAAGTTTTGAAGGGGCCCCAAAACCCTTAACAGCTCAAGAAAAATAAAACATTACAAACCGCCAGGAAAGGCAAAACCACTGAAAAATAGTAACAAAACCAGGTTTTACAGGGACCTAAAACCAACATAATGAACCAGTAAAAATGCCTCAGGTTCTACAAGGACCTAAAACCTAAATAAAACCAGGCAAAACAACCTGAAAACTAGGCAAAAAGCTTGAAAACCAGGTACAATAGGGACCTGAAAACTCAAGAACCAGCAACCCCAAGAACACAATGTCCAAGGAGTTGCTTACAGACGGCAGACATCAAAATTTATCTTAGCAAGGCATGCCAACCACCCTAAACACCAACACGGCTTAGGCAAAACATGCAAAAGAAAGATCCCAACGTTTCAACTCCACGTACCAGCACCAAGGGTCCAAAAAAAATGCCCTGCCCAAAACAGACAGTGCCGCCAGCAAATAATCCCCAGATCTGTCGCCTCCACTGCCCAAAACATCCATCCATATCTCTGCGAATTCACCCCCTCTACTCAGAGGAATCACCGCCATGGCATTCAAAATTTAAACGAAGAAATCACTGATCCGCATAGAAATGGATAATGATCGAAACGGTAGCCACAAAACGAAAAATCGAGGTAGAAAAATAGAACCGCGCACTAAAGATAAATCTTTATTATACCACGCATTCGAACACAAATAAGGGTTTGAAGGGACCGTGTAGACGCAGGCCCCCGCCCTTCCTTTACCCTATAGTAACCACGTAATAAAATTATTCTCCTTCCACGCCATGCACCTGCATCCCATAGCGGATTGGGATCTAAACAACGGAGTCCATGGCCACGGGGGAAAGGGTTTCAGCACGGCCATATCCGCGGCCGTGCTCCCTCTTCCCTCTTCCTCTGTGGCCCGTCACATTGATGTTTTATGTTCTTTTATGTTATAGTGGATATCATTCATTCTTTAACTATGCCATATGATAGATAGATTAAAGTTGATTTAAAACAAATAAAAAACATTGTGTCATATAAAAAAAGGTTTTTTGTTGGGATGTTATTTGAAATTTCTTACAAATATATAACTGTAATATGTGTTAGGGTCGATAAACCAATAGATATTATATGAATAACGCACTAACTTATTTCTATTCGGCCATTATATACTTTACAATTCCTTCAGCTTTTCTTGCACCTTTGGAGCATCTGCTAGTTTTATTTTATTGATCAAAAAAGCACAAAATAGCATCGCTCGAAGAAGGAAAACTAAACACAAAGGCACATTTTTTTAATAGGGAAGGTAAATTATAGGCTTCAACCCCCTTTTTATCATTTGGACCATGACATTAAATAATGTTTAGCATATTTTTCTCTTTTTACTATGTTCATTCTTTTGGGTGACATTGAAAAGGGATTCAATGGTTTTTCAAGGTTTTATCAATGACTGTAACACATGGGTATAGTTTATGTTTTTGTTTATAGATAGGGTTTTTTTTTTTCATTTGATAGTGTTGTTGATTTATCAAGTTGTTCAGAAGAGGCATTTTAAGATAGAGGGCATCAGAAGTGGGGATGGATTGCAAGTTTTGGTAAAGGACCCTAAGAATGAGGGAGAAGATGATAGGGATTCTGAGAAAACCACATCATTTTACTTGTAGATAACTCATTCATCTGTTGAGTGACAACAATCAAAATTAGGGGTTTATGGGTGATGAGGATCAAAATGACGGTCTTTTGGGTGATGAGATCCAGAAAAAGGTTGATTTTCTATAATTGTGTAAGGCACAAATGAAATTTATTCAATGGAGAATGAAAGTGATGGTGGGATTTTAAAATTTATAAAAAATATAGGTCAACAACTCACATGAATTTTTTAACATAATTTTTTATTCATACCACTTTCTCTTATTAATGATAATAATCGATTAAAACATTCAAATAAAATTTATCGTAGGCTAATCTTGTGCCTAGAGTAGGTCTACCATAAGTATTTTATTAATTCAAAATATTCAAGTATATAAGTGTGAATATAAGTCGTTAATCCCCAAACGACCAAGTTAAGACATATTTATAATTTTACTGAAAGACTGGTAAAATAACCAACTAGGTAATAACTACTAACTCTATATAGGATTGTTTACCCTAAAACAACATTACAACTTTATTATAATCTAACTTAATAAAATGTATACAAGGGATGTCTTATATAATAAGCATGCCCCTTTAATTTATTGCACACACATCAACCTATACTATTACCAAGACTTAAGAATAATTACTAACAAACCCCCCATGATTCAAAGTCAGTTCTTTGGACACATTATAAGCATTTTTTTGAATTTTTTAAATTTGATAAATTATCAAGGGGTTTTGTGAAAATATAAGTTATCTAATCTGTAGTTTAGCAATATCTTGGTTTAAGTGCTTTATTTTACACCAGCTTTTGCAAATAATGATATTAACATCCATATGTTTGGTTTTGGCATGAAATACTATATTTTTGGACATCTTAATTACACTTTGATTATCAATGCATAACTATATAGGAATAATCTTAGAAATCCTAAGGTCTTTAAGGATGTGACATAAATAAATAATATCTATAGATGCATCCCAAATTATGATGTATTCTGATTTTGATGATGAGTTTTCCATAGTATCCTACTTCTTACAACACCATGCAATGGTATTTGAACCCATATGCATAGTGTACCCTATTCTAGACAATCTATCATCCACACATCTGCATCATAATACCCAACAAGTTTGAATATCTTGTTGTGGCAATACTCAAGGCCATATGTTTTTGTTTCTTGAAGGTAATGAAGTACTCTTTTTGATACATGCTAATGAACTTCTCTAGGCTCATGAGTAACCTAGAAAAAATTCCCATTGAAAAATATATATTAGACCTAGTAATCATCAAATATATTAATCTTCCCACTAATTTTATGTATTTGGTGCCATCAAAAAATGCACTATCATCATCTTTAGACATTTTCAAGTTACCCTACCAAGAGGGAAAGGTAAATATAAAATGCAAGATAAACATAAGAGGGGAGAATATGCTACCAAAGTAGTGATACTATATAATCAAAAAAGACACAATGAATGAAAAAACCCAATAAGGAGATAAGATACTAAGAATTAAATTATATATACCTAAGAATCACAAAGGACATAATGCCTGGGTAAACTTAGGAGGGAGATACAAGGAAAGTAAAGAGACCAAAGATTCACAAAGGAAACAATGGATGAATAAATACAAGAGGGAGATACAAGCAAAGTAAAAAATACCAAAGAACCACAAAGGATTCAATGAGCGAATAAATACAAGAGGCTAAGATAAGATACTAAGGAGTAAAATACAATAAATTAAAGAGCTTAATACATGAACTTGTAAAGAGTGATAAAGTAAAAATGCTAAAGATGATTATTCACTATTAAAAACATGATAAAATATGAGATGAAATGAATAATAATATATATAAATTCTCAAAAATGTCTCAAGATATTGTTATATGCATTAATAATAACATCATAAATCTAAAATTGCAACTGATCCTATTTATTGATCACGGTCTCTTCTACTCTCTCTGAAATATATGCAAGGATAACCTTGTGAATGGCCTTAATTGAAAAAGTATATGTGCTAAAATAAGGAGGATTTTAATCCTCTATCTATGAATAAGATATAAAGGCAACCAAATATTCCAACTAAATAGGGTATTATAGCTGCAAGGGAGGTTATTCTTCCATCTTATGAAAAATGATGTGTAGATGTGGAGGATCCTGGTGGTACTGTCTTTGAAAACTATAAATATGTTATTGATTTGTTTGACACTTATCTGTGGGGAGAGAACAAATCTCATGTCAAATAAAATAACATGCCCTTTCTTGGGGATATGGGTGGGAGTTTCCTTTTGAGGTTGCCTATTTAATTGAGGAGATGAAGGGGGTGACTCATGATGAATCATATCTAAACATTGTCAATAGGCTCGACAATCTATTGTAAAATGAGTAGTAGTACCATGAAAGTCACAAAAGTGCATAACAGGCAAAGGTGAGCATGGCCATCAACTATCCATCATAAGGGTTTAACCTTATAACTTTTGATACTCTAAACATCTCTTATGCACTTTAAGATTCTAGACGATATGCCTAAAAGCTTTATGCCATATACAATATTGCATTAGATGGTGTTGTCAAAAAATTTGCATCAAACCCTTTGGTGTTGTTGGGTGTGGTTTCTTATCCAACATCTCACATGAAATAATAGTCTCCATATCCAGGGACTAATGTAGTTGTAGCATTTTAAATATGCACGACAAGGAATGTTGTAAGGAAATGAAATTTCATCATGCATGCCAAAGAAATAAAGAGTAGTCATGTCAATAGTAGATTTAAAATATGCTTGTTTAAGGGAAGATTGGTAACTTAGGATTTCCACATGCTTTACTTGGGTATAGATAAATAAATAAATAAGGGTCATCTAATTTATAACAATTATCATAGTTAGGAGTGGTGATATCCACATGGAGGGACTTAAATATAATGTATTTAGGAGAGAAAGTATTTTTAATAATAATTTTTTGGGGACTATTATGATTTTAGGAATCTCATAAATTCCCTCTTAAGAGAATGGGATCAAAATATAGGAGGAAATTGAGCTTTGATATGAGGTTGAAGATTAGAGATTTTGATTTTTAAGTTGATCTCATCAGGTTCATCATCATTATAATTGTGAAGGTTCTATGAGACATTCCTCGCAAGCTTAAGGTGGAAACTATAAGCTATAAATGATTTTATATGGTATTTAAAGTGTTGATATTTATTTTAAAAAATAGTTGGGAGCTCTTCATTGGTGTGTATTTTTAAAACATCGTGTTTCTTAAAATTTTCAAAGTTCTAAGGGTTTTTGTCACCTTAAACTCAATAGACATCTCAAAAGTATGTAAAACTGATGAATTAACATCTTAAAAAAAATTGAACTCATGCAATGAGTCCAAGGGTAGCTAAGCAAGATATTTTAAGAAAGTGGAAGTTGAAGCTCATAACCTTCACACTAATTGTTCTAAGAGGCAACATGATAGGAAACTAAATGCATCCCATAAGGAAACATTTTTATTTTATCATATCCTTGGCACATGCTTTGAGTGGACTTAAGTATAATTTTTAAGTATCTAAGGAATCTAATAAATTATAAAGAGGTAACATTAGTGCTGAAATGTTAATCAATGAGAGATATTTTAACTTAGAAATCACTAATTTGGACACTAATGAAATGAGGAAGATCATCTGCACAAAGAAGGATTTCATTGAGAATCATTAATTTAATTGGAGACTTAAGAGGATTTTTTATTTAACAACTTGGATAGACACCTCTTCACAAGGATTTACAATACTTTCTTTATAACTAGGCAAGGTAGCTTCTTTCCACATAATGGGTGGTCGAGGAATGTTCATGTCAAGGGGATTTTGCATTAAATGATTTTTATGTTTAGGAAAATTATGCACAAGATCAAGGAATGGAATCTGACTAGGAATATTAGAAAGTTATTTGATGTGATATCATTCCTCAAAGATACAATGTACTTTTAGAAACTAATAAATAAAGAGTTTAATGATATTAGATGTGGCCTTAAAACAGGTTGGATATGAATTTTTTATTTTATTCGATGTCATCTACTAGGCTGAAGACATATGTAGGCATAGATATATTCATCGTCCCAACTGAAGAAGTTGGATTAAACATAGTTGACTTCATTGACATAGTCAATTAAGTTTCAAAGACATGTTTTTTTGAATTTATTCACTTAAGACATGATGACATCAAAGATTACTATTTTTCACAATTCTAATGCTTTTAAGGGAGAAGGTACATAAATTTGACCTATAAGATAAGCTTGAAAAGGTATATAATTTATATATGTGGTTGGAGTATTAGGTTGAATGTTAGGTTGAGAATCGATGTGGGGTTGATGCGCTTTGTTTTATTCATGTTACCTAAAATATCTTAATGGGGTGAGGAGTTGGGTTTAACCATAGTTTTTATGGCAATGGTGGTTGGATTTGATTTTTTTAATTATTTTGAGGTTAGGAAGAATTTTTGTTTCCTTTAAATTAAACATTATTATTCTTGGAATCATCTGTAATACAATTCTAATATATTTTAGCCTGGGTGAGTGCATCATGCTTGACACAAATTTCATGATTTAAAAAAAAAAAACTCTTGATATCGTTCTCTTTCCATAACATCATGGTCAAAGTCATGACCAAGTATGAAATTATATGTTAAGGTATGAAGGGAACATCAATTCTCATGTGAATGACCATAATGGGAGTGAAACCAATAAAACTTTTGGGGGTCTTACCATTTTGGTTTTGGTTATATGAAGGATATAATTCTCTAGGTTGAGGTCTAAAAAGTTTCCTTATAAGCTCCTCAATTTTAAGAGGTTGATGAGTTTAAATTTTAGGATTAGGAGCAGGTGGTTGAAAATGGCTTATCATAAGTAGTTGGGAGAGATTTAAATTTTACAAACTATTTGGAACATGATTGTGAGAATTAGTTATCTTAGAGTTAAAACTATGGTCATTAGTGTTGGTGACACCATCATCAATAGCATGCTTATTTTTGTTAGATTTCATGAGAATTCATGTGTTTTTTTGTGTCAGGGAATCTCAAATTGTCTCATGATATGATCTTTCCTTTTAGCTTGATCGAAGGCTTCTTCTAATGATTTGGCAAAGAATGATCTAACTTTGTAACGTAAGTATGATTCTATTGTAGTGGTAAACAGATTGAATAGGTTGTCTTCAAAAATGTTGTGCTCCAATTTGTTTGCTAAGGACTTCCAACCCCCAATGAAATCATGGGTGAGCTCATTATCAATTTATTTGAAATTTAGTAAGTATGATTCATGTGTTTCTATAGATAAGTTATGATATTAAAATTATTGAACTATTTAGTGGTAGATCTAGACTTGAGTCGACTATAACATTATAAATCATTACCCATAAAAGTTTTAGAAAATAGTTTGGTAGTTACATAAGGGTTAAGCTTGAGCGAATCTTTGTAAATATTTATAATGGAGTTAAGATGCAAAATGTGATCGATAGATATATCATAGGTGATGGTTGGAGTGATTCCTCTAATATCCATGGTTGCAATATGAGATGCTAAGGGTTAATTTTGGATATGCTTAATAACTTTATTATAAATGTGAGATTGCAAGATTGGTTTCCTAAGACAACCCTTAAGAGGGAAAGGGGTGCAAAGGGGGATAAAAATTTGACACTCCCCACCAAATTTTGTTGAGGGAGATTAGACATTTGCAAAATTTTATTTTTCATTTGTATGAATTGGTTAAATCTAGTTGTTTTCATATTATTAATTTGGTCAAAGACCCTTAATATTTTTTAATTTGGACCGATTGAAATATTTTGGTTGTATTGGGATGGACCTTCTATAAAAAAATTGAAAGGATTTTTATGATCAATGTTTTGATTCAAACTGCGTGATGCATTATTAGGAAGATAGTAAAGTGAGTATAAATTGCATATTAAAATTCCTATTTAAATAATTTAACAGAAGAATTATGATGTCAATTAGTTGAGGAAAAAATAAAAACTTAAATTAAAAAAAAAACAATTATCTTCAAAAATTGATTGAAACAATTAATACACAATAAATAAAATATATATAAATTATTTTAATATTACACAATAAAAATAAAAAGTATTTTAGTAAAATTAAAAATATAAAAAATAACTTATAATTTAATAAACATGGCTTTTATATATATATATATATAAAATAAAAAACTTAAATAAAAAAAAAAACAATTATCTTCAAAAATTGAATGAAACAATTAATACATGATAAATGAAATAAATATAAATTATTTTAATATTACATAATAAAAATAAAAATTATTTTAGAAAAATTAAAAATCTAAAAATTAACTTATAATTTAATAAACATGGCTTATTTATATTTATTTATTTTATTTTTCTTTTTATTCAATTGATTCAATTAAATATAATTTGACATGTGCATGTATTTGAATGAGTTTATAATTTATATGTTAGTTAATTAGTAATTTATAAATATCCAACTAAAAATAAGAGTGTAATTAATGGGTCAATTAAAATTAAAATGTTCACTTGATTTGAAAATTATAAATATATAATATAAAATAAATATATGCAATAAAGATTATTTAATTAATTTATAAATCTCCAATTGAAAATAAGAGTGTAATTAATGGATTAGTTAAAATTAAAATGTTCACTTGATTTGAAAATTATAAGTATATAACATAAAACAAAGATTATTAAAATTTAAAAAAAAAAAAAAAACTTTAAATAAAATGTTGAGAGATGTTACGAGACTTTGTTTATGATGATTTTTTATTAAATGAATGATACAATTTTGGACGGTTCTCTTCCTGTTTGTTTTGGTTTGTTTTGAGTTCTTCAACGATCCATCTATGGGTTCAATAGTGGGTCATATTTGTGCTTGGATGTATCCCCTCATTTTTTTTTGGCCTTGTGGGGGTCTTTTGGTTGGATGGGTCAACCTTTCTCTTTTGTGTATTGGGATCTTCTGTGTGCCTAGTTTTGGTTTATTTCCTATTTTTGTTAGTTATTTTGGTTCTTCTTTATTCTTTTTTAGGAGAACCAGACTTCTCATTATACCTAGTCTGGATTCTACATCAATTAAAAGTAGGTTAATCTTAATTTGAACATTCTATAAAATTAATATTTTTCTCTATTTTTTATTTATTATTTCATTTTTTAAATAATTATTATTTTTATTTAACTTTTTCTTATTTACTCAACAACTTGACATCATAGCTCTTCAACATTAAATTATTTAAATAGTACCCTAAGTCTATAATCTAAATGCATTTTATTCTCTTCTTAATGATGGTTCATAGAGTCTTATTTGAAATGTCTATCATAAAAATCCTTACATAGTTTTTTTTTAAAATCTCAATCTCCAATTCATATAAATTGTAAAAACATTATATATTTTGTATTCAAACATTTAAGTGTTAAATTAATATTTTGTTATTACAGGTCAAACAAACTATGTGCTCCATTTAGTTATATTGTTAGGGTTTAGTAGTTACACTAAACTATATTCTTGTTTGTAATATACTCTGAGCTATTTAATTGCTCAACATTTTTAATGTAATATAGTGCTAAATCTCCCAATTAAAAATTAATGGTAATTAGAGCCCAAGGTTAGAATATATGGAGAAAAAACCTATGAGGGAGGAGGTCTAGTCAGGGAGGAAACATGGAGAGCACATGTACCTAGGGTGAAGACAAACCTATAAAATATTTTGCAGGGAGTTGTGGTGTAAAAGACATTACAAGAACAAGTGGTGAGGATGTTTTTGATGCTCTAAAGCATTTTTATTTTTGGATGAAGCATTTTTCTATTTTGGGGTGGAGTTTTGGCATTTTTTCAATCTTACGAAGCATCCTAAGGAAGAATAAGGACATGGCGAAGCTGATGTTTTCTGGTTCTTTGTGGTATGGCACACAAAAGCAATGATCAGCCAAGAGAGAATAAAAAAGAGTTATCAAACAATAGAAGAGGAGTGACAACCTTCAAAAGGGTGTAAGTATCCAAAATGAAAGAAATAAAGTAGTATATGAAAGAAAGAATGATTTTTGGAGTTTTATTTACTAAGTTAAAATTATGATTTATTATGTGTTATAATTATGAGTATTATGTTTTAATTGTTGAATTAAAATTATGATTTAAGGTATTTTAATTGTTGAATTAAAATTATGATCTATGTGATGTGTAGTTTTAATTGCTAAGTTAAAAGTCTGATCTGTGGCATGATAAGAATAAGAGTGGCATACGAAAGAAAGTGTTATTATCTATGTGGTGCCATCTGTAAAATTACAATTGTATATAAAAGTGTTGTAGTTGTATATAGAGGCATTGTTGTTGTAAATGGATTTACAAATATATGAGAAGAATTTAAAAAAAATTATAATCACTTTGGCTCTGATCTACATGAAGCATGGCACACGAAAAATGTCATTTGTAAGGAAGGAAACACCATTTTCAAACATCATAAACAATAAGCTCATGATTGGACAATAAAAGGTTCATTTTTTTTAACTTTAATTTTCTTAAAACATCATAATATTTTAGGGCAAAATTGATATTTTTAAAGTTTGTAAAAATTAAACTTCATTAAATGTCAATTAACTATCTAGTGTATGCCTGAAAAACTACAGTTAATTTTGTATCCGAAACAGTGTGAGGAGTAAATATTTGAAACTTTCTCAAATTATGTGGTTGGATTTATATGTATGCATACAAAAATAATTTTGGTCAAAAGGCTTATAATTTGTAAAATTTAATTGTTTCCATCATTTGTAAATAATTTTACAAAAAATGGTTAATTATATTTCTCATAAATGGTAAAGGTTTTAAATCTGAAATGACAAACTCATGATTGGACAATAAAAGGTTTATTTTTTAAATCTAAATTTTCTTAAAACTTCATAATTTTTTAGAGAAAAAAGGATATTTTTTAAGTTTGTAAAAATTAAACTTTATTAAGTGTCAATTAATTATCTAGTGTATGTCTGAAAAATTATGGTTGATTTTGCATCCAAAAAAGCATGAGTAGTAAATATCTAAAACTTTGTCAAATTATCTAGTTGGATGTATATGTCTGTATAAAAAATTGGTCAAAAGGTTTTTAGCTTGTGAAATTTATTTTTTTCCATCATTTTAGCTAATTTTATGAAAAACAATTAATTATATTTCTCATAAATGGTAAAGATTTTGAAGATAAAAATTGGTAGCATTGTCTATTTTCAGAGTAAAATATATATACCAAAAAAAAATTTAATAATTTATATTTTTTATTATTTAATTATTTTAGCAAAAAACTAGGTCAAATGACTAGTTTACAATATTTATTGCTACTAGATTCCTAAAAGTTAACATGCAAAAACTTTAGTTTATGGAGTCAAAATATACTTATCATCTATGAGTATTGAACCTTGATTAAATTGTACTTAATAAATAAAATAGACCAGATGATGAACATGATAACTATGACAAACATCATTGAAAAACCTTAAAGTTGTTGAAACTTCTAGTAGTTGATAAATTGATAACAAAAATTAGAAATGTGACCATTACACCATAGTTATGCAAATATATTATAAAAAATACCAAGATTTTGAAGCTGGAATGATGTTATATTTAAACAATTTATTATTTTTACTGAAATGTAGGAAGGTGTGTCCATTTTTTAATTCTTATTGTAGTTGAAAGACATATATGACCAGTTAAAAATGGTAGATAACCCTGTGGATGAGCACTCCTTTATTTCTCTTATCATGCATAATATTTCATTGTCATATGTGTTGACCAAATTTGACCCTATAGGTCAAATTGAGGCATGTATATGTAAAAACTTGAATTTTAGGTGTTTTTGGGGTATAATATTATATCATATGATGTATTATATGTCTTTTGGTGTTATTCCACATCACATTAGCCTTGGTCAATTAGTCTTTTAGTTCATTTATCATTTTGAGTCATTTTGAGGTCATAAATAGAGCATTTAATAGGTTGTACGACCTCCTTGGTAAATGTGAAGATTCAAAAATATGATGTAACATCCCATGTGTCCTAAGAGGTCTTAATAAACTATCATAACTAAAAATTAGTAGGTTCTTCAGAATAAAGGGCAATTTTCTTGAGAAAAAAGGAGAGTTTGGCACTTATACAACTCATGGGGAAGTGTGCCATGTGGGAGAATATAATAAAATATATTTTAAACTTATTAAATCTCATTTATATATTTTAAATTCTCTGTAAGTGCCAATTCTGAGCTAAAACCATTCTGCTCCTTTTCCACCCTTCTAGACATACAAAACTAGTCTTCAGGTTTGTACTTGGTATGACCAGCAAGGGAGGATTTAGATAAAATTCCTTGGGGACGTGAAATTAAAATTATATAGATTAATTTAAATAATAATATTTTTAATAATGGTGGCCTTTGATTTATGAACCATCCTCATGAAGTTGACTGTGTTTTTCTGCTTGTTAATTTGTGCACCCTATAGGTTTTGCTCTTGTTTGGGGAAGTCCATACAATCTAATTGATAATATTGATTTTGGATAATTTTTAATTATTTATTTCATGTTATTCATTATTTTTTTCATATGTATAGTTTATTTTATGAGCC
This sequence comes from Torreya grandis, assembly GCA_037957365.1. Lineage (NCBI taxonomy): Eukaryota > Viridiplantae > Streptophyta > Pinopsida > Cupressales > Taxaceae > Torreya > Torreya grandis. The sequence continues at coordinate 534,338 of JARHVA010001054.1, forward strand.
AACCAACTTAGTTTGCAAGGAGAAGTAAAGGAGTAGAATTACAGTCATGTTTTCCAATTGTTGGAGGGTTCTTTCGTGTTATGGTTCCAAAATTAATTGAATTGATGTATGATTTATCATATATTTATTTTCTTCATCTTCAATTCCAAATCCAACTCCAAGATCCACTTCAAGAGCCAATAGATCAAGTACATGCACAAAATGGTCATCTACAGTAGTTGTACAATCTGCGACTTCTTGAGGAAACATGAAATGTGTATTTGAGCATTATCTAAGGTTTGGAAGGTTTGAACATGATTTAAAACCATTTTTAATAGTTTTGATGAGATTTGATTCTAGTGGAACCTCAAAGAGACCTTCCAAGCAAACTCATAGCATTTTGGGACAATTTCCCAAAACTGTCAAAATAGAGGTCCAGGCCCTTTTTTGGGCGTCCTTCTATAGTGTTGAATTGAGTTCTAGGACTTCAAAGTACATTTTTTTCAATCTCCCATATATTTATATTAACTTTTAAAATTAGGGAGTTTGTTTATTTGGAGAGGTTGGTTTTCAAGAGGTCCCAAGTTGCCTTCTAAACACTGAAATCACTCAGTGTTGTCTACAGCCATGTGAGCCAAGTTGATCTCCCAAATTAATTAAATGAGTTTAAATGCATACTAGTAGGGTGGGATGGTATAATTATACTAATGGACACATAATTTCCATGGAAATCATCAAATAAGAGCATAAAAGGGTATTTTTCATTCACCAAGGTGGAAACAATCCGTACACGGGCCTAATGAACATCTATAGCTAGCCTAAGGCTCAATAATTTAGAAAGTGTTTACATTAGATGGTATGAGGTATAATGACATGTTTAAAATGTTTCAAAAATATGTGATTCTTCTCAAGGTTTCATAAATCCTTAAGTATCATAATATGATCAAACTTCAAGTTGAATTGGCTTGCAAGGGCAAATCAACACCTACAACCATACTACCTCTTTCAAAGCTTAACCCAAAGTTTCAAGTGGGCCATACCTTCATGGTGGAAATGTTTTATATAGTTTAAAATAGGATGTATCACAAAAAATGAGCATATAGAGAAGATAATATGCTATTCTTTTAATCTCACATATACCTATAGGTATCTTAGGTCTTGAAATACTCACCTACACCAGGGAGGCAGGCAGTAAGTTAGGAATGGTGTATAAGTGAGGGTATATAGGAAATTTTTCATGAAAAAAGGTATTATATGGTGACAAGTAACCTATTATTTTTCAAGTAATATCTACAAAGATCAAAATATAGGATATGACCCCACAATGCACCTATAGGTACCCTTCAAAGCAAGCAAACATAGTCAACATTTGCACAAATCCCTACCATTTGGAAGGTTTATGAGGAATAAAGGGATAGTTTAGGGTAATGATTGGTTATGAAACATATTAATAAGATTTAGAAACATATTAAGGGACCTTATACCATGAAAACAAGGGCAGGAGAGCTCTAAATTTGACAACATATAGTCCATATGCCTTTTTTGCACACAGTCAATGCTTGAAAAGTTTGCCTTGGGGTTTTAGAAGTTTGAAGGTGCTAGAGAGGTCATTTTGACCTAAATTTTTTTATAGGTGATCCTAATGACCTAAGTAACAGCAATGGTTTTTTTTTAAAAATTTGGGTACATATCCTTTGTTTTGTCTCAGAGATAGGCCACTTTCAGGGATGCACAGAGGTAGAGAAAGGAGAAAATATGACCTAAATGAATGTTGGGTGCCTTGGAAACATAATATGATGATTTGGGATGATTTAATAACCTATATTTATCTATAAATAACATTAATTTATCCCAATATTGATGATAAAATTCTAATAAGTGTTGGTGGACAACCATATGCAGTCAAACCCCAGGGGTCTCAACTTGGCCTAGTTGGTGAATGAGAAGAAGTAATTGGAAGGTTTTAAGGTGAATTGGTAAGTTGAAACACATATATGGAAGCATTAAAATCATATCATATAGGGTAGAAAACTTATAGTGAGGTTTAATCCCTTAAGTTTGCAAACAGACCTAAAAGTCAAGGTTTAGGCCTAGTGTCCAAATGGGTAGTCATTCACACTTCTAGCCTCAGTTATGCATCTTAACATATTGGATCATGATTTTTGGGTCAATAAAGATGTGATAAATATTTTTTAAAGCAAATAAACCGTTGAAGACTCCATTTTTGGCTCAAAAACAACACTACACCTGTAAGAAATGGAAAGAAGAGCTCAATAGGAGAAGTTTGATTATTCTCATCTTTCATGATGCTTTGCATGGAGGCCAAATAAGTTTGGAGGAGTTATTAGAGGTCCTAAAAAAACTTCTTGTGTATTTTTTTTCAAGTTGGAGGAGTTATCATAGGTCCTAAAAAACCTTCTTGTGGATATTTATGAATGAATCTTAAGAGGTCAAAATAGGCTAAAACCCTTGCAAACCCCTGCTAAAGACCAGTTTGGAGAAATGAGGTTGGAAAGATAAACTAATGGAATATTTTTCCCCAGATGATGATTGATAATATTATAATACCCTCTCAGACTACTTCCCATCAGGATTAGTTGTACAAAATTGTACAGATGGAGTGTAAAATAGGATTTTCTTGATAGTTTTGTGCATTATGTAGGTTATAGGATGTTTCAAGAGATAAAAATCACATGGAATGGAAGCTTAAGACTTAAGATAAATACCCATGTAAATTTAATTCCTTGTAATAACTCTTAAGTTCCTCAACCAGTTGATTCATCTCAGTTAATTAAAACTAGCATAGTGACCAAGCTAGTGAGAAGAGTGGAAAACTTCAAGTGAGTTTATTTTAAGGTGTGTATAATGCTTATAAGGACATGGAGCATCTTAAAAGTTTCACCAACTCCATCACATGTATTTTCATGGAAAATTTATGCATTTTGGAATCCAAGTGTGTAGGGTGCATGAAAGAGGAGTTTCTTAGAGTGTAGGCAATGATAGCTCTTTTCTAGATGATTCTATATGAGCAGGCCTAAAAATAATGCATGGAGAGGAATGTATAAAATCCTTACCCTTCATTCCAATCATCAAACCTAACCATAATTAGTTTTGGTATCTTCAAATAGGTCCAAATCATGAAGGTAATTTTTGAGCCAGAATGAGAATTTTCATGCCACTTTACAAGAGTTTCATGATATGGAGAGCCACTTATTCCTTATGACCTTGCATGGTTCATACCATATCCTATTCTCATGCATAATTAATTGATTCTCTCATCTTTAAAAGTGTCTTTATGACCCTTGGACTTCTATATTATCTTCTCTCTCTCAAGTTCTATAAAAACTAGCCATTTTGGCCATTATAACTTATGTTCCACTTGAGTATGGAAAATATCTGCTCATTTTCATACCATTTGATCAATAATACTACTAATTTTTACCTCTTCATGACTTTTCATAGTGTGTTCTACTTGAATGTTGGATCTTGCTTAGTGAAGACTATGGATTCTTTAGCATGGTGTCTCATTCTTTCATCTTATTTGTAGTTGGAAAGCTTCTTCTTGTAGGGCATGTGAAGTGTTCTAGGAAGTGTTAAGGATGAGTGAGTTGTCTATTCACTAGTGCCATTCAAGGCCTCTTGTCCAGTCCTCCTAGCCTAAACATTCATCCATAACCTCATAATGTAAACTTGATGTGAGAAGATGCAGATTGGAGAAGTGTATGTTTGGTTAGTCTCTTAGTTTCATGTGTAACATGTTGCTAGTTGGAAGTCATCAACTTATTTATTGTATCACCTCCTTTAAGATAGTTTACTTTCATTTTTCTCTATCTTTTCCCCTCCAAAGTTTAGGTGTAGTTGTGATCCAAAGTGGTACATCAAGGGAGCTATCACTACCCAGAGATTCACTTCATCCTTAGGCTACCCACAAGCCTAGAGGTGTTTCAAATGTGCCACTTTGATGAGGAGATCTAATACATATCCTAAAAGGGTGAAAATCCAAGTGATAATAGTTTTTGGCATGCCTGGTGGGACTCTTGGTCTAAGAGGTTGAAATATTTTTGGTGTTGCCTTTCAACAATCAACCTTTGGAGGCATCTATCAAAGCATCAATGGCAACTCCAAAGATACATCAGCTAGTCAAGAAACCTATATTTATTTTTGAATATTTTTAATAATATAATTCTTTGTATTCTTACTTTTAATGAAGTTCCATGGCTGAATTTGGTGTTAAGTTTTGTTTTACACAAGTTGGTGAGACATTTCAAGCTTATGGCATTCCCTATCAACAAGAACAAGTTCTTAATCAGCGTTTTTATAATCCTTACCAGCCTCAATATGACATTTATCAACTCCAATATGACCCTTTTCAGTCTTTTTATGAAGTTTATTAAACCTAAAATCAGCCTTCTCAATATCTTGCTTCTCCTAGTCAACCTAGTCACTTCTCAAGTCAATCCATTTCCATTTTCAAGAAAAATCTTTTGGGATATGAGAGATATATGTTAGATCTTGACACACAAAGGGGATATGGTCAATAGGTTCCTATTTATCTTATTCATAAGGTGATATATGCATTATAGCTGGTCGAAAGAGAATGGGCACCTATTGAGAGAGCTAATTAATAAAGGCTCACAAGTGAGATGCTAGATGTGAGTGATTTAGTTTCTTCCTTAGAGGATAGGCTAAGAATTAATGAAAGGCAGGCTCACCAAACCTATCATCCTTCATATCCACTTCCCCAAGAGTGCTATCAATCCTATTTGACCCCTACTCATAAGCCCAATCAAGTTTTTCAAAGTCAACCTTTTTCTAATCAACTGGAAGAGAAAGTTGAAAAGAGAAACCTTGTTTTTGAAGATAATCTTGATAGGAATATTGAGTTGGCTAATATGCATATATATATATATATATATATATATATATATATATATATCAGTCCATTTCATCAACAAAATAAATGAAATTCAATCCCTCATTTCCCTCTCCCATTACATCCCTACCTCAAAAAAAGACCTATAGATATGAGATTCCAAGTTGGAGACAAGGTGGAGAATCTAAGTCTAAAGAGATTCCAAATTCCTTGAAAACTTCATCCACTCTTAAAATTGCATCACCACCTTAATAAAAGACTTATAATCCTAACATCCTAATCTAGAGTAAGATAGTGGAGTCATGGGGAAATAAATAGGATAGAAGTTTGGTTGATAAGGAGTGTGAAGTTGAGAATGAAGTCGATCCTTTGCAAGCCCCTCCCACCCTTCCTCAAGAAGAGACATTTTGTATTCCGTGTCAACCCTCTTATACTCATCATCCTCATGCATATTCCTAGGAACTTTAAGAAAAAAAAATCCAAGAGAACCTATCCAAGCAAATTGAAGAGTTAGAGTCAAAGATGAGATTGCTAAGTCAAGGTGTGATGGAAGGTTTACACCCAAAAGAAGATCATATGCATAAACACACCCCATTTAACCTCCAACAAGAGAGTGATAAATTTGAATCAGATTTGAATGAAGTGATTTTCAAGTGAAAGGAAGATAACCAAGATATCTTAACCTAAAGGCTACCTCCCCTTACTCAAGAGCTCATAAAAGAATCCCCTACAATGCATTCTTAATCTGATTTTGAGCCCTATGTTCGACCTCCACCAACTAGTTCATCTTGTCCTCACCCCATCAACCTTTGCCTTTATGTAATTATGGTATGGGAACATAAATAATATCAATTATTTTTAGAAAACTCAGAACTCTTACTTGAGTAAAACGTAACTCCTTGGCAGCCTTATTGGGCTAGGTCACTGGATTTCAAGATGCCTAGTCTTGGCATCACCAAGAAGGAGAATGAGATTGAAAATCTTTCAGCCCTTAAAAAACAAGATCAAATTATGATATCTGAGATGCAATTTTAGATCCCTCAAGAGGTCTTAAGTGATGAAGAAGAGATGAGTCCCTGTGTTGAGTCTTCTTATTTGGTTGATGATGAAGAATGCCTTCCTTGTGTCAAAGAAGAAGTCTTGGATGAATTCATTTTGGATTATAAAGAATAATATTAAGGAGATTCCCTTGTTTTTACCCTTAATTATGTTGATAAAAGAGATGATGATGACTTATGGTAGTAGTTTTAAAACATTTACAATGAGTTTGAGTCTCTCAAGGGATATACAACTTCTTTGGAGTTGATTGCAAGTGATGGTAAGCAAGATAATATTATCCAAAATGTCATAGATGAGAAAGATAAAAGTTCACATCATAATTTAGAGGTTAATACAATATTCTACTTCCCTCAACCTTCAAAGGATCAAGAAACTACTCCTCTTGAGATCATACCTATAAAGAAGATGCAAGTTGATCATGAGATGGAGAGTGGGTATAAATATGAGGTTTGTGTACAAGACCAAGAGGAATAATTTTACGTCGGTGACCTATTTTAATATGAACTACTTGAGAGCATAGCAATTTAGGTGCTAAGAAGTAGGTATGATCCATCAACTGTTCAATATAAAGAGCAACATGCTTGGCACCATGATTCATCTCATGAAGAAGATAATGCAAGAAACTTTTCTTTTGGTCTTCGAAAGGGATGTATGCTTAGTTATTAGTTATATATAGTTGGTTTCTTCCTATTTTTCCTAAGTTATTTGAGCATATGTGTGTGCCTTATTAGTGTGTTTGCTTTATTTTATGTGTGTCCTTTATTTTTTGTGGTTGAGGTAGTCAAATGGTCTTGTCTTGATCAAATATTATGGTCAATGGTCAGAGTTCTCATTATTTTGTTTCAAAATTTATATGAATCCCTAATCCCAATAGACTAATAAGGCTATTGTTCTAGTTAGTATAGTAGGCATACTACCCCAATAAGTCACCAATTTGTTAACCAAATTTGACCCTGAAAGTTAAATTGGGGCATTTATAGATAAAAACTTGAGTTTTAGGTTTTTTTGGGTATAATATTATGTCATAAGATGTATTATATGTCTTTTGGAATTATTCCATATCACATTAGCCTTGGTCAATTAGTCTTTTATTCCATTTATCATTTTGACTCATTTTGGGGTCATAAATAGAGCATTTAATAGGTTGTATGGCCTCCTTGGTAAATTGTGAATATTATAAAAGGTGATGTAACATCCCATGTGTCCTAATAGGTCTTAATAAACTATTATAACTAAAAATTGGTAGGTTCTTCAGAAGAAAAGGTAATTTTCTTAAGAAAAAAGAGAGTTTGGCACTTGTATGGCTCATGGGGAAGTGTGCCACATGGGAGAAGATCATAAAATATTTTTTTATCTTCCCCAATATTAGTTTCATGTTTTAAATTATTTTAAAGTTCCAATTTTTATCTAAAACCATTTTGTTCCTTTTTCACCCTTTTAGACATACAAAACCAGTCTTCAGGTTTGTACTTGATACAGCCAGCAGGGGAGGTTTTAGATAAAACACCTTGGGGAGGTGAAATTAAAATTATATATATTAATTAATATAATAATTTATATAATAATATTTTTAAGAATGGTGTCATGTGCTTTATGAACCATACTCATGAAGTTGACTATATTTTTCTACTTGCTAATTTGTGCACCTTGCAAATTTTGATCTTGTTTGGGCAAGTCCATATAATCTGTTGTTAATATTGGTTCCAAATGATTTTGAATCATTTATATCCTGTTATAAATTATTTTTTTCACATTTGGATTTGATTTTATGAACCAACCAACTCAGTTTACAAAAGGAGAAGTGAAGGAGTAGAATTGCAGTCATGTTTTCCAATTACTAGAGGTTTATTTTGTGTTATGGTTCCAAAATGAATTAAATTGATGTATGATTGCACATATATGTCTATTTTTCATATTAAATTCTAAATAAAACTCCAAGATCCACTTCAAGAGCCAAGAGAATAGGTAAATGCACAAAATGGTCATCTATAGCAGTTGTATGGTCTGCCACTTCTTGAGGAAACATGAAATGTATGTTTGATCATTCTCTAAGGTTTGGAAGGCTTGAACATGATTTAACACCATTTTAAATAGTTTTTATGAGATTGTATTCTATTGTAACCTCAAGGAGACATTCCAAGCAAACTTGTAGCACTTTGGGACAATTTCCCAAAACTGTCAAAATAAAGGTCCAGACCCTTTTTTGGGTGACCTTATATAGTGTTACATTGAGTTTCAAGACTTACAAGTACATTTTTTTTCAAGATACCATTTATGTCTATACAATTTAAAAATAGGGGAGGTTTTTTAGTTGGATAGGTTGGTTTTAAAGAGGTCCCAAGTTACCTTCTAGACACTGAAATCACTTAGTGTTGTCTACAACCATGTGAGCCAAGTTGATCTCCCAAATCAATTAAATGAGTTTAAATGCATAATATTAGGGTGGGATGGTATAATTGCACTAATAGACACATAATTTCCATGAAAATCATCAAGGAAGAGCATAAAAGGGTATTTTTCATTCACCAAGGTGGAAACGGTCTGTACATAGGACTAATAAACATCTACAGCTAGCATAAGGCTCAAACTTGAGAAAGTGTTTACATTGCAAGGTATGAGGTCTAATGACATATTTAAGAGGTTTCAAAAAGAGTTGATTATTCTCAAGGTTTCATAAATCCTTAAGTATCAAAATATGATCAAAGTTCAAGTTGAATTGGCTTGTAAGGGCAAATCAACACCTATAGCGATATTGCCTCTTTCAAAGCTTAACCCATAGTTGTAAGTGGGCCATACCTTCATGGTGGAAAGATTTTAGATAGTTGAAAACACCATTTATCACTAAAAAGGATCATATAGATAATATAATATGATATTATTTTAATCTCACATATACATATAGGTATCTTAGGCCTTGAAATACTCACCTACAGTAGGGAAGGTAGGCAGTAGGTTAGGAATGGTGTATAAGTGAGGGTATATAGGAATGTTTTCATGGAAAAATGTCTTATATGGTGATAAGTAACCTATTAGTGTTTAAAGGATATCTAAAAAGATCAAAATGTATGATATGACCCCACAATTGACCTACAGGTGCCCTTCAAAGCAAGTAAACATAGTCAACATTTGCACTAAATCCCTACCATTTAGAAGGTCTATGAGGAAGAAAGGGATAGTTTAGGGTAATGATTGGTTATAAAACATATTAATCATGTTTATAAACATATTAAGGTTCCCTTATAACATGAAAATAGGAGTAGGAGAGCTCCAAATTGGACAACTTATAGTCCATATGCCTTTTCTCCACATAGTCAACGCTTGAAAAGTTTACCTTGGGGTTTTAGAAGTTTGAAGGTGTTAGAGAGGTCACTTTGACCTGAATTTTTGTATAGGTTAATCTAAATGCCTAATTAAAACCCTCATGTAAGTTTTTTCTTGAAAAAATTTGTCACATATCCTCTATTTTATCTTAGAGGTAGGCCACTTTCAGGCATACATAGAGGTAGAGAATGGAGAAAATGTGACCTAAATGAGTGTTGGGTGCCTTGGAAACATAATGTGATGATTTAGGATGATGTAGTAACCTGTATTGAGCTGTAAAAAACATGAATTTATTCTAATATTGATGATAAAATATGAATAAGTGTTGGTGGACAACCATATGCAGTCAAACCCCAAGGATCTCAACTAGACGTAGTTGGTGAATGAGAAGGAGAGATGAGAAGGAGTACTTGGAAGTTTTTATGGTGACTTGATAAGTTGAAACACATACATTTAAAAATTAAAATAATCTCACATATGGGATAAAACTTATAGGGAGGTCTAAAACCTTAAGTTTGCAAACAGGCCTAAAAGGCAAGGTTTAGGCATAGTGTCCAAATGGGTAGTCATTCCCACTTATAGCCTCAGATATGCATGTTAAACTATTGGAAAATTATTTTGGGGTCAGTTCATAGGTTATCAAGCTTTTTTAAGGCAAATAAACCCCTAAGGAATCCATTTTTAGCTTAGATACAACACTAAACCTACAGGAAATGGAAAGAAGAGATCCATAGGAGAAGTTTGATTGTTCGCATATTTAATGATGCCTTTAATGGAGGCCAAAGAAGTTTAGATGAGATATAATAGGTCCTAAACAGCCTTATTGTGTATTTTTTTTGCAAGTTGAACATCCCATATTTATGAATGAAGCTTAAGAGTTTACAATAGGCTAAAACCCTTGCAAACCCTTTGCTAGTGACCAGTTTGGAGAAATGAGGTTGGAAAGTTAATATAATGGAATATATTTCCCAAGATTATGATTTAACATAATATTTGGATACTTCTCTTTAGTAATAGTTGTACATAACTTTATGGATGGAGTGAAAAATAGAATTTTATTGATAGTTTTATGCATTATGCAGGTTATAGGAGGTTTCAAGAGATGCCAATCATATGGGAGGGAATATTAGGACTTAAGATAAATCCTAATTTCAATTTAATTCCTTGGAATATCTCCTAATTTCCTCAACCATCTACATCATCTTAGCCATTTAAAACTAGCATAGTGACCAAGCTAGTGAGAAGGGTGAAAAACTTCAAGTGAGTTGATTTTAAGGTGTGCCTGATGATTCTAAGGCCATGAAGTCTTGAAAGGTGTCATGCTCTCCCTCCCATGGATTTTTATTTAAAATTCATTCCTTTTGGAAGCCAAGTGTGCAAGGTAAATGAAAGAGGATTTTCTTAAAGTGTAGGCAGTGATAGCTCCTTTCCAAATGATTCTAGATGACCAATCTTGCAACCAATGCATAGAAAGGCATGTTTGAAATCCTTCCCCTTCATTCCAATCATCATATCTGGCCTGAATTAGTTTTGGGATGTTTAAATAGGTCCAAATCATGAAGGCAATTTTTTGAGCTAGAATGAGAACTTGCATGTCACTTTGTAAGAGTTTCATGAGTTAGAGAGCCACTTGTTCCTTCTAAAGTTGCATGGTTCATCCCATATCCTCTTATCATGTACAAGTAATTGATTTTCTCAACTTGACAAGTGTCCTTGTGACCCTTAGAATTCTATCTTCTCCTCTCTCTCTCAAGTTCTATAAGAACTAGCCATTTTGGCCATTGTAACTTATGTTCCATCTGAGTAAGGAAAATCCCTACTCATTTGCATACCATTTGATCAATAAGACTACTAATTTTTACCTCTTCATGATTGTTCATAGTGTGTTCTAATTGAATGTTGGATCTTGGTTAGTGAAGACTATGCATTCCTTAGCATGTTGTCTCATTCTTTCATCATATTTACAGTTGGAAAGCTTCTTCTTGTAGGGCATGTGAAGTGTTCTAAGAAGTGTTAAGGTTGAGTGAGTTATTATATTCACTAATTCCATTCAAGGCCTTTTGTCTAGTCTTCCTAGCCTAAACAGTCATCCATAACCTCATAATGTAATATTGATGTGAGAATATGCAGATTGGAGAAGTGTATGTTTGGTTAATCTCTTGGTTTCATGTATAACATGCTACTGGTTGGAAGTCATTGACTTATTTTTGTATCACCTCCCTTATGATAGTTTGATTTTAGTATTTTCTCTCCATTTTCCCTCCCAAATTTTATGTGTAGTTGTGATCCAAAGTGGTACATAAAGGGAGCTAACCTTACCTAGAGATTCACCTCATCCTTAGGCTACCCATAAGCCTAGAAGTGTTTCAATTGTGACACTTAGATGAGGAGAGATGAGACATCTCCTCAAAGGGTGTAAATCCAAGTGAAAACAATATGATTCATTTATGGAGTAATTCTATATAATCATAAAGACACAAACATTAAACTTTAATAAATTGTCAATGCTTCTCATATAGAATGAAATGAGGCAAGAACATTCATTTTCTTCAACATCTATTTCTACAAAAGGTGCATTCATAGAATAGTAAAAGAGAAAGGGTCAATAGTGGAGTGTTAGTATTTATTCAAAATAATCCTCTAATAGTAATGTAAATACTTCTAAGACATCTATATGGAAGTGTTTTTATTGTAACGAACCTAGTCATATGAAGAAAGATTATTGTAAGTGAAGAAAATAATAGAAATAAGTCACAATCGACAAATTGGGTGAAGAAATTGAATAAAGTTCAATGGGTGAGTTTGAGTTTGTGGTGGCATAAAATCAATCGTCAAAATCAAGAATGTGGTATTTTGACTTAGGTGCATTAAGACACTACATGTGTCATAAAGATTGGTATATAAACTTTGTAGAAGATGATAATTACATCAAATCAATTTCCTTAGGTGATAGTTGGGATCACTATGTGAAAGGATATGGAGATGCTCATATTTTATTAAATTTTTTTACTTACACTTTTTAGAATGTTTAATTTGTTCTTGATATGAATAAAAATATTCTTTTCGTAAGTGAAATAAATATGAATACTAACATGTGTGTGGAGTTTAAAGTAAACAGATGCATGGTTAATAATATTAATGAACAAATAGTAATTTTTGTTGGTATTGGTAAAAATGGATTGTGTAAGTTGATTGATCCCTAAGCATAAAAAGATCATACACTAGTAGCAGCTGAAATCACTAGTGAACTATAGTGTAATAGGTATGTGTTATCCCCGAAAAATGCCACTCATTTTTGGGACAACCTACAGATCAAAATTTATCTCTTCCCTTCTCAAAATTTGTTTTGAGCTTTCAAATTTCTCATTTTTAAGCTTTTTTCGTAAAGGGGGTTCATAGGTTCAACAGGTTAAAAAAGCTTCTGCAGGCGAGTTCAGTTAAAAGAACAAGCTTCTAACACTTAGTCGTTTCCAGGATTGGTTCAACGCCTCGGTTCAATCAAAAGGATTTCAATCGGCAAATGATAAAGGACTTAGGCTTGAACCATTGAACTTTGAACCACTTTGATTCAAAGGTTCAATGGGTTCAACGACCAAGTTGGTTCAACATGCTTGGTGCAAAAGAACAAAGGACTTTGCCAAATAATGAAGAATGAATCATTGAACCGTTGAACCAAAGTTGGTTCAATCGGTTGGTTCAATCGAAAAGTTCAAGGGGCTTCAACGGATGAACCATTGAACCGTTGAACCAAATAGTTCAACGAGTTCAAAGTTCAATAGTTCAACATGGCTCAAAAGCTCAAACACGGCCTCAGTCAAAGGAAAAGCACGACTGAAAGGAAAAGCCCGACTGAAGAGAAAAGCCCGTGGAAAAATGCTCGATGAAAAAAGACAAAGCAGATCAAAAGCTGCCATGTGTCATCTTCTGCAGAACCCCCAAAGGTTTCTAACATCACATATCCTATTATATGACTCAGCAGGAACGTGACAAGTGTTTGCATCCGTCATGCAAGAGCGGTAATTTTTCCTGCCCTTGCATCTTTTGTTCTCTTCCATGTAAGAGCGGCAAATTTTGCCGCCCATGCATAACCATTTCCTCTCCTCTAGGTGCAAGGGCGGTAATTTTTGTTTCCCTTACACGTTCTTCTTATTCAACATGCATCGATGACAATTTTTTCCGTCGACACTTTCTCCTAGACGTGCACAGGTGGCAATGTTTGCCACCTATGCACAAGAACTTCTCTAATATGCAAGGGCGGCAATTTTTGCCGCCCCTACATACCTTCTCCCCATTTTTCCTAACTCTGGGAAATTTTCATTTTTCCTATTTTTTGCACCTACTCCCCTTTTCTTTTGCTTTTTGACCTACTCTCACCTTAGCCTTTTCAAGCACGTTTCCCTAGTCATGATCACTCAAATGTGCAGTTTTTTCAGATTGCTAATTTTTTCCCTAATTGCACAATCATGATTATTACTGCAGTTTCTCTAAGGGATCCCTCTTCATTGATGTCTTTTCAACAAAAGTTCTTCCAGATCACTGAAGTTTCTTTGAAGAAGTCGAAGACCATGAAGAAGACTGGAAATAAAGATTGACGTTGTTCTTCCATGCTTTATTCAAAATGCACTTTGTAATTGACTTGGGACATTTTCACGTGTACTTTTGTAATATGTAATTACATGTAAAAAATTTGGAAAAATATCTCAAAAGTCAAAGATGACTCATCTTTGACTAAGATATTTTTATATTTTAATCTTTTTAATTTTGAAGGTTTCTCCCTCTATATAGAGGGGACCTCTTTTGTAAATATATCTCTGATAATTGAGAGCAAAAACTCTGCTAAAATTGAGACACTTCTTGAGACTTTGTGCTCAACTTGTAAATCATATTTCATCGAATGAATGAGAAACAAGTTTATTTTAGAATTTGTGTTAAAGTAATTTGTATTATTTAGGAAATGGTTCTTATGTCCTCTTTCCTGATAATCTCTTATCTGTTTGATTTAATAAGCAAAGTGTGTGTGTTGATATTATATGAGGACGTTTCTAAAAGATAGAAGAGAGACTTTGAGCTACTTTTATCTTGGTGATATTTTTATCTTTTGTAGTTTTAGGCAAAGACTTTGTGCTTCATTTCACTCTACGGTTACGCGTATTCTGAATCGGCGAAGGAGACAACAGAAGACTTTGTGCTTACGTAGGTTTCTTTGTTAACTTTGTTACTTACTTCAGGTGATTTTCTGCTCTACACTAGATACCATTCCTGAAAGAAGAGGAATGTTCTTAGCTAACGACCAGGATTTTTCTCTCTTGTTCCTTGGACATCACCTTTAAAAAAAGAGAGGTGGATGTTGTTATACTACCCTGAGTATTATTTTTTGCTTACTTATATATATACATATAGCGCATAAATATTCATAAAGAACCTCCCCTTGATGAGAGGAGAGATTTACCTCGTCTAGATGTGGTAAACCCACACTTTTTATGGCGTAAATCTCCTTGTGTTGTGGTTGATATACCCATTTTGTCATCAGTTAGTTGACAACAAAATATTCACCCAACAATTTTTGGCGACCCCGTTGAGGAAGAACGTGCAGTCTGAAACTTCAAGTTTCAGATTGAAGCAGTCCCTACCCGTATCCATTACATAGTCTGGTGACTCTGTTCCATGTCTTATCCATTATCATTATAGCCTTACCATCTTCCTCCATCTCTATTATATTATCTGGTCTGCAAAACCAAAGCCGCTGGGAAGAGCACATAGTTTGAAGTCTCAAGCTTCAAGCTGATGTAGATCCTGATCTTTTCCATTTGTTATTTTGTAATATGGTAATTCCACATTATACCAGAGGCCAAAAATCCCAAGGTGTTGTTGACCCTACTTTTGAGTTGGTGCAACAGAGTAATTTCGAGTTGTTTCCTTCACAACCTCACCTTAGACGAACTAGGAGTCTTCCTCCTAGCCCTACCGGTCACCAACGCAAGGCACATCTTCTTTTTTTACTGCTAGTAGAGCTTTGCCTATCCATTCTACACCCAGATTTGTGATCCCACTTTTGCATAATCAAATCATGGCTCAAGGCCCCTGGGGTAATTCTTTTGGTCCCCTGAATTTGACTCCACCCCTGCATGAGCTTCCACGCAGTTCAAGGAAAAAAATTTCCACATTATTTAGTGATGAGAAAGTTCATCTTGATAAACACATTGTAGCTTTTAACATAGCCTATGGCATAATAGGGGTGGAATTTAAAGACATAGTATTCAGGATGTTTGTGGAGACACTACAAGGCGCTATTGTAGACTGGTTCTACCACCTGTAGGCTAGATTAGTGACTGATTGGGACATTTTGAAAGACAAATTCAAAGCCAAGTTTAAGCCTACAGAAGATGCACATGCCTTGCTAGCCTAGCTCACTCAGATGAAGAAAGAGCCTCATGAGCCTATGAGGGATTTTATTGCCAGGTTTGATAAGCTGAGGCATAGGATTCCCAAGGTTGCCCAGCCAACACCTCAAAATCTCAAGTGTTTCTTCATCAACTCACAACTGCCTGAAGTGAGTTTCTTGCTGAGACAGGCCAGGCATATAGACCTTGCTGCTACTCAGGACTTGGCTACTAAGGTAGAAGATGACCTTATCCTAGCTAGAAAGATAAGAAGAGATCTAAACAAAGGTAAATCTTCTCCTTCTTCTGAATACTCCCCTTCAGCCATCACTGATCCAATGGTGCAGAAGCTAGCAAATGAATTGTTGGTCCTCAGAAGACAAATATCCCAAGTTATGTCTGCTTTTCTTAATCAAGATATGCCAAGGAAGACATTTTAGAATCAAGCATACCAAGGCCATGCTGCCAAAAATCAAGGGCAGCCAAATCGCCTTCCTCCCCCGTAGAGGAACCTTGCCCTTGAAGCGCCTCCAACGAACTCAACAGTTGGATATTTGGAAATAGAACATGATTTCTCCTTCCAACCTGAGTTTGATCAAGAAGAATCAGCTGGTGACTCCCACATCAATTTTTTGAACTATCAGGATGAACCCAAAAGAGAAGGCAATGCAGCTGAGGGGTCATATGTTATATTCACCCGATCCAAGAATCAATCAACTCAACAAGCTGATAAAGAGAAAGCAAAGGAGTGACCTCAACCAGCAGTTTCAATTGCTAAGTGGGGATCCACTCTTCCTTTCCAGCTAAAAGACCTGGTAATTGTGAGAAAAGTAAGTATCCCAAACAGTGTTGCAACTTCTACTTTAATTTCGCAGTCCAGTTCTCTCGCCCCTCCTAAAAACCAAAAGGATGAACTCCCATCCTCTGTGCCTAGTCCAATTCAGTCATTTGACATAACTGATCATGTCAAAAAGACCAAAAGTTAAATGACTGAATTTGAAGTCCTGCAGTCCAACCCTGATCAGTTGGACAAGTTGGTACAAGATGTCAAGACCCAAACGTCAGCCCCTGAAGCTCAAATTTTGTTTGAGTTTTTAGGCAGGGGTGATTACTTCTTGACCACGAAGGACATCCATGTTCCTAGAAATGAAATTCTGGTAGGTGGTGATCCAAGTGTTAGGTTGTGGAGCTAAAAGCTTCACTGATGCAAACATGGAGGAAGTTGCTGAGAGGTTGTTGAGTTACAGAGCAACTGACGTCGGTCTGATCAACTGACATCAGTCATATCTAGTGAGCAGAGCAATTGACATCGGTCAGGATCGACCGATGTTGATCATCTCCAGCCAAACAGGGACAGACATCAGTCGCCTGTGCAATTTTAGAACTATCAATTTCATGAACAATTTGTTAACGAACTGATTGTTTGCATGTTAAAGGCTAATTTTAGTCTTAGAGTTGTGGATTTAATTATTGTAATTAGATATCTAATTATTGTTTACATGAGATCTATTTAAGAGACTCATGGGCTGTATTGTAAAGTGTGCTAGTTGAGAGAGCAAGGTTAGCTCCTTTAGAGTGAAGAGAGCAAGGTGTGTTCCTCCTAGTTTCACAGGGGTGCCGAGTGTCTATGATCAGGTCGATCTGCAGGTTGTTGCAAGGTCTGGTAGAAGATCCACTGGGGTACTGGTTTGGAGAATCATAAGGACTTGGTGAGGCAAAGACAAGGGTTCTTCAAGGTGTAGAGAGATCTACATGGTAAGTAAGGTCGGTTGATCTGCATGTGTGTGTGTGTGCGAGATCTAGGTTTGCAGGTGTGCAGAACTAGGTTGATTTGTAGGTGTGCAAGATCAGGGAGGTCAGCAACACAATAGGTATCAAGATCAGGGGAGATCTACTTAGATTACGGTGTGTACTCAATCATGGAATACGTGGAGTACTTGTGTACTGTCAGTAGTGATACTGACTGGTGGTACTAGCACTAGTGATACTGACTGGTTGGAGGTGAACACCAACTCTGTGTTTGAGTTGTGTGTTGGGACCGTAATTGAGAGAGTGAACTCTTGAAAGTGAATTACTGTACACTTGGTGTGAGAAACCTATAAGGTGTGGAAGAGTGTGGCGTCTCTTCATTGTAATTTCCTTTTGAAAGAGTATTAATATAATTGGGTATTGTCTCTCATATTCTGTGTTATTTTTGAATTCTAGTTACTTATGATTCTGGTTAAATTCCGTGTTTAGTTGCTTGTACATGGTAATCAATTGTGTTTCCTAGGTCCTAACAAAGTGGTATTAGAGCTAAGGTTGCAGGGATCAGGTTTGTGTTTGATTACATGTCACTCTTAGGGGTTTCTGATTGAGTGAGAGTAAAGCAATGGCAGAAGAAAGTACACTAAGAATGGAGGAATTCAAAGGCACGAATGGTCAATTACGGTGTTATGAAAAGAAAGAGTAGGTAAAGAAAAATTGTTGGTTGGTAGAAGATCATCATGAAGGAACTGAAGAAGCAGATGTTGCAGGTGTTGTTTCACAGGGTGCTCTGGGATGTTCCTTGGATAAAGTAGAATCTTGTTTTTATAAATTTTGTTGCCTCTTTCCATGCAGCCTGAAATAGAGTATTTTTCCATGTTAATGTCTTTGGAGACTTTGGAAAGATTTATTTAGGGGCTAGTGTGCCTTGTCAAAGTTTTGGCAAAGGGGAAGTGTGGCTGAAATTGCAGATGGCCAACACATGGGTGTTGAAGGAGGTCATGCAGGTCCCAGTTCTGAAGATGTGGCTAATTTTTTAGAAAAGTTGGGTGATGAGAGATGCATAGAAACTCTCACAGTAGATGCACTTGAATTAGCAGGTGGTAAGAAAGTAGGTATCCTTTATCTATCTACTTATATTACTGATTCTTCTTATGTTGCGAAGACATGGCTTTGTAGGCTTGGTCATAAGAGCAAGAAGGAGATGCATGTTCTTAAGCGGAAGACAGATGTCTTTGACAAACTTAAGAATTGGAAAGCCTTGGTGTTCATAGAGGAGATGATGGACAGAGATTAGCGAATGGGGCTAGATACTTCTGAGCAGGGCAGTTTGGACAGGGTTTTGATCCAAAGAGAGCTCGCAGGTAAAAATTCATCACTCACAAGAGAACATAGGTACTGGTGTCGGTCAGGAGGAACCAGCGTCGAACAGATAGGTGCCAATGTCGGTCATGTGCAGACCAGAGCTGGTGGTGTCAGGCAGGGTAAGACTAACATCGGTCAGGAAACCAACATCGGTGATAGGTAGACACTGACGTCGATTAGGAAATTAGCATCGACAGTCAGGACAGTCGCATGAAACTGATGTCGATAGGATGCAGACTATGTGGTGACCGAGGTCAGTCACTGGAACAAATTTTGGGTGGACAACAAGCTGTCAAGGAGTCTCAAACACCCATATGGAGGACTAAAAGGGTAAGTAAGCCTCAAATTCATTATTCCTCTTCTTTATACTCATTGCTCACTACAGAGCAGGAAGGATCTAGGAAACAGTAGGAGCATGGCATAAATGAGGAATTTGATTCCTAGGATGCAGAACTAAATGGGAGATTTGGTAGGGTTGCCAGCCGATATGAAAGCACTAAAATATGAATGGATTCCTTGGTTAAATAATAGAGAGAATGGACACATGAGACGGAAGGCCAGGTCATATGGTCTTGAGGAAGCTCCAGGACAGTGGTACAGGTTTGACAGGTGGATGACAAAGCATGGCTTTAGTCAATGTCATTGTAACCATTGTGATTTCTTTACCAAGTTGGGTGATGATTGCAACATCATCCTGTTATTGTATGTTGTGTGTATGCTTGTTGCAGGGTCACACATGCAGGGTTTTTCTGAGCTAAAGGTAAAGTTAGTTCAGAGGTGTGTCATAAAGAATTTGAAGGAGCCAAATTCTTTGGCATGAGTAATCTTAGAGATAGGGAAGATCACAAGTTGATGTTTTCATAGGATGATTGTGTGAAGGTAGTGTAGGATGTAGAATCGAGCAGCACACCTATGGATGGATAGTTCACAGAATAGGGTCCCTAATCACATAATGAGATTGAGTACATGTGTACTCCCTGATATTGCCCCAGTAGTGGGAGTTGTCAGCAGGTTTGTGGCCAATCCATGAAAGAAGCACTGGAGGGTAGTTCAATGGATTCTCAGGTATCTGAGAGGGACTAGCAGCAGGTGCACATGCTATGCAGGGTCATGTTCTTTTCTACATGGGTTTGTAGATGCGGATGCGGCAGGTTACTTGGATGACAAGAGTTGCACCACAAGATGTGTGGTGGTTGGTCTTTAGGATTGATCTTGAAGAGGAATACAAGCCAAGAAACAAATTAGATGATGTACAGGTACAGGTACAGTGCAACTATTTATCTCCAAGTGGGAGATTGTTAGGTTGTGGAGCTAAAATCTTCATTGATGCAAACATGGAGAAGGTTGCTGAGAGGTTGTTGAATTGCAAAGCAACTGACGTCAGTCATATCTAGTGAGCAGAGCAATCGACATCGATCAAGATCAGCTGATGTCGGTCATCTCCAGCCAGACAGGGACTAATGTCAATCGCCTGTGTTATTCTGAAACTGATGATTTCATGAATAGTTTGTTAACGAATTGATTATTTGCATGTTAAAGGCTAATTTTAGTCTTGGAGCTGTGGATCTAATTATTGTAATTGGATGTCTAATTATTATTTACATGAGATCTATTTAAGAGACTCATGGGTTGTATTGTAAAGTGTGCTAGTTGAGATAGCAAGGTTAGCTCTTTCAGAGTGAAGAGAGTAAGGTGTGTTCCTCCTAGTTCCACAGGGGTGCCGAGTGTGTATGATCAGGTAGATCTACAGGTTGTTACAAGGTTTGGTAAAAGATCCACCAGGGTACTGGTTTAGAGAATCATAAGGACTTGGTGATGCAAAGACAAGGGTTCTTCAGGGTGTAGAGAGATCTACATGGTAAGTAAGGTCAGTTGATCTGTAGGTGTGTGTGTGTGTGAGATCTAAGTTTGCAGGTGTGCAAAATCAGGTTGATTTGCAGGTGTGCAAGATCAGGGAGGTCAGCAACACAATAGGTAGCAAGATCAGGGGAGATCTACTTAGAATACGGTGTGTACTTGGTCGTGGAGTACGTGGAGTACTTGTGTACTAGCAGTAGTGATACTAATTGGTGGTACTGGCAGTAGTGATACTGACTAGTTAGAGGTGAACACCAACTCTATGTTTGAGTTGTGTGTTGGGACCGTAATTAAGAGAGTGAACTCTTGAAGGTGAATTACTGTATACTTGGTGTGGGAAGCCTGTAAGGTGTGGAAGAGTGTGGCATCTCTTCATTGTAATTTCCTTCTGGAAGAGTATTAATACAATTGGGTATTGTCTCTCATATTTTGTGTTATTTTTGAATTTTAGTTACTTGTATTTTTGGTTAAATTCTGTGTTTAATTGCTTGTACATGGTAATCAATTGTGCTTCCTAGGTCCTAACACCAGGAATTGATTCAAACCAGACATCAAAAGGATTGGTAGGGTGCAGTACAAATGAAAAAGGGTCTTCCATCTCTAATAAAGAGAAATCTGATAGAAGATCCATTTTTGGTGATGTTTGGATCTGAGAAATAGATGGTAGCAATTCCTCTACAGGTGTTGGGGCCAAGTTGATGTTGATATCTCCTAAGAGGGATATTCTTCTTTCTTTACACGAGTTGTAGTTCAACAACACCAACAACACTACCAAGTATGAATCTTTGTTACTCAAATGGGGAGCTACTCGAGACAAAGGAGATGTCGAGCTGGTGGTCTGCCAGGCGTCTGAAGGGGACAATCAAGACATGTGTTGGACCGAACTATCAGAATAACAAATTATGGTAATAGACTAGGCTGCTGCCCATCAAAATCAGAAAAAGGGACTCTACAGGAGAAATAAGATTCATGGTTCTCGGACTAGAAAACAAGTCTTGTCAAGGGGCAACAAGAGAAGAGAACCAAGGGGAAGACACAAAAAAGTGGTTTCCTGGTGGAGAGTTCCATTCGCCAGTCACTATTTCTGGGGACAAAATGGTTTCCTACTAGTTTATTAGGATGGCACACCATTTTCACTATCTCACAGTGGGTGGCATCTGAAGCATTTCAAATCTCGAGGCATTAGATAAGATCATTTGTACATATGTATATCTGTATAGTCTTTAGTTCTATTTTGTGATTTTCATTTTCATTTTTGGATCCTTTATTTTTGGGTAGCATGAATTCATGGCCCAATGGCACACTTCAAGGCACTGGAGATTCTGGTTTCTACTCCTTTCAATTGATTTTTGCAATAAAAGGAAGTTCCCCAACTAGAGCCAGTTGTTGTCCTCGAAAAATGCCACTCATTTTTGGGATAACCTACAAAGCAAAATTTCTCTCTTCCCTTCAAATTCCTCATTTTTAAGCTTTTTTGTAAATGGGGTTCACAGGTTCAATAGGTTAAAAAAGCTTTTGCAGGTGAGTTTAGTCAAAAGAACAAGCTTATATCACTTAGTCATTTCTAGGATTGGTTCAGCGCTTCAGTTTAATCAAAAGGATTTCAATCAGCAAATGATAAAGGACTTAGGCTTGAACCATTAAACTTTGAACCAATTTGATTCAAAGGTTCAATGGGTTCAATGACCAAGTTGGTTCAACATGCTTGGTGCAAAAGAACAAAGGACTTTGCCAAATAACGGAAAATGAACCGTTGAACCAAAGTTGGTTCAATCGGTTGGTTCAATCGAAAGGTTCAAGGGGCTTCAACGGATAAACCATTGAATCTTTGAACCAAATGGTTCAACGAGTTCAAATTTCAATGGTTTAACATGGTTTAAAAGCTCAAAGGCAGCCTCAGTCAAAGGAAAAGCCCAACTGAAAGGAAAAGTTTGACTGAAGAGAAAAGCCCATGGAAAAATGCCCGATGAAAAAAGACAAAGTAGATCAGAAGCCGCCATGTGTCATCTTTTACAAAACCCCCAAAGGTTTCTAACGTCACATATCTTATTATATGACTCAGTAGGAACATGACAAGTGTTTGCATTCGTCATGCAAGAGCAGCAATTTTTGCCGCCCTTGCATTTTTTGTTCTCTTCCATGCAGGAGCGATAAATTTTGCCGCCGATACATAACCGTTTCATCTCCTCCAATTGCAAGGGCAATGATTTTTGCCACCCTTACATGTTCTTCTTCTTCAACATGCGTCAACGGCAATTTTTGCTGTCGACACTTTCTCTTGGACGTGCACAGGCAGCAATTTTTGCTGCCTATGCACAAGAACTTCTCTAATATGCAAGGGCGGCAATTTTTTCCACCCCTACATACCTTCTCCCCTTTTTTCCTAACTCTGAGAAATTTTCATTTTTCCTATTTTCCACACCTGCTCCCCTTTTCTTTCACTTTTTGACTTGCTCTCACCTCAGCGTTTTCAAGCGCGTTTCCCTAGTCATGATCACTCAAATGTGCAGTTTTCCAAGATTGCTAATTTTTTCCCTAATTGCACAATCATGATTATTACTGTAGTTTCTCTAAGGGATCCCTCTTCATCAACGTCTTTTCAACAAAAGTTCTTCTAGATCACTGAAGTTTCTCTGAAGAAGTCAAAGACCATGAAGAAGACTGGAAATAAAGATTGAAGCTATTCTTCCATGCTTTATTCAAAATGCACTTTGTAATTGACTTGGGATATTTTCACGTGTACTTTTGTAATATGTAATTACATTTAAAAAATCTGAAAAAATATCTCAAAAGTCAAAGATGACTCATCTTTGACTAAGATATTTTTATATTTTAATCTTTTTAATTTTGAAGGTTTCTCCCTCTATATAGAGGGGACCTCTTTTGTAAATATATCTCTGATAATTGAGAGCAAAAACTCTGCTAAAATTGAGACACTTCTTGAGACTTTGTGCTCAATTTGTAAATCATATTTCATCAAATGAATGAGAAACAGGTTTATTTCAGACTTTGTATTGAAGTAATTTATGTTATTTAGGAAATGGTTCTTATGTCCTCTTTCCTGATAATCTCTTATCTGTTTGATTTAATAAGCAAAGTGTGTGTGTTAATATTATCTGAGGACATTTCTAAAAAATAGAAGAGAGACTTTGAGCTACTTTTATCTTGGTGATCATTTTATCTTTTGTAGTTTTAGGTGAAGACTTTGTGCTTCGTTTCACTCTACGGTTATGCGTATTCCGAATCGGTGAAGGAGACAACAGAAGACTTTGTGCTTACGTAGGTTTCTTTGTTAACTTTGTTACTTACTTCAAGTGATTTTCTGCTCTAAGTTGGATACCATTCCTAAAAGAAGATGAATGTTCTTAACTAACGACCAGGATTTCTCTCTCTTGTTCCTTGGACATCACCTCTGAAAAAAGAGAGGTGGATGTTGTTATACTACCTCGAGTATTATTTTCTACTTATATATATACATATAGCACATAAATATTCATAGGAAACCTCCCCTTGATGAGAGGAGAGATTTACCTCGTCTAGATGTGGTAAACCCACACTTTTTATGGCGTAAATTTCCTTGTGCTGTGGTTGATATACCCGTTTTGTCATCAGTTAGTTGACAACAAAATATTCACCCAATAGTATGGTCACCTTAGTTATGAACATTTGCATACATTAAGTCTAACCAACATGGTGAATGGAATGTTTTCTATTCAAATGAATTAGACTATATGTTCAGGATGTCAAATGGATAAGCAATTTTCACATTCATTTGATATTGGTAAGGAAAAATAGTTAAAGGTACATTGGATTTGGTATATGTGGGTTTGGATGGTCTAATGCAGACACCTTCAATTTCAGGATCTTTGTATTACTTATTGATTATAGATTATTTTTATAGGAAAATATGGGTTTGTTGTCTACATAGAAATTCAGAAATTTATCCAACTTTGTTGCTTGGAAATCTATGGTCGACCATCAAAGAGGGAAGTAGGTAAAACATATTAGATAAATTTACAATGATGATTTTATCTTTGATAGATTCATGTAATTATACAATAAAAAATGTATACTCAAGAAATATTCTACACTATAGAATTAATTCATGATAAGTTAGAACAAGACAATGATGGAGATGGCATGGTGGATGGTGCCTAACCAGAATGTAATACATAAGTACCGGGTAGAAGTTATGAATATATTTTTGTACACACTCAATATAATTCCCATACAAACCTTTCAGAACGTAACACTAAAAGAAGCATGGTCTAAAAAAACATTGGATGTAAGTAATTTTTGTGTTTTTAGATCCACCACTTCTATACTAGGTAAAGTATTCATTTTTGTTGGTTATTGTGAGCAAAGAGATGCATACAATTTTATAGATGTATCTACATATATAATTATGGTTAGTAAAGATGTTGATGTAAATGATAAAGTACCATTATTTTATAATAATGGTCAATTTACTAATAGTAATATATTGCTACATGTTGATGATGTTTTTGGAACAAGTTCCGATACTAAATTTGAAAAGGGTTCAAAGATGGAAAAACTAGAACAATCAAGTTCTAGTGGTGAAAAGAGTGTTTTTCACTCTTCACAATCAAATCGAAAATATCAATTCATAAGGCATAAGTGGTACCATACCAAAATGAAATATGTAAGGAAATATGAATTATCTTACTTGTTAGAAGGGAAATATATAAACTCAAGAAAACATAAGGTGCAAGGTGAAGAGTAGGTAAATTTGGCTCTTACTACTATTTCACGGGTATTAAAACCAAGCACTAGTTCAAATACCAAAGTCAAACCAAAATGGAAAATTTCCATGAAGGTTGGTGAAAGAGGAGGGGGGCATGAAAAAAAATCACAAGAGTGTTTTGAATAGTAAATGTCCAAAAGTTATTTAACAATGGAAAGTAGTAGGCATTGTATTTTCAATAGCTCAACGCTAGAATATGTCTTAAGGGATATGTTATGTTGTTTAGTCTTGATGTATATCATGATATATTTTTTTGGAACTTATCACTATAAAAATAGGTGAAACATGACACATTCAAGATGTGATAATAATTCAACTAACTAAAAAATCCATTGAACTCAATATTCAACACCATTTCTTACCCTACTTGGTGATTGTAATGATTCATTTCCCGTGTACTCCGATATGATGGATTGGTGACAATAGGGACATTTTGATGCATTAATAGAGTGTAAACAAAACTACACTTTGGTTAAGTTCATATATGGACTTAATCCTTTTATTGTAATAATGACTAGACCTTATTATTTAGTCATTAAGGGATGGTGTTAGATTAATATTATAATAATAGTTTGGTATTATAGGTCAAATAAACTATGGTTGTTAGTTGTTAGAATCTCTTATATTTAACGTGTGCTCTGTTTATCTATATTTTTTGGGTTTGTTATTTACACTAAACTATATTCTTGTTTACAATGTTATTTGAGCTATTTTATTACTCGACATTTGAAATGTAATACAATGTTGAAACTCTCAATTAAAATTTTATTGAGTTGCATATTGACTATAATGAGAATTTTATGAAGCCTAGATGTTAGGATAACATTTATATTAATGTTTTGATTTGGAGCACTAATTATAGCACCATCCATACTTTTATGTAAGGTAGACATAGTGGATGAGTAAGGATTGGATAAAGTCATGGATTGGCTTGCCCCAAAGACCGAACCTAGAAATAGTCTCAAGGAAAGCAGAAACCATAAGACCATGGATTGTTTCTTGGGATTTTCTTATATGTTTTGAGTTATCTTTAAAAAAAAATCATTTCAAGAGTGTTCCAACTATATTCTTCAACTTCACCCTCAAAATCAAATTCTTTGTGAGGTGGATTTCTAACCTTAGATCTTGTGCTAACCATGGGTTTTGTATTTATGCATTTTCTCTATTGGTATTAGTCATGACCATATTAAAATAATTATAGTTATGACCTTGTGAGATATAAAATGTATAATAAAAAATATTTTGATATTTTCTAATGTTTTTTACATCTTGATTCCTCACTAAGCAAACTTACTTGATTATCCATGGATTTTCTATAGTTGATAATTTGATTTGATTATTACTAACTAAGTTGTAAGTCACATGTTATGGGGCAGTGGTATGTTGTTTTAGTTTCATGATTTCACTACTATGATTTAGTTGTAGTGTATATTTTTTACTTTGTGATTATGTTGGCTTGTTATTCAACAATATTTTATGATATACATGTCATGATGTTATTGATTAACTTCCTGCTTGTCATGAGTTAGATGCATGAGAGATTCATCCCTCAGAGCATGATAGAGAGAGAGCATCATTGGAGAGGGTGACATAGATGGAGATGTTTGGGGATGACAGAAGAATGACTAGAACTCTACACTCATTGCATTAGTTAGTACATGTTTTATGCATAATGAAATGGTTAGCATAGTGTGTTTTGATGTTATTTCCATTTAGAAACTTTTTTACGCATGGTTTGATAGCTTATTTTAATGGTTATATGGAACTCATCTTGTGTGATTGTGTTTATGACCATTAATTTTTTTTGGAGTTGTAATTTGTGTAATTAGAATAAATTTGAATTTATTGATAAATGAGTTAATCATTAAGTCATTATAATTAGTTATATGTACTAAAATGACTATATGTCATAAAGTCGTATTAATATTTATTAGAAAATATACTCTAATAAATGAATAAAATATATAAAATAATTGGATTGATGTTTATAATTAGTAAATAAGGCATTACTTAGAAAACACATATTTGTATTTTTTTTTTTAAAGATTAAAACAAAAAGAAATTTGCTTGAAAAAAAGGGGGCTTTTCAATAAAATAAAGAGGAGTGCATCATCATAAGGGGGAGGAGATGAAGATTAAAAAAGGAAGGGGGTGCAATTCTAGAGAAAGAGGAAAAAGCATGGAAGTAAAGAGACACAAAAGAAAAGGAAAAAAGACAAAGAAGAAAAGAGTCGAGCAAAGGAAGAAAATTCTTCTGAACCAAGCGATTCTAGGTCAGAGCTTTGAGAGGTAGGCAATCTTTGAATATCTAATTTCCATGTGTATTATTTAATTAAACATATTACTATTATGTGTGTGTGATTATTTTGTAATTACTCTATGTATATTGTTGATTCTAGAAGATAAACAATGTTCATCAGGTTGTTATTATTATAATATCACAACAAAATAATTCTCAATTGCTCTTCAATATCTAACATATATATATATATATATATATATATATATATATATATATATATACATCCTAAATGATATATATACATAATTATTTGTCATCATATACATAATTATATAATTGAGATATTTATTTGTGAGGCAATGCCTAATTATATTTAGCAAACTGTATAAATTTATATATATTAAACTGCTTGAATACATATCAAGTCGATTATATGTACAACGATCCAATTAAAGGTATATATAATGATTTCATGTAATTAATAAGCATATAGCAATTCATGTAGTTATTAACATTATATATATTAACAGTGTTATTGGAGACTTGTGTGGCATGTGTTATGTTAAGATATATAGTGACTTAAGATATAAATACATATTTATGATGAATGTTGTTGATAACCAACACTTTAAGCTATGTGATACTATATGAATTATATTATGATTTGAACGGAATATATATATAAAATGCATATAAGGTACTATGTAGATATGCATATATATATATATATATATATATATATATATATATAACATTGATATTTAAATAATAATTCGTACAATGATTTGGATAATATGGGTATAGGGAAATTTGAACATGGTATACATTGATCAATTTTTTAAAAAATTCATGTTTTTCTATGTCAAACCTAGTGGGGTTATTACATGTGGAATCAGAGTTTTGGCTCGAACTCTAGGACCCAATGAGCCCACTAGCATTTCTATATCCTTTCAGTTATAAGAAAAGAGAAAGTTCAAAGATAGATTATTAAAATAGGGTCCTTCAAATGTCAATGATAGTAACCCTCCGTTTAAGCCCAATCAATTTGTTACTGAACAAGCAACAAAGTTAGACCAGATTATCTCAGCCATGAACAAAACTAGGGATCAAAATTTTGCCCTAGATTAGGGGTTCATGGCCATGAATAATAAGAATACCAGGATGAACCTAAAGAGCATTCCGTTGATTAGATAAAACATCAGGATGAGAGAGTACATGTAGTATTGTATTGGTTAAGTGAAGTCTATTTTGGATTTGTAGTGCCTCAATGTAGAATCATATTACACCATGATTGGAGTTTTGAGACTTAGTAGATCCTCCTATATGGCTATATGACTATTGTAAATAATAGGCATCCATGAAATGTTTTTTGGTATATTGAGTATGTAACCTTAGGGGCATTCATACCCTCATAGAATTGTTAAAGAGTTGGTTTATCGAGTGTCTCAATGGTGATGGTTATAATTGATGTTTGGTAGGTGAGTTCATAACATAGTTAATGAGTCATGAAGAAGAGATTCCTACCATATTTTGATCATTTAGACAAAACACCTCAAGAATGATGGCATCCTTATTTGGTAATCTAGTCACCTCTACAACTTGTGTTTTGTATGTGCATGTACAAAAATCATGGGATGTTTCTCACTTAGAATATGTGCATTTTAGATAGAATTTTATGTCTTATATACATTAATCCTATGGGAGAGAATCCTAAAATCTCATTTATGTATTTGCACCACCTAGTGCAGTGGGAATTCTCCTTATAGTGGAGTGTAGTTATCTTTGTTGAGGATTCTTATGTGTTAGGAGTTTGCTCATGGATTAGCACCCCATATGTTATATGGATTGGGAAGAGGTATCATCTCACATAACTAGCATAGAGGTGAGTTATTACTCTCTCACTCTCCTTTGACATCATTATAAGCCCACTGAGTGGATTTATATTTTTCATGATGTTGATTAACTATTCCCTTAATCAAAAACTTGCTTCTGTAATATTGTTTTGACAATATTCCCTGGAGTCCATGGGATAGTGTCTCTTACTTATTTTTTATATAAAGGTTGTAGGAATGGAATTGACTGATGCATCTATGTGTTTAATACTTTTCCTTCCATCTATGGAAACAGGTTGTGATACTACATTTATAGATTGGTATGTAGTGGTTTTGGCAACTTGGGTCAGTGTTTTATTCATAGCATGTGAGAGTATTTCAGAGTTTTGTTATGAGATGATAGTTCACTACTTTCCACTTGTGGATTCTTAGAGTCATATTTTCCAATGTTAATTTATTTATACTTGTGAATTTGACCACATGGAGTGGTGAATCTTGAATCTATATTGGTTCTGGATTAAGATTTATAAGTTGATTATAATCATTATGTTATGATTTACCCTTGATTATATTGGTATTATTCTCATATTACTTAAACAATGTTGTTTTGATGAAATATTTACATATTGTTTGCCTAGAGAGAGTATGGAATATGATGTGTGAAACATCTTGCTAGTCTAAGGGGTTGAGATAAGATTATAATAGAGATTAGCTAAGTTGTAAAAACAAAAACAATAAAAAAAAAGTGAATAATGGATATATTAATTGTCTGTATATATTATCTAAAATAGTTATCTAATTTATGAAATACCACCTATATATATTATCTACAATATTCATCTATCCATATGATATGAATTTATTTATTTTTATTTTTAATGATATTTTCTAATGCTAATCATGGATATATCACCAATTGTTCTTATCAAACCCTTTAAAATTAGAAAAGTATTGGTTGACTTCATCTTGGGTGTTGAGAAACTCTAGTGTAGGAATGTAATGATAACCATTAGGAATAATAAATGAAAATTAATTTGGTAAAAATGTATATTTGACAAATTATAAAATATAAGATGGTAATAAAAGGGGATGTGATAAGGAAATGATGCTTGACAAACTGACAACACTATGAAGCTAGGAAAATAAAACATGAAAATGACCCAACACAATAGTGGGGTAGGATTCATGTTGAGTTAATCTTAAAATGTGTAATGAAAATATGGCCAAAAATATAAATATTCTATAATATATATTATATGAAAAGGTATAATACCATATTAAATCAAACACACATAGAAAAATGTTGTTTAACAAAATAGTATGGGGTTATAAGCAAGGATCACAAGGATACTATTAGGAGATATATGAAAGAAACTAATAAATAAAAAATAACCAATATCCAATATGTAAGAGAGATAAGCTAAAGAGAGAGAATATCCATTATGTGATAACCAATAGGCATCTAAACTAAGTGTTCTAACAAAGATGTATCTAGACTAGGGGTTATAACCATGATGTGTAAATAAAGTTAAAAAAAACATGTAAAGATAACATAAATTAACAAGCATGCAATAATATAAACATGGAATATTTACCTAAGTATCCACACCCACACCCACAAAATTAAATAAATAAAGAGTATAGGGATAGGAATACTTACCTTGGATTAATTTTCTGGCTCATTAATCTTCCCCTTGGATAAAATGAAAATTTGTGAGATATTTTCTAGGTAAATATCAAGATGGATAGAATAAGACCTAAGTATCCTTAGTTTAGGACTCCAAATACTAGGTGTACCTTATTATTTTAGCTTCTCTTATTGATATCTTCAATGACCTTATCAAAACTATCCTTCCTCAAGTGTAAGTCCTAAGCCCTCAAACCTCTTATTCATACTACAGTGGATTTGCATGGGTAAATAAAGTGGATTAGATGTCTTTCTTATGAAAAATGACAACTAAGGACCCTATAAATATATATAAAAGAGTAAAAACCATTATAATTTTTCATCATTGTCTTGACCATATGCATATTGAGAAAACACAATACGCCTTTGGCCCACATGATGATGTTAGTAAATAAGGGGGTAATACAAAATGGACAAAGATGTAAGTTGGAAACATACAAACATGAATAAAAAAGATGGAATATGGAGGATGGGAGTAAGTGAAGGAAAAATAAGAATATAATGATGGATGAAGATAAATATAATCAATTATCATCAAGGAATCTCTCATAAATAACCATGAACATGCCTACCCAATTATAGTTCACTCCTTAGGATGTGCACTCAGGGATATTGACTTGCAAAATAATCTTCATCAAGTAAAAAATATAGGTGTATAATTTTTTTCTCAATGCCCAAAAGTAAACTAGAGCCATGAAGGATTGAATACTTGTGTGTGAATTTCCTTCATGTTTAGGATTTTCGACTAGAAAGGTCTATATTTTAGGAATAAATTCAACCAATTCATATTATTTTATCTCTTAGAATAATTCTCCAAGGGATCATAATCTCTCTCTCTCTCTCTCTCTCTCTCTCTCTCTCTCTCTCTCTCTCTCTCTCTCTCTCTCTCTCTCTCTCTCTCTCTCTCTCACACACACACACACACACACACACACACACACACACATGAAATGTTTAGGGTTTTTTACTAGAAAGGTTTGTGTTTTAAGAGTGAGTTCAACCAATTCATCTTATTTTATCTCTTAGAATAATTATACAAGGGATCATAATCTATCTCTCTCTCTCTCACACACACACACACATAATTTGTTTTTGAGATTGTGTTAACCATGTTAGTGGGAATGGGGTTGTTATTTTTATTGACGTTGGTAAGTGCCATTTTAAAATATGAGTTATTAAAGATGGGGAACCTTTTTTAAGCTCTATCTTGAGAGAGATAAAAATTTATTATTTTTGGATTTAGAATGATTGAGATGTTCCATTTTAGGAAGGATATAATATCCTTTAGTATTGCTAAAGGGAAAAAATAAGGTTGGAAAATAAGGAATGCTTAATAAGTGGATAATGCTAAGAATATAGAGAAAGGAAACATGAAGATAACCCAATCAGTGGTGGGGTTGAAATAAATGAAAATAAGATTATTCCAAGCCACAAAGATTTATAATGTAATAAAAACATCACGTTCATAAGAACAAGAATTTGAAAGTAATTTAACATAAACTTACAGATAGATATGCAAAACAAAGAACAACAATATCATATATTATAACTCCAAAGATTATCACATACAATGAATGTACCTTGCATATATAGGCAAGGAAGATCAATCATAAGTAAGAGATCAAACTAAGATATCAATCACAATTAAGAGATCAAGATAAGAGATCAAACATAACTACAAGATCAAGCTAAGAGATCAAACCTAGGACTAAGAGATAACTATCCCTAAAGGATAGAAACAACTAGAAAATATCCCCATGATATCAAAGAGATAAATATGTAATATATCATAACACCTCAAATAATATAAAATAAATATCCACACATAAGTGGTTTGAAGTAACTAAATAAAATGAAAAATAAAGCACCTAGGTGAAAAGGAGCTAAGGTAAACAACCTACTCTAACACCATCCTTGAGTTCTCATATGTCTGGGATTTCCATTCTAAACTTTGATCAACTCATTAGACATATCATATGTGTAGAGCTCTAACTGATGATTCCTAAACATGTTTCATTCCCTTATGCCATCACAACAATGAAAGATAACCTAGTCCCAATAATATAACCAAAAATGTTAGCAAAGTATAGTCACCAAGGAGCCAAGATGTTGTGCAAGTCTAGATCAGCATAGCTTGGGTCAATTCCCACACTAACATATCATTCAGGGAATAAAATCCCTATGAACTCACCTGATGTGTGAAGGAATGAGGATCTGCAGTAGGATTGTGTTAGTTGTGTGTAATGGGAGATTAGTGTCTCATAGGAGTGGGAGATGAAGATAACCAAATAACTCGAGGAGCATAGCCATATATTATCAAATAAATATGCAAAAGACAAGTATTCAATATAATCTCTTTTATTACATCCACTCTCTATTACATACAAGGGAATGGATTGTTACATATAACACACTTGGTGCCCTCACTCTACAATCTATATCTCACCCATAACTCTTATCTCTCCCTAATACAATATAATAATAGTGTTCTACCTTGTTTTACTCTACTCTAGCTTATTGGATCTCACTCTCTAATGTCCATCATTCTTATTCTCTATTTTTCTGATTGGGTTCTCTCCATTTTTCAACTAATGGGCTCTACTCTTTTCACCTCTAGCCTCTTCACCTTTTATTATTAGGATTTTCTCGCCCAATCCCATATTTTAAATGCCAAATTATCCTAAGGCCAATTACTATGTTGTCCACCATTGTACCACCATAAATCTATGTCAGGATCCATAGCCATCCAATCCACCTCTCATTTTTATTCATAATCTCCTTTAAGGTTTCTAGGTCCACATGGCTAATTTCCCCTAAGTCCTACCACTTTGTCATGTAACACACATTGGCATAGTCTTAAAATCTAACATCTTATTTGCTAGCAATTATGTTTAAGGCACACACATAAGTTGTGAGTTTTGTATTATGCACACCTCTCAACTAGTGGTGTTGAACTTGCCTAAAGCACATAAGTGTGCACTTATCTAGTACTTAATCAATTTCAAGAGTCAACACTTCTTGATATTGATTATGACCTACAAGTAATACAAGTGGCTTCAGCAAAAAGTTTAACAAGCAATTCATATTTGTTCATCATGAACATATCTTTTTAGACAAAATTTACAAACATCATAATGCTTTGGCATGGTTTCCCTACTTGGTAATCCCTAAAAAAAACTTATTTTAGCTCCTTGATGATCTTATTACCTATTCCATACTATTTAGTTCACATCTTAATTTCTTGTTGAAGGATAGTTATTTTGTGACTCAGTTCACTATGGAACAATAGTCCTTCATCCTCCACACTCTTATCATTTTATGAGTTTACCCTATTATATCTAATTTAATTGTTTCTTAAGCCCCTACTTAATGTTGTTTTTCCTTTGTTGGATGGTTCCTTGTAAATTTATTTATATTCCCCTGTATATTATACTTGCATAATATTCTTGTATATCTTATTAAAAAAATCCCAAAAGAGATATAAAGCCACAGAACCTTTGCACAATGTGTCATCCTATTGGACAGTGGATTTCATTATTACTTTTCTTTTGAGTTACACTATTTGAGTCTCGAGTGGATATGTCTTCCCTTCTTATGGTAAACATCTTCCAGGTGGGAAACTTTTTATCCAAATCATGATGTCTCCATTGCATTCAATCAACTATGATTATTCAATAAATATTTGGATTATACCATTCCCTTAAGTGTTAAACTATAAATTGGGTGGGTATTTTTTATTATCAAATGATCACTTTAATTAATAGTTTTATCCATTCATTACACTCCCATTTTTTGGAGAACTAAATCGGCCTGAGGTTCAAATGGACTAGGTAGGCAACATTTGGCTACATGGGGTAGCTTGGGATAGCTCGGCCATTAGCATTCCCATTTTATTTCTCCTCCAATATTTTTAATTCACACTCTTTCCATTTTTCAAGATAACTATTTTATGCTTTCATCATTTTGGCAATCCATTCCCATATCTCATTCCTCTAACAACTTCATTGTACACATTGATCATCACTTTTATTCTTTCCCATTCTTGGGAGAACTACATTTACCTGAAGGTCCACATGGACTATGTAGACAACATAAATTGTATAGGACATATAAAGTTAGCTCATCCATCCCTTCCTTATTCTTTTATCGCCCTTTTCACCTAGTATTTTTCATTATTCTATCTGACGTTCCCTATACTTGTAGGTAGATCACAAAGAGTAACGTCTTATTTCCACATTTACATTCATTACTAATTTATTTTGTTTATTTATTACTTTTAGTTTAATTTTGTATGTTCTTAGTTTGTTTACTCACTTGTTTGTTTACTTTATTGAATTATTTGTTTCTATTTAGTACATTATGTTTTACACTTAGGTCTTGATTATTCATATCTTGATCTCAAGTTGTTAACATTTGTATCTATTTATTTGTTGGTTTGTCTTTGTTTAGTGCATTATGATTTAAACTTAGGTCTTTATTTTTCATATCTTGATCTCCATTTGTTATTATTTGTATCTAAAATATTCTATACACAAGTGGCAAACAATGTTATCATGATTCATTTTCTAATTATGATGCATATTGTTATTTTCAACATTAACAATCAAATGCTTGAGAGACTCATATATCAATTTCACATGAAGAGGAAGCATCCTCTCATGAGATGGTTAAAACATGTGACCATCTACTAAACCAAAATTAAAACACCATTAAATTTTTCATCCCCAAAGCAATAAAAATTTGAACAATGAGACTATATCTATGTTAATCAAGATGCACATCTCCACATAAGTATAACATAGATAGTCATAAACACATATAACATCATAATCAAATGATAAAAACAATCTCAACATCCATCACATTTGATATCTAGATCAAGTAAAACATCATCATGGAAATTAAATATAACATAATCATGGAAAACAAATGCACATCCACATCACTTTCACAAATCTAATCTACAACATGTACCAACATCCATGAATCAAAATTAGCATCATATACATTAAAATAATATCAGATTCCATATACATCATGGGGGGATATACCATTGATCTCTCTGATGTAAAAGGGTGTCATGATCTAGAAGTATGGTTAGACCTTTGGCTCTGAGTGTGTTCCTAAAAGTTCGATGCCCTAGCCGCTACTAGTAATGTCATCTAATATAGGATCTGATATTTATTGGCCTCATCTTTTGCCCATATCACATCATCCTTGGCCTAAGCTATATATGCTAATGCCATAGATAAACCCTTTTCTCAACAATCTATTTGGATGTATCTCAATCCTCATGGAGCCTATGAACATCTACCTAATACCTTTACGTATCTCCCTAAGAATGGTCTCACTCATTGTTGGTTGTGTCCAAATCTACATACCTTAGGGTAAGTTGGTCTTGTATCATTGTCATATGGGCTAAATTCCCACTCAATGTGGTTATCTCAATATCTCTCTCTATAATGAGGCCCTATGACTTGGTCATGTCACCCTGGGTTCCTATCATCTACATTTGTACCTCAACCACATCCCCCTTCATCCTAGATATCTCTATCATCTACATTTTAATCTCTCTCCAATATGTCAATGGTCACTTGGGAATCCTCTAAAATCCATGGCTGTGATGGCCCTACCTAGCTTGATTCCTATCTTGACCCTCTTACAATAGTAAGGGTCACCTCTATATCTTGAACATCCATTTACCCCTCCTCTATGTCTTGACTAGACCCTTCTACCATATCAATAAACTTTCCACTATTATCACTCTTAGAATGGGAGGCCCCCACTCACTAATCTTTAGTGTCACATGTGTAAAATAGTGAGGCCTATCAAGTACATCTTGCTACCACCCAAATCACCTTTGCATGCAATCAAACCTATATCACTCTACTATAAAATCATGACAACTAATAATATAACATGGTGTGGTCATATACTCGATCAAAATGACATCCTCCCACCAACCAATATGAATGTGCATGTAGGGTCACTAGATGAAGTCCCCATCAACCATCTAGTTGATGGCTCATCTGTAAAAGTAGATATTTCTTTAATGACCCCGTCGACCCCCTTCTATCACATACTATCCATATACAAGTGGATCCTCTAGTTTTCATTGTAGTCTATCACCCACTAGTCACTCTATCACAATATGCTCCCAAACCAAGATTTAGAGTAATGTGTGGGGTGTGATATTCCTCCCCTGTTGATAAGACAACATGTGTATATCTTTGTACAATTGGGCTAATACTATTAAGCCCTAGGTAAATCATGTAGTCAAGTCTATCATATCGTAGATCA
This sequence comes from Torreya grandis, assembly GCA_037957365.1. Taxonomy (NCBI): domain Eukaryota; kingdom Viridiplantae; phylum Streptophyta; class Pinopsida; order Cupressales; family Taxaceae; genus Torreya; species Torreya grandis. Next base: position 571,744 of record JARHVA010001054.1, read on the forward strand.
CATATATTAGACCTATATGAAAATACCAACCACTCTTGTCATACAATAATATGCCACTAATAATAGCCATCAAAATCACTACCTCCTGATCAATCAGTGGTTGTGCTCTATCTATTAGAAAGGCCAGGTTATTTAATGCATCTATATCCACTACTCCATCAAATATGGTGGCATCAATGATGCCAATAAAATCCTTTAGTGGATTATACACCCATGAATTGGGATGTATAGTAAATACCACACACCCTCCAATGTCATCATCACCTCTCTAGTAGGCAGGTGAAACACACTAGTCTCCGAATGCTAGTACTCAACTAGCACTAGCATGTAGGCTCTATCCACTAGAATCATCAACATCAGTGCAATATCCCTCATTATAACTACCTCAAGGAATGCCAAAGTCTCTTTTGTCCATAGTCTGGGCCATTGTAGAACATGCAAGTGTTGTTCACGAGTGATCAACACATAAAATTCTCTTGTTAATCACAAACATTTCAGCACACTATGTCAAAAATATCTATTTATAAAAATTGATAACAATTTCATATCAAAAATAACCATTCTTCCTATACAAACCAACCATTCATCATTCACATCAAACTAGATGTTTCTTCTAATTTTAGTCTATTTTTCCACTTGGGCATTTTTTGTAATTTTGGTAATCCCACCATTTTATAGGGCATTATCAATATTTCTATTATTTAAGCCATTTTCATGATCTCACTATTCAATAGGGATATCTCATCATTTCCAAGGGCATTATCATAATTTCTAGGCTTCTTTGGAAATTTTAGTGATCTCGTTATTTTTCAAGGTGATATCATCACTTGACAAGGTGATCTCACCATTTTTATCATGTTCCTATCATTTCAGTGTTTCCTCTCTAATTAGGAGTTCTCACCATTTCAGTGTTTCTAACCTTTTTCGTTGTTATCATAAATTTTATCATTATACTATCAGTTTTAGTAGTGATATCAATGTTTTATTGGCAATATGTCCATTTACATGCATGATATCATCATTTTGAAAATGGTGATATCATTGAATTCCCTACTTCTAATGAACATTAAATACATTAAATGATAAAATTTTCAAAAAAAGGAAATTACTTATTGATGCCCCGCTCCCTGTTGGTTGTTGGTACTTGTGGACTCACTCACCAAGATGTCTTCGTAGAATGCATGCCACTTCACTCGAGGGTCTCATGTCCAAATCTAGAGAAAATTCCCAATAGGGGAAGGACAAAATGAACCATTTTCACCTTCCATGGGTAAATATATAGCTATAAATTTGAATTTGTACCCCTACCCTACCATTTCATTCTTTTTCTTTCTTAGAGGCCTATAGGCGACTCTGTGGTCTATTTTTCCTCCCATTTTCTTCTAATTTTTATATTGCTTAATCTATTATGCCATATAATGTCTCATTTTATTCTTTTTGAGGGCTCGTCCATCAAAAATATTTTTCAACCAAATTCTTGAGGGGGCATCCAAGGTGCCCCAAACATCATTTAGGGTATCTTTGTGAAGGTATTTTTAGAAATTGAATAAGAATCAACAAAATGTGAACACATCATTCTTCAATCTTTAGTAAATCATTTTAATGACTTTTTCATTATCTGAAAAACTATTTCTTCACTTGTGTCTCACAATAACTTCTCAAATAAGGTAAAAATGTAGACACTCAATTCTCATCACTTTCATGTCTAAATTGTAATCATAATTAATTTCTTGTAATAACGCACAAATCATGAAAACACAAATTTTTCCACACACTTGACATGCATATTTTGAAACACATTAGGGCATCCCTAATTAGGTAACGTACTACAACCAATTGCCAGCTTCATCTAATTCACTCCAAGTCAAATTATTGTTTTGTAATCAATGTTATGGGGTAATTAACTAGAATAAATATTCAAATTTTAATATTCTATAAGTTATATGGAGGCTAATTTGGACTAATTAGCCTATCAAAATAAATCAAATGACTAAGCATAAAATTAATAGAAATTGGATAAATTTATAATTATGCAATATTCAAATATTTAAAAATATATGAATCATGACATCACACAAAAAATTGTCAATCATTAACACAAATGTAGGAAATATCATAAAATTAAACCCATACCTAATAAATATAGACCCAAACCCCATATATTAATGACATTTATTAGCTAATTGGACTTAATTCCAGCCCCTCATCTTGATCTTGATCCAATTATTGGAATCAATCTGACAAGTCTATAAATACAATGCTTACCTTATGCCTTCATAAAGCTTTTGAGTGAAGACTTATTATTCAAAATTATAGCAAGAGCTTCAAGAATCTCTCAAATTTATCAAGCAAAACCATTCATAGACAAGGGTAGGTGCCATCGAAATCAACAAGTAACATTGATAAAGACTCCTAGCTCTATAATCTGGGCACAAAAATGCTTACAATCCAGCTTGCAGAATAAATCCATTAGAAAGGTATAACTTTTGGTTTATGTCTTTCCATTTGTTTTCATCCTCCTAGACCTTGCCCCTTTGAGGGATCAAGCTTGACATGTTATGTTTGTTGATTTGTTTTGGTTTGAATAAGTTAAAAATGAACTAACCTCTCTCATACTCGTGATCTACAATGACCATTAACCTCTTTATATTGTTTTCTCATTAGATAGTTTTATAACTAGCTTCTAATCTTGACTTGAACCTAATCTAAATCAAATCAACTTGAGTTGGTACTTTTACTGACTTTACAACTTGTATTTAAATTATTTAAGTAATTCATAATGAATTAGTTTTCTCAACTTTATAACATTAAATCAAATTAATTAAGTTAAATAATTGATATGGCATAGGTGTATAAAGTCATCTTATGCTTGATTTAAACCCATATAATTTGGCCATCCTATAGCATTAAAACAAAATATTCAATCTTGCCACCATTACAATGAATTGAGTAAATTCTTCATTCTCCATCTCAAGTATATTAGCATAGAAAATGGAAACATTGAATTCTTCATCTAGTCTACTTTCCATTACCTTTGATTTGAATATAGTCCTCTATTACCACAAAATTGATGAAGGTGTTTCTTGAATGTTTGTTTATAGTCAACAATTGATTATCTATTAGGACTTGGTAATCATTAATAATGTTGATTCAAATAGCTAATAAATGTTTTCCTTGGTCTTGTTTTGGTCAAGTTGATTCTACATCCACACAACTACCATCTGACAAGCAATGTAAATTACATCATTGTAAACTAAAGATGCCTTTGTTTCATTAGATTTTTTAATCTAGTGCACTAACTATTCCCATGATGATATCCCTTATACCATCATAAGAGCACAATCCAAAGCATAAAACCCTTTTGATACACCATTAATAAGGAAGTCTCCCATATCAAACTACCAATATCCCTTTCATGTAACAAGCATATATGTATGGTTGATTTTGAAGTGATTAGGATCAACACCTCTAAATATTATCTCCCCTCCCTTCTTCTTTATCTACATTCTTGTTTGACTATTTCCAATATAATCATTATTTTCCCCTGACAATGTTGTCAATATTGAATTAAAATCATAGATAGTTTCTATTTATACACCAAGTCTTTTTAAATGGGACTTTGTAACAATAGCATGATCAACTCTTCCATTCACCACCACAATCTTGATTCCTTTGAGAGAAGTTATCAAGGCTCTAGGAAGATGTTGGTTTAAATCCTCCTAAGATTATGTATGAGCCTTTCTCAATATAATACTTAATGTAAATGTGCTTCCAATACCTAGCCAACGTACAATGTTTATCTCCCCACCCATGAGCTCCACCAGGCATATACTGATGGTAAGACCTATTTTAGTTCCCCCATATTTTAGGAATTAGAGATTTTGACTTGCATGAAAATTAAAAATACATGATTTTGTGAATCTAAAGAGATTTCAATGTCAGTATCCTTTACATTTACTATTAAGCATGTCATATTAGATATATCACCTACATAATTCTTTGATGTGTTAGGTTGGAGATACTTCACATTAGAAAGAATTAGTTTAAATATTTCTTGACTATTCCTTCCATCTATTATCTCATACTCGCTCAATGTTTTCTATGAACTCCTAGATAAATTTTATAATCCTTCAGTTTTCCACTTTGACAATGTTTCCCTATTGGTTTCTTGGATTCTCACTTCTTGGGATTTCAATTATATAGCCAATGTAACTAAATTAACCAAATATCATTTTAATTTTATATCTCATTGTTAATAAACCATTTTTGTATCTGGTCCCACTCACTTTTTTTCCTTCCACTCAATTAAGATATACAACTAGGCTCTATTTATCGATATAGTTGGTTGTCCCCCTTCCCCCTGTCCTGCCCCGCCCCCCCCCCCTCAATGCCCCTCACCCCCCCATCCATATGGAATAATATATATTATATATATAGGGTTAATTTCTATTCTCACCCCATATAAACTGATAGGGAGAAGATAAACTAATATCATATATTCTATCATCTAATATTTACTTGTCGCAAGATCAAACAATACTTGATTTGTTAGCTCGGTAAGAAAATAACCTTGAATAAGATTGTCTTGCTTTAATATAATTTATTTAAGTTATCCTCAAAGTTTTTATTTCATATGAAACTTATCAAATTATTGAAATGTATTTTATCTGCATGTACATCTAGGTGATCAACATTAAGATCATACCCTATCAATTCTAAGCTCTCAAAAACTTCATATAGGGGAAGATATTTTCATTCTTGAAAGATAACCACCTTAAATTTTCACTTGGAAAGATTAATAGGAATGAATATGGAAGAATGGAAACATAGAGTATCCATAAAGGGAATAGAGTTGCACAAAGGTTATAGGTATACTCAAGTATTGAAGAAGCAAATAATATTCAAGGGGCACCAAACAAATGTATCCATAAATAATGCAAACAACCCAACTCACGTAATTAATGTCATAATACCAATTATAATAATCCTTGATCATTGTGAAAGATAAATAATAGGCATAATTTACCAATGTTGTTACCATATATACATGAGTTGTGGAAATCCAAACGGGCCCATACAAGTCTGGATTAGGATTAATCTTTTCGATAAAGTCTCCATGGTGAGGATAAAAATGTTCTTAAATTTGTTTCAACCACATCATATGTATCTACTTTTAAGTAACATTTGTATGATAAAACACTAAAAAAAATTGTTCCATCCATTTTTGTATTTTTAGTGCATTCAGCTCCATTAATATTATTTGGTGACTGATATCCTCATGTCCCACCTTGACCATTACTAAGTGGAAATATCTCTAAATTTTATTTATGATCTACATCCACTAAAGTCAAAATAGATCCTAAAGGTGAGTGGTTGGGAGAGTATAATAACTTCCTCCTGACATTCTTGACCTCACATTCTCCAACAAAAATTATCTGAAACCTAATAGATTTGTTGATACTTGGGTTTGGATAAGATATTTTACATGGTTAAAATGTATTCTTGGAACCTACATTTTTTTAAATGGGCTTGATAATTTTGTAGTAAATTGCATTTGAAACATGTTTTTGTTAATTTAGTGGCCTTCAGACTTTATAAATTCATGTCCATATGATTGACCTTGCCACTGTCCTCAATCACTTATTTGAGCTTGATTATAAACAATATTGTGATAACCTACTCTGACTAAATTAGTTGTTTTCAACCATGTCTTCTAAATTTTTGAATTAAACTTGTAACAAAGGCATATTTTGTTTTATTTTCTATCATCCAAGGAAGATTAGTGTAGTGTTGAATAAGAAGTTAACTTTAGGAAATCCAAATCTATTTGAGAAGGAAAAAGAAAACCAAAAATCTATAATTATTAGAAGAGTCTCCACATACACCTTTTCACCATGAAATACCATTTTAGATAATAAATCATAAACCATTAGATTTTTTTATATACTCTTCATGCACATGCCAACTCCAACCATTGTCGAGTTATTACTTATTCGAGCCTCAACTAGCCCAAAAGCTTGGGCATCCAAAACTCCATACATTTCAATATTTATGGGAAAATTGTGTAACATGTACTGGATATATGGACTGCATAAAATTGGTTTTAGTTAGACCAAACAAGCTTCACCTTTACAAATAAGTCAATGACAACCATCCTTCCTATGGGAATTAGATGCAAGGGTGCTTTCATATATGGTGGCTTCCAATATGGATCATCTAAGAATAACCAACCCTGCATTAACCAAATTGCATCGATGTTACTAGTATGTATTGCTTCTAAAACTAAAGCTCAAAGTATGGATATATATTTTGCATCATCCATTGGTGGTGTGTGCTCATCAAATTTATCACACTTGTAGATATGGCTTGTTTCACCATATTATCATATTTTTTCATAAATAAGGGCCTGACCAATTTCCATAAACACTGAATCGATTCCATCAAGAAGAAAATTGAAAAACCATTTTGGATTACATTCAAGTATGAACTAGTTTCCTGGTTTAGTTATTTTTGTTGAAGGGAGTAAAAATTGTAGTGTAGAAGGAACATTCCCAGAAAATGTAGGTAAAATAGGAGTCATTCAAACTTTGTGCATTCAAAAAAATTATTCTTTTTGTAACTGTAACTGTTGATCCAACTAGCTCTGAGGTAAAGGATCACACCACTCATGTAGATTTCCCATCCACTACAAAACCTTGTCCATTGAGATATGGAGTCATCATCTTAAAATATTAAATTTTACCCTACCTATCTTTGTAACACCTCCAATCACCTATAAGAGCACAATTTGCGGTGTTGTCATGAAATGCAAAATTTCATAACAGCTGGGTCTTACTGTGGGACCACATTCCTTATCAAAACATAGGAAAACTCTAGAATATTTGAAGACTAGTGCCTTATTATTGTCAATTCCTAAAAATAATATGTAGCATACATTTTCACATCATGATCTAACCAACTAACTGCTATATTACATATCTTAGTCTTATGAGAAATGAACATGCACTGTCAAGCCAAATCACCTACTTTAAAATTTTATATATCCCTATCCAAACAATTATCCAACTATTTTGCCTTTCTCAATCATATAAAAAATTAACATGCACTACCTAGCCAAATCATTTTTCCTAAAATTTTTGTCCTTTCTGACACTAGGCTAAAATGCTTCAAGACCCTTTTTTATATAACAATTTTAAAATTGAAAAACACTTGCACTATGCAGCTTGGCATAGGATTGAAGATATATAACTCATTTGGATTCAAATGAAGAGTTTGAGGAAACATAAATGTGAACATTGAACCATCAAACAATGATTGTATGTCTCCTAAAAATGCAACCCTTTCATCTATTCTGAAGCAATGGTTGTCTTAACCTCCATACAAATCATGTGGTTGTCTACTAAGAGTTTCTAGATGGAAAACATAATTACGAACATGCACGGGTACGAAGACCAACACCTGGAGAGGGGAGAGAAACAAGCAGGTTGATGCATTTATTGAAAAAAATGTGTACACACCAAAAAGAAAATGGGAAAGGAAAGCAAGCCAAAGTGGGAAAGCAGAACTATTTATATAGAGCAGAGGAAAATAAAAAGACCACAAAACCACTAATTGGCTAGGATAAGTACCTAAATTTTCATTATAATTAATTTGACTTATGAGGTCCAAACATATTCAACAATAGTGACAAGCAAGTGGGATGAGGATGAACTTACAATTTTTGTGCATGCTGAGATGATCATGAATGAATAGATTAGTAACGTATTCATGTTTTAAAATAGAATCATTGTGAACTCTCCAATATTTCAAGAACATTCTTGAGAAGTATTGGACTTCTTCAATATCTTATTGAATGACTTTGAATGCATTTGTGTTAGATATATGATCCAAATCAGAGAAGAGTGTGTTGCATATCTCTTCATGAGCTAGAACAAAAATAAGAATACCTTCTGGAATGAATTGAGTGAAGTTATCCTTGGCTAAATTAATTCCCAAGATAGAGACAAATTCATTGTTAAATGAAACATTATCATTATCTTCATCAAAGTATTTTTCTTTGATTGTTTTTATTTCTCTTGAAATGAATATTTGGCACCATTCTTTTTGTTTTACCTTTGCATCTTCTTTAATTTCAACCCTGACATGACTATGACCCCCAATCTACATAAGCTTGATTTATTTGAATTCAAATCCTTCAGAGAATTCTTCTATAGTTGAACATTAAATGGAAGCACCAAGAAAATTTTAACTTTTAACCACTAAGTTTTCCATTATGAAAAAAGATGGATCTTCTTCTTTACAGGAAACTGATTCAATGCTATCTTATTTTTCAAAAAACAAAACATCACATTTTGCACTATTGTATTTTTACATTTGTGGTTCAATCAGTTTTCCCTCGGATAACTCATTTTCTCCTAGGAGTGAGATTTTATAAATATTGTGAAACAAGAAGATTCATCTCTTCTTTGCCAAGGGGAAGGTTGAGTTCTTCATTGTTTTCTTTACTAATCATTTGATATTCCAATTGTTCACTTTCTTCCACTATTATGAAACTAAAACAATCACATAGGGAAATAAACATTTTTTATTTTTCTTCATGCTTGATCAAGGATTTACTTTTGTAATATTTATTTGGAATGTTGAGGGCTCTTGATTATATCAGGTGTCATTGCTTATTCACCACTTTAGATAGTTGTAACATGTTTTTAAACTTCTTTCTTCAACATCCCATACACGATCATGTCATCATTTCAATAACTTATTGTTATGCAACTTCTATGTCTCTTACTTTACTCATTAATATGAATATGATCTTTGAATGTAGAGAGATAATGAAGACAGAAATTTGGTTGTTAGGACTTGGTCAATTACCCTGAGCAATTAGTCTCAATAATTTTTTGAAGCATGTTACAAACTTATTATCTACTCTTCTTGTTTTTTTTATATTTGAAATAAATCTGACAACAATGCACACACGTCCATATCTAGTTTGAATATATTCCAGAACTTGTTATTTAATGAGTCCCAATTCATGATGTATCCATATTATAATTTATAAAACCATTCAACAACAGGTCTGATGAGAGTTTCAACAAAAAGTTTCATAGAAGCATATTCATGCATAACTCCCAAGATGTTTTAGGACATTGTGAAAGTAAGGATATGATTGTCAGCATCTTTATAATTTTCTCTTGAAAACTTTAGAAATCTCATCTTTGAGCCTGAATTTAATTCACTATATTTGGCCAAAGCCAACAAACCAAAACATTTTCCCCATGGAAAACAAATAATATTGGGTTTAGGTTGAACCAACGCCATTTCATCAATCACAAAGATGTAGGTACCAAGTACTTTTCTTCAACATATTTGCCAACCTCCATTGTAGGGGAGGTTCTTTGAAATGTTTAAAATAAATTATGCAATGAACCATAATTCCCAATAGAGTTGCCAAAAACTATTGGCAAGATTTTATGTTGTAGTGTTTTCTTGCATTATTTTTGTAACTCACCCAATTGGATGCAACATGAAAATATAACATTGGATAAATCATGGATTTAAGTATGATTTTTATCTATATTTAAGATTGCTATCTCTTTCATATGATGGGGGTTTGTGGGTTTTAGTAATTTTAACCAAAAAGTATGAAAAGACAACAAATTTGGAAGAAAGGAGCAAGCTAGAAATGGAGAGAGAACGGAAAGAAATAGATGAGAGAGTGGGAAACCTACAATGGAGTAAACACAAAAAACTTCTTAGATAACCGAGGTTTAATGGAATGAGTTGGACAATTCAGCAATAGAAAATGTATCTTCAGAAATGCAAGAAAGACATAATTTAAATAAATGAATAAAGTGCATTGCCAAAGAGGCTTCAAGACATAAAGTTCTACAAAAATCCTCTGTATTCTAGTTGGAAATGAACACAAAGTTTCCATTTCCTCCTTTCAAGCAATATTTTGTTTAGCATCAAACAATCTAGTTTGGAATATTCCTTTTAGTATTGTGAATATCAACATAGAGAAAATAGCATGAATGATTACCTGAAAGCTCAACATCTTTATTCAAACTAGATTAGGTGTATATAGCACAAAGTCTATTTTCTAGGGTTTCTAGCACAAAGTTTACAAAACCAAAAGAGTTTACACATAATCTAGAAAGCATAGATTTTTAATAGATTTATTCATTCATAAACTAAAAATTAGATATTACAAATAATAAATAATCAAACCCATAAGATAATTCACTCACTTTACAAGTTTGTTTACATTGCATTCACAAAACTCTTTGATAACAAACAATTGTACAAAGTTGCAACAATTTTTTCTCCATCAACTTTAAGTGGAAGAAGTTTTGAACACCTTTACATTAGATCTTAAACTTTTTATAGTTTTTCTCCTTAGGTAGTTACATAATTAGCTTCTAATCTTAACTTGGCCCTAACCTAACTCAAATCACCCTGAGTTGGTACTTTTAGTGACTTTACAACTTGTATTTATAATATTTAATTAATTCATAATGAATTAATTTTCTCAGCTTTGTAATAGTAAAACAAATTAATTAAGCCATATAATTGATATGACATAGTTGTATGAAGTCATCTTATGATCGATTTAAACCCATATAATTTGGCCATCCTATCACCTTCAAACAAAATACACAATCTCGCCACCATTGCCATGAACTGAGACAATTCCTCATTCTCCATCTCAAGCATATCAATATGGAAAATGGAAACATTTAATTCTTCACCTAGTCTACTTTCCATTCCCTTTGATTTGAATACAATCCTCTATTACCACATTCTTGTTGAAGGTTTTTTTTTAATGTTTGATTACAGTCAACAACTGAGTCTCTATTAGGACATGGCAATCACTCATGGAGCTAATTCAAGTAGTTGAGAATCGGTTCCTTGGTATTGTTTTGGACAAGTTGGTTCTGCATCCATACAAATACCATTTGACAAGCAGTGCACAATGATGCTTGCACATTGTATCATTGGAACCTGAATATGCCTTTGTTTCATAAGTTTTTTTATCTATTTTACTAACTATGCCCATGCTGGCATCACTTATACCATCATGCACAAGTCAAAGCACAAAATCTTGTTGATACACCATTAATAAGGAATTCTCCCATATCAAACTTCCAATATCCCTTTCATGTATTAGGTGTATATGTATGGTTCATTTTGAAGCGTTTAGGATCGACACCTCCAAATATTATCTGCCCACCCCCTTCTTTATCAGCATTCATGTTTCAGTATTTCCAATATCATCATTATTTTCTCAAAACAGTGCTGCCAATGTTGAATTAAAATCATAACAGGTTCAACCTATATACCAAGTCTTTGTAAATGGGAATTTGCAACAGTAGCACGAATAACTCTTCCATTCACCACAACCACCCTCATTGCTTTGAGAGAAGTTAGCAAGGATCCAGGAAGAGGTCGCTTAAAATCCTCCCAAGATCATTTATGAGCGTTTCTCAAGATAATATTGAATGTAAATGTGCTTCCAACATCTAGCTGACTCACAATGTTTATCTCCCCACCCATGAGCTCCACCAGGCATATACTGATGCTAAGACTTATGCCAGCTTCCCCATATTATGGAAAATAGAGTTGTCGACTTGCATGAAAGGCACAAAGACATGATTTTGTGCATCTAAAGGCATTCCAATACATGAATCCTCTACACTGACTATTAAGTGTATTGTATTAGATATATCAGCTACATAATTTTTGTGTGTCAGGTTGGACATACTTTGCATTATAAATAAGTTTAAATATTTCCCAACTATTCCTTCCAACTGTTTTCTCATACCTGCTCAATGTTTCATATGAACTCCTGGAGCAATTTTCTAATCCTTCAATTTTCCACTTTGACAATCTTTCCCTTGGATTCTCATTCCTTGAACTTTCAACTGTATAGCCGAGGTAACTGAAATAATCAAATAGCATTTACATTTTATATCTTATTGTTACCAAACCAACTCGCTAGCTGGTCCCACTCACTTTGTTTCCTTCCATAAACTAATATCCTATATTCTTCCATCTAGTATTTACTTGCCTCAAGTTCAGACAATACTTGATTTGTTAACTCGGCAGAAAAATTATTTTGAATGATATTGTCTTGCTTTAATAAAATTTCTCTAAGTCTGTTCTACCCTCAAATGTCATATTTAGATTAAACTTATCAAATCGATGAAATGTGTTTGTGTCTGCATGTAGATCCAGGAGATCAACATTAAGATCATAGCCTGTCAAGTCTAAGCTCTCAAAAACTTCCTGTAGGGTAAGATATTTTCAATCACGAAAGATAACCACCTTAAAATTTCACTTGGAAAGATTAATAGGAAAGAAGATGGAATGAAGAGAAACAGGGAGTATCCACAATGACAACATAGCTGGACAAAGGTTGCAGGTATACTCAAGTACTGAAGAAGTAAATAATATCATAATGCAAGCAGCACATAATTAATGTCATAATAACAGTTAGAAGAATCCTTACTCTTTGTGAAAGACAAATAAGAGGCATAATTTCCCACTATTGTTACCATAAACACTAGAGTTGTGGAAGTCCAAACAGGCTCATACAAATCAGGATCATGTTGAATATTTTTTATAAGAGTCTCCATGGCGAGGATAAAATGTTCCCAAATTTCTTTCAACCACATCATATGTATCTACATTGAAGTAAGTTCTATCCATTTTGTGGTTGTTAAGTGCCTTCAGTTCCTTCAATATCGTTTGGAGGCCGATATCCACATGTCCCACCTTGACCATTACTAGGTGGAAATATCTCTATTTTTTTGTCAAGAACTTAAAATTGCAAGGCTTTATGATCTGCATCCACTGCAACTGGTGTAGAGCCGAGAAGGTGACTAGTTGGGAGACTGGATTAACTTCCTCCTGACATTCTCGACCTCACGTTCTCCAACAAAAATTATCTGAAACCTAGAAGATTTGTTGATACTAGGGTTTGGACAAGCTATTTTACATTTTTAAAATGTATTCTTGGAACCTGCATTTTGCAAAATAGGCTTTAGAATTCTACAGTAATCTGAATTTAAAATTTGTTTGAGTGAAGTTAGTGGCCTGTAGACTTTTGAGATAGGTGTTACCTTACAAAACGTGCCTTTGGAATCCAAGTTTGCAAAATGGTTTTAATAAATTTGCCTAAACTATGTTTGAAAATATTTTAAAATCCATTTAGTAGCATGCGGTCTTCTGATTTTTTTTTTATATTGTAAAATGTATTCTTAGAGTCCGCAGTGTAAAATGGCTTCCAAAACTTTGCTTAAAACAATCTTTGATATGTCTTTCATATCCAGAATTAGCCTGTGGGTTTGAAAGATTAATTTTACATTGCAAAATGCAGTTTTCAAAACTGCATATGCAAAATGAATTTGAAAATTCTGCAAGATAGTTGGAGGGTTGAACAAAGATTTTTGGAAGACGCTGAATGAAGACTAACACTATAAAAACTGACAACAAGAAGGCCTAGGCCATTGGAAGGATGACAAAGACCTGTTCAAAGATTTGAGAACCGTGCACTTGGCATTGGGCTATTGAAAATTCATTGTTAACTGTTTGAAATCACTAAAACATTGGACTCTCAAATTCGTGGAGCAATTAGACATTTTTGAAGACATAAACGAGCTTGATAACTCCAAATAGACTTATTCAAAGATATTAAAATCTGTGCACTTTGAGAAGCCATGTCCATTGTCCTCGATCACTTACTCTGAATGCATTATATTTCGTCAACCACGTCCTTTAAAGTTTTGTCTTTTTTTCATCAAAGGAAGATTAGTGTAGTGTTGCATAAGATGTTCAAGTTTAGAAATTCTAATTTGTTTGGAAAGTAAAATAAAATAAAAAAATCTTGAATTTTTGAAAAAGTTTTGACATAAACCTTTTCACCACAAAATATTATTTCATACATGCCAACTCTAACCATTGTTGAGTTTTAGTTTATTTGAGCTTCAATTCGCCAAGATGTAAGGGCATCCAAAAATCTATACATTTTAATATTTATGGTAAAATTGTGTATCATATACCAAATTCATGAAGTGTCATAAAATTGGTTTGAGCTAGACCAAATGAGCTTCACCTTTGAAACTATGTCAAGGACAGCTTTTCTTCCCATGGCAACTGAATGCAAGAGTGATTTCACTTATGGTGGCTTCCAATATGGGTCATGTGAGCATTGATGTCACTAGTATGTATTGCTTTCAAAACTAAATATCTAAATATGAGTATATATTATACATCCTTTGTTGGTGGTGTGTTCTGTATCACACTTATATATATGTGGCTTGTTCCATCAAATTCTCATATTTTTCATCAAAAAAGGCCCGCCCAATTTCAACAAGCAGTGAATCAATTGCATCAAGAAGAAAAGTGCAACACTATTTTGGATTGTTGTCAACTGTGAACTAGTTTCCTAGTCTAGTTATTTTTGTTGAAGGGAGTACACATTTTAGTGCAAAAGGAGCATTTCTAGAAAATTTGGGTAAAATAAGAGTCATCCAAAGTTATTATATTTGAAAAAATATTCTTTTTTTAACTATAATTTCTGATCCAACCATCTCTGAGGCAAAGGACCACCCCACTCATGTAGATTTCTCATCCACGACCAAACCTTGTCCATTAAGCTATGGAGTTGGCATCTTAAAAGCTTAAAAATATACCAATTTATCTTCGTAACACCTCCAATCACCTTTAGGAGTGCAATTGGAGGTGATGTCATGAAATGAAAAATTTCATAATAACAAGTGGTGATCATCAATAAATCCACTAGACTTCCTTTCTCAAGTAAGGACATTAGACGAGTGCTTACCAATATAGCTGAGGTAGAGAGTAGCTATTAAACTACAAGAAGGAATTTTTTACATTTCCTATACATAACATTATTGATTGTGTAACAAATGTGGTCATGCAATTCCAGTGCAAAAAACTAGCAGGAGCTGGCAGATGGGATCAAATCAATAAATAATTCTTCTATATTATGCACAAAATGGCTCAAATTACCCTCTTTAATATCTCAAAGTTTATTGTAGACTCCATCATTTAGGGCATATATAAGCCACACCAATCAAGTGAATCCTTAATTTAAGGTTCCATTTTTATGTTATGGGTACTTGAGGAGATTTGAATCTCAGATAGCTATGGTGACAAGGTCCAGTCCTTCCCTTTGGAGGATAAATCGATGGTTGGGAGATACCATGTGCACCTATGTGTTGGTATTTATAGCAAGGATTACAAATCCAAAATGGAAAGGTGGTTTGACAACTTAGTTATGGCTTTTGGGAATGAGTGATGCATCCTAAACAATTTACTGAATGCATGCCTAACATGGGCATATTTTGTCATAATGTAGCACTGTAGTCTTGTCAAAATATGATTTACAGATGGGTATACCTCTAGGTAGATCAAGGTGCCAATTTTTTTATCATGAGATACTTTTTGGACTTTATTTCAAGGATATCCAATGCACAATATGTTTTAATAGATGTGTTGGGCATAGACAACAGCCCTAAGGATAATGATGGCCTATCCATAGAAGGCTATGCCAAAAGATGAGGAGGAATCACATGACAAAAACACCATTAAATCCAAATAAGAGGTAAAAATAAATAATAACTTGCATAAGTTTTATTACGTGTTGAATCAAAGGCATAAGGAAGGAGGTTCAACAATGCAAAAATTGGAGGCTGCATTCAAGCCAATAGCCTCAAAGAAGAATTCCAATAAAAAGGAAGCCCAATGTGTTGGAGGCTATACCTAAAAACTGTGAATGTACTAAGTTTGAACAAGATACCATTCCCACTACATTATTGATAATGCAATGGGCTCAAATAGTCACTCCTACACCACCTGCCAAGCAATCCTCACCTAAAGATATCCAAGTGTCAATACCAAATGGAGGAGGAAATGGTGGTGGTAATGCATAAGAACAATTGCATGGCCAGGCACAATATATTTCATAAAGGATAGGTGGGGAGGACACCTTGAGTGCATAATATGTTTACATGGCTCTCAAAAATTGACACAGGACTAGGATGAACACATAAGAAAAAATGGAATCACTTTTGAGTGGTTGAAGTGAGTTTGAGGCAACATAAGGAAATACTAGCACCCCTAATGAGACCAAGGCTATAGAATAGCCTAGTTCCCAAAGTGGATCAAGGAAAGAGGAGAAGGGAAACCCTAGATAAACTAGTGAGCTATGGTGCTCTAAATCAAAACATTAAAAGAGACAAGGCCAAAAAAATGAATAGGCAAGATATTTGAAAAAGAGCTCAAATAAATCTCAGGTCTAGAAGGATTTATAGCAACAAAATTAGAGGATAATATCAAGGGGATGAGTGTTTGGGAAAGGGTTCAACAAATAATAGTAGATATGAACCTCTACTTCTGATGTGCCATGAAAGTTGAGGATGCAACAGTATAAATATGAAAGAAAATATGTTCTACATTTGACACATATATGGATGAGCTAATTTTTGAAGTACTCTTCAATTCCCTTGAATACCAAAAACTTGACACAACCAAGGGTAAGTTCTAGATTATATATGTCAACCCAACCAAGGTCAATAAGGTTGAGGCTAGAAGTGCACTGCTCAAACTAGTAACAAATGTATGATGCCATAACATTATGAATAACACCACAAACACTAACTAGAAGGCACATTTTGTGAAGTTAGACCAATAACACACTTAGGTGGAAAATAAATTGGCTACCATGGTTGGTGCATCATAAATGAGGAGCCCAACCTCTTAGATGGAGTTGACTTGGAAGGAGTTCAGCCAGAGGACAAAGAAGGTATACTAGTGGACCTCCTATTGTAGAGGAAGAGGGGCACAAAGGCTAAAAATATATAAGCACAATAATGAGCTCAAATTAAGTTTGAAGGTTAATTCAAGGGATGTGAGGATCTATTGAATAAAATCATGGAGAGAGATGTCATGGCTGAGCGGATTTTCTTAAATTTTTCCTAGCAGATTTTGGTGATCACAGTGCACTTAAACATGGAGCATTAAAAACAAGATTCTCAAGATATGCAAGTTTATATGAAGAAGGAAAAATCTAAGAGATCCCAATTTCTACATGAAGTAGAGACATTAGTAGGAAAATTAGCGCAAGCCAACAAAAGCTAAATGAAAGCTTCAATATTCTTCAGTGCTAGATGGTTGAAGAAGAAAGTGCACTAGAGAATGTACTCAAGGAGATGACCAGGAGGGTCAAGTTGATCAATGGAGAGGCAAAGGTTCCCTACAAGTAGCCTCCTATTTTCAAAGGCTTGACTATGTTAATAAGAAGCACATGGTACGCTTGTACACTAAACCAATTTTAGATCTGATTTGAATAAAGAGGTACCAAAGTTCCATATTGATATTTGTGTTATTGGCAAGTTGTCCAACACCAGCCAATTGAGTTAGTGTGGGGTGATGTTGACACCATTTTTTGAAGGGTTTTGATAATTTGTACAAAGTCCAACCTAGTACCAGAGCTTCTCAAGTCCCAAGAATGCAGTGCATAATGACAAGCCAAGTCCATGTTTGCACATATGATAATACAACCAAACAAATTATGGAAGTAACTATGTGTTAGTGTCAGATCTATAGAAGTTAGTGTGATTAGCAGGATGTGAATAGTGGAAGTAACTACCTATATATCTTCTATGACAAGTATTGAGATTCGATGGCAAGGGTGAGTTGTTTCAACTTAGCATATTGAATAGGACTATGCTTTAACTACCAATTGGTGGTATTTGAGTGACCTCATGACATAGAGCCTTTGGAAAGATATAAAATTTAAAAAAATGGTTTATTAGAAGAGCATCGGCCATAGGGGAAACATTACTAGTTTTTTTATAGAGAGCTTTTGGAGTGAAGGGGGATGTTACCAAGATAGAGAGAAAGATCATAGATTTAATGATAATGTCATTTGTGTTGTTGTGGATTTATAGCCATGATATTTTGTTATTTTTCTTCAAACTAATGATGTTATTAATAAAAGTTATTATTATACTTGTTGTTTTGTCTTTGATAGGATAATTACTTATGCATAATAGGGTTCCTCAATTATTGTTCATTGTATGTTTAGTTATTACCAAGTGTTCATAAAGTAGTATAGAATATTTCCAGTGTCCTCATATACGCAAGGACACATGTAAACCAATGTATTACATAACCATTGCAAACTCACCCTTACCCACCCTGATATGTCTCTTTATGCTTCAAATGAGTGCACAAGGTTATCTTAAATGATATGTCGGTGTAGCTAGATTTAGTGTTAGAAGATTCACATGTGGTGCAAGACTAGTCTATGCATGGTTAAAAACTCTCCCAAAAACTCCCCATTCATAATTGGTATTCAAACTAAATGGATGTTAGAAATCATGGTTAAACATTCACACAATACTGTTATTGTCGTGGATTAAACTTTTAACACCCACAAGTATGGGTGAGTTTAATTTATTTTATAGTTTCATCTTGTATTTACTTTTTAGTTGCATATATTTTTATTCAAATTTATAAGGTCATAAATATGTTGTATTTAAGGCTTAGTTGCACATTTTTATTAACTATGTGAATTTTAATACTTAGATATATAATTTTGTTTATACTTTGGATTATAAATAAATTCATTTTATTTTCATGAGATGTAGTATCAACTTTATACACTAGTTATCTTTGAAAAAATAGATAGTGGCGTTTTGGTGGCATGGGTGATTGCATCATGCAAAAGGACTTATAATATCCAAAAATGGATGCAATAAATACATGATCAAGGCATTCAACATTGGTGTGAGTAGTAGGTGGTGGCATTCATGATTGATAATGGTGTAGCTAAACTTGAAGCAATACAATAATTAAATTTATGGTTTAGTACTCCTTGTTTGTTTGTTTTAAAAACATGAGTTTGGTCCATTGACTTTGAGCCAATTGGCTTGTCTAGGAATGTTTTCAAGTGCAGGAGACTTATTTGTATATAGCATGTTTTTAGAGCATGGTTGAAAAATGTAATATGATATGCTTACAATAATGAAATTGGTAGGAAAATATTCTCCAAGTTTGGAGAGATAATGCATGTTTTTTGTCACCATTAACAAGTTATGAGTACCCTTGTAAAATTTTCATATAGAATTTCAAGATGAGCATGATATTGGATCAATAATGATATATCTTGTAATTTATTATTTAATTATGGATTATAATTCATTATTTTTAATAAAACTTTGTTTAAATATTTCTTGTATAGTTTCAAGTAGTTGTTTGGTGATTTTTTTATGTCACGAATGTTGTAATATTTACTTTGTTGGTAGATATATGTGCCAAAATATTATGCAATTTATCTCATTCCAATCAAGATACTAATGCATCCATTAAATCATACCATTAATTTATAAAGGGTCAGTTATTTGTTGACCACATGAATACATGTGCTCAAAGAATGGATTGGATGATGTTTATTCTCTTAAAGCGGGTTGAGCCATATTATCAAAATCAAAATCATTTAAATCAACTAGGATTCTATAAGAATTAAAAGAAGGATAAATCATACTATCAATTATTGGAAAATTTCAAACATATTTTAGATGGGCATTTCTCTCCTCATGAGATCATTATAAATGTTTATTGGATGAGAATTAAAATGATAAATAACATCATATATATCATGTGAAAATTTAAATTAAAATGATAAATAGCATCGTATATATCATGTGCAAATTTCACCCAGTATTTTACATGTGTGATTATGTGTGGGCTCTCATAGGAAAAGTAAAGTATGATATATTTCAAAGTGTGTAATACATTGAATATAATGAAGAATTCAATGAAGAAATTTATGAAGAGGTAAATGCTTATGTCAAATTGTAGGATCTAAAATTCAACATTGTAAATTCAAATAGTGAAATTGAATGTCATACAATTATATATTAGGGTACTATAGACGTTTTAGTTTCCCCTACATGGAAACATGTTCGCAAAACACTTATTTCAATGAAACAAGTGGTTAAACATCTTCTTAAGTCTTTAGGTAGTGGATTAATATTGTCTTGCTTGGTTACAAAAATATGTGACAAGGTTGAATATGGAATGTTAATGGATCATGAATTCATTGTAGACCCAATGTGCATTAATGGTTTGTTGAAATGGATCCCAATTTTTCTTAGCTCTTTCTCAAGGGAGAATAAAAAAAGGACTCTGTGTTAGAAATCTATTGGTTACCCACGTGCTAGGTCTATGCACATCCCAACACTCATTATTTCTAGGTTGGCATATCATGTGAGTTTGGGCTCATGTGCTCACCTAAGGCATAGAGAGAGGGAACTGGGAAGGGTTAAGGCTAGTTGGTTATAGTGACTTCAAGCATTGTATTGTGTGCATACCTTTATGCACATGAGGGTACTTAAGACCTACTATATAGTAACTTAACAACAAATGGCAGCAAATAAATATACATATGAACAAGGCCTAGAATCATTATCCTTTCTACATATTCATTCTTTTAATAAGCAAATCATTGTTAAAAGAAAAAAAAATTATTTTGAATCTATTAACATCATTCCATGGCTATGAACAACATTAACAATCATATATTAGAAGCCAAAACTTTATCCATTAATTATTAGTTTAAGATTACATGGATTACAAAGTACTCAAAGGCACCTAACAATGTTACAAGTTATTTCTACTATCCCTCTAAATGAATCCAACAGTATTTCATTGTCTCTAGTTAACTCTGCATTTAGTAGCATTTTATTACTTGGTTTTGAATCTCTCTCTCTCTCTTTTCCTCCTCAAGTGCCTACCTTTTATAGGTTTCTAAATGCCTCAATACGTCACCAGGTAGCTTAATTTGCACCAATCATCAGTTATTATGCAACAATGTCAACTTAACAGTTAATGCATCATTTAGATCAAGGTTATCTACCTTATCATTTTTCATCACTTCTCACCTTCCTGTTTGGAGCTAGCTACATGTAATAGTTTCTAGAGTTTTTCCATAAATCATACTAATTTAGACAAGTCTAGCTTTGAGACATGGTTAATTATTTTGTTTATAAGACTTCTTTGTTAGACACATGTATATGGACTATTTTTATTTTTATGTGTGGGTCTCTAGTTGTTATATCTATCAAGAATGTGCACATAGATTGGTTTAGTTATGTGTGCCAATCCTTGATTCTTTGACAATGGTCCTTTGACAACTCCAAGGTCAACATCACCCCACACTAACTTGGTCAGTCATATTCAAATAACCCATTAATTTCTCTCCCTTAGATAGACTTCCCTTTTTCTGATCTATTATGGGTGTTAGGTGTTTCTTCTTGATTCTTAGTGCCATCATTCACACTAGTTTTCCTTCTATTTTTCTGCTCTAGGCTCATCAAGCTAGTTCACCGTGCACCTCTTACACACTTCCTATAACTTCACCCTTTGCCAAAGAATATAAGAATTTGCCTCCACCTTCAACCATAACTTGGGATTTAGCTACCTTGTTTCTTTGAATCAAATAATTTTGTTGCATCTAGCTTTAGCACTTCTTCAAAACTAACTCATCTTTCTAGCACACTTTGTATATTTTTTACAACACTTATTATTTGCACACCCAATTCCTTTAATGTTGTAGATTGTTCTTGAAGTTATTCGTCCTGTTGATTCACATGACTTATCTTTTTAGTAGTTGCTTGTATCATTTCCTCAAGGAAATTTTACTCGTCAATCATTTTCAGTTGTATCTCCAAGAAGTGCCACTCTAAATCCTTCTTATTTGCACTTATTTTATGGCCTAACTAGTCCAGCTTTTACAAAACCTTTGTGTGCTCCTCCTTGGTTTTCTTTACATAAATTTGTTCTAATAGTGTGATCTACTTTATTTTCTATTCAAGGAGTCACACATTTATTATGTTTATTTGTTGGGAGAAATTTAAGAATAGTTGATTTGCCACTTATGTGCTTTGTGAGACCTTATTTAATGGATCCTCATAAAAATTCAATTGCTCAATGTTTTTAATTTTGGCTTTGGTAATTTCTCCCTACTCATCTCCAGTGCTTGTGCCTTACTTAAAGACTTGTTCGATTATTATTTTTAGTTTATATAGGTGCTTGGCTTGGGTGATCTCAACTCCATCTAATAGTCTCGGTTGCTCCTTCATGGTTTGTTCACACAACTTTAGAGATTTACTCTCTAAGTCAACTACCTTGTGCTTTGTTTCTTTGTGATTTTCCTACTCTTCCTTGTGCATTCTTTCCACCTTTACATTTTTATTTTCTTCTTCCTTGAGTTCCAGATATACATATGTTATCATGTACCTTTGGTACTTGCAAGTCATGTTATTTAATATATTTTTCATGGAAATTTTTTTAGCTAGCTTCACTACCATTCACCCTGATTACACATTAGTCATGTTCATAGGGTTTACAAAAATAACTCTTGCTCCTAACTAGTGTCTTTTTAAGGATTCAATCCCATGGTCATAGGGACTTTGAACCATGGCTCTTTTTAAAATATGTCCAAATTGAAAGACATTTATTTTCATGTTGATGTCGTGGCATGGATTAGCCTCAATTCTTGCCATATATAGATCTTTTATTCCTTTTGGCCACTCTAGGCTTTATCATGAATGGTGTCTTCCTCATCTTCCTATACTCATGAGGGGATCCCTTCTACCAATATCTTTTCCCCATTTTCTACTTTATTCTTTTCTTATTCTTTATGTACTTCTTGTTATTATAACCCTTAATCGATGGATTGTTCTCCTTGGGGTTATGTTGTGGATTACATGTCTTAGACATGTTACATGGTTGCATCCACTCCTTTGTCCATCACCACTTCCAAGTTTTATGCACTATCTATTTCTATTTTAAGCCCTCATTCTGTGCTTGGATTTGGTTATGTGCACTTATTTTTCTGCTTCTTGCCCCTTCTAATTAGTACTGGGGGAGTCTTGCACTACCTCTTTCACTACAAGCCCTTGTTCACTCATACTTGGGTAATTTTGGGATGCCTCTTTTTCTTGTTTTACTTAGGGTTCCAACCTTGGCTCAATATGTGCATTTACCTTGGGGGATTTTTATGTGCTTACCTTACTTGTTCCACACTTGTCTTGACTAGCACATGATTTAATGGAGAAGGTGATCTCAAGAAAATGGTTTTTGGATACATAAATTGTACTCTCTTGTTATTCATATGTTATTGTTGACTATTCTATCCACCCATGGTCCCTAGAATATTTGCCCACTTGGATAAGAGAATTTTTGCAAAAGTTAGTTGAGTATTCCTTATTTCAAGCATCTCATGATGTTTAGGTGTCCTTAAAAACAATTATACATGGTTTATTGTACTTTTGGATATCTTTAAGGAGTCTTATGGTCATTTTCATGAGTCATTAAGTCTATTATAAGAATCCTCAATGCAAAAATGTGTCTTAAAACCTTGTTCAAGGACCGATTGACCTTATTAGGGCTCACTTCATGCCTAGATAATTCGAGTTAATGTCAATATAATATCTAGTTAGAGGTCTAATGTGCCATTTTGAAGTCATAAACATAGAAAAGAGTCATAAAAGGTGAGTTATAATGGGTAAGAAGGTTAAAAGGGGTTTTATAAGGCATAAACATGTTATAAACACATTAAGAAAATCTCAAAAGCACACTTGAATGTATAAAAGGTCAAAATGTCATATTTGAGCCATTTAAGTCATTTTAGGAGAATAAGCTTTTTTAATGTATCAAAATCCATTTAATGTTCATAATATCCTCCCTCCATCCATTCAAAATGGTTAAAAATCATTGAACCTGTTTCTCTTAATTGTTTCTTATTTCTTAATCAAAGAAGTAAGAAATTAGTAATAGGGTTGTGGTAGAAGAACCTATTTGTTTATACGCACATGATCTAGATGATCGTGAAGAGATCCTCTTTGTCTTGGGAACAATGACCTATAGATAATAAATCACTCAGGCAAAAGGGTTATTAGATGGGTAGAAGGTGGACTGCCTAGAGTGAGTTAAATCCAAGAAGCGTGAGCTTGCTAGGAGGCTATCAATCCACACTCTTAAAATAGTTAAGTTGAAAGAAATAAAGATAAAGTAATTGCATCAAATGATAGAAAATACTAAAAGGAAATGCAAGAAGAAATAAATGCTTGATAAAGGGAAATAGACTAAATTAACTAATAGTAGGTCAATACTATGCTAAACAAGTCAAGTTAGGTTCAAAAAATAGGTAAGGTCTTTGTGAACAGGCAGGAACACAGAAAATGGAATTTGGTTGAGGGTAAAGAGGTAGAAATAACTCTTACCATAGTGACCATCAGTGGTCAGGGTGACCATTGATGGTTATGTTGACCATCAATGGTTGGGTAACCATCGATAGTTGAAGGTGACCATCAGCAGTTGGGGTGACCATTGATGATTAAGGTAACCATCAATGGTTCTTGTAGGTTCTAAAAGTGTTCAAAAAAGAGTATGATTTAGATTATAGAAAGGGGTTAGTAAGTGTTTTAGAATCTGGTTAAGGTATAGGGGTTAGGAGATAAGATGCAAAAAGGTCTGATTTAGGTAGGGAAGTTAGAAACCAAACAAGCAAAACCTGAAATACAAAATATACCTATCTTATTGCTTGATGGTAGATGGTTGATCCTGGAGCAATTTTGGTAGAGTAATGGTACTTTGCCCTGAGAGCAATTTTGGTAGAGGTTTGTGTCTCTATTGTAGTTATTGAATTGCTAGAAGGAATCCATGTTGGTTGATAGCTTGATCACCTACGTGTTAACATGCTTGATTATGGATCAATGGATCCTTTTCACCTCCTGCTCCCCTCATTTTGTAGGCAAAGAGAGATGGAGGTAAAAGGTTCCATAAGAGGTTAGGCTATTGATTTCTATGCAACATGATGTGTTCATAGTGGGTAAGGTGAACATATTAAATTATGTCATGTTAGCTTATACACAGTTGGTATTGTGTTTATTCAAATGGGGAAGGGACCTGATCGTTAGTGGTCAGGGTGACCATTGACAGTCGAGTGTTCAAAGGTGAAGGGGTCAAGGTGGGCTAAAAGGTTTGGGTTAAGGGTTAGTTAGTGAGTTAGTGAGTTTAGTTAGCTTAGTTAGGTAACTTTACTTAGGGTCCAGTGGGTTAGTTAGTGGGTCAAGAAGGTTTAAGTGGTCCCTAGGGATGTTTTGACATTCAGAACTATAGTGTGTAGAATTTTGGTGTCTATATTTTACCCTTTTTTATTATGCATCTTTAAATCCACAATCTAAAAAACAAAAATAGATCATGAGTTGAAGGCTCAGTTACCCTGAGTATGGGAGGAGGTGTTCCCCTTTAAACTAGGAGTTGATGAGGTGAAACCAAAATTGAGTGTGGGTTTGATAAGTGGTTTATGATAAGTCACGAGGTTGGTGATAAAAAGGTTAATCATTTGAATCATAAACATGCACACAAAATGCAACCAAGTGTCATATCCAAGATCATGTAAAGACTAAGTTGTCATATTTGGTAAAAATAAGGTCAGTTCTAGAAAGACAAGTGACAAGTAGACTACATGACCACATTTAGGCATGGTGGCTTGGAACACTCATAAATTCAAGTCTCCTAGACAAGTTCAGTGTTCTCATAGGTATCTGAGGTAGGAAGTACTCTCTTGAAAAATGCAAATGGTTTGGTGTGCACTAGGTGGTGCAAATTCAAATGTTCAACATGGCAAGGTTGGTTGGTATGGTCAAAAATACCAAGGCAAGATCATCACAAAATATGCAGTAGTTCAGGCCAAAATGGCTAACATCAAGGTGGACTTGGTTGGTGGTTGGTTAGAGAGGGTGTTCTCCAATGGTTCATGGTTGGTTTGTGGAGAATAGGTGCTCTCCAAAGGTTATTTCTAGTTTGGTGGAGAAGGGTAATCTCTAAATAGTGGGAACTAAGGTGTGGGTACCAAAATTGTTAAAAAGTGGGTTTTTTGACCGTTAATGACTAGGAGCTCCAAACTCAAACCTTGATCATCAATGTTTAGGGGGAAACCCTAAAATTTTAGAGGTTTAAAAAATATAAATCATTTTCACGATATTATTTTTGACTCTTTGACTCTTGTGTGTTTGGCAAATTTGGCATTTTGTGTAAGAGTGCTGACGAGGTAGTTGGTGATTGGTTGAGGATTTGATTAGCTGATTGGTGTAAGATTTGTGTTAAGATAGCATGGGATCTAGGATGTAGGGAAAATGAGGATGCAGTCAAGTGGTGGGAGCTAGGATTCCTCCTCGATGATGATTTATGAATGAGGTAACGGTCGCTTTAAATTTGTTAGATTAGTTGATTTTAGTTATGTTAGTTGGATTTTTGGGAGGAAAGAGGGTGAGACTAAGCTCATCCCTTTTGATAAGGTCCATAGGCAGTTTGGGTTGGTACAGGGGATTCTAGATCCATTCCCAAGGTACAAGTGAGAGGATGTTGAGTTTTTGCTTCCTGTGCCACAGCTAGTGGAGGTGGTTCTTAATTGTGAGGAGCCATTGGTTAGAGCAGAGATAGATGATGCTACTTTTGTTGATGGTTATGTAGCAAGGTATCAAGTCATCTATGAAAATATTGATTTTATATAGGATGATGGGGGTTGATAGGCTATAGATGTGGACCTAGCTAGTGGGGGTCCACAAGTATAGGTATAGGGAGGTGGCCCTAATGAACAGGCAGGAGTAGAGCTATCCACTATGCAAGCATATATCATAGCTTTATAGGGGTAGGTGGCCATGATATAGGTCTAAGTTGTGACATTACAGGGATAGGTTACCATTATGATGGGGGAGAGGGACCAAGCCAAGACTTCACTAGGCTTGGTGACCCAAGAGAGGGACACCCTAAGACAAAGAGGAGTAGTTGCAACACCAATAGGACCACCAGGTATCATCCCTATGACATGGTATTTGGCCACCATTGAAGAGTTGCACTATTATAAGGCCATAGTTTTGACATATTATCCACATGAGCCCTGATGCGGTGATTACATAGTCAGCTTGGTAGGTGGTGTAGGTGTAGTGAATTCGGATCAGTGGGCCGCTTTGGTGAGTGGACAAGTAAGAACCTCAAGGGGGTAAGCACTAGATGGCAATGGTGTCATAGGAGGGGCTAGTGGTAGCAGTGCCCCAAGGGAATAGTTTATATGATATGATATGTATAGATGTGTATCATTTTGATATTGGCCTACGAGCTAATACAACGAGATGTATATATTTTTGAGAGAGAGAGATATATACATGATTATATGTACTATTTTATGTTGATGAGACATGATGAATATGCCATGATGATGATATATAGATTTGATTTTATGGTTCATGGTTCACGGTTCATGGTTCATGATTTTGATGTTTATGATTATGATTATGCTTATGAGATGTAGACTCACTAGCTTAGGCATGTGATGATTATGGATGGTGTTTATGGCTGATGTTATACATGATTATGATGATGTGAGTTTTGATTATGGTTATAATCATTGATATGTGATGTGGTTTATGATCATTGATATGTGATGCAATCATGGTTTATGATTATAGAGGTAATGTGGTTTATTTTTATGGCATTTGTTATAATTGTTATGATTATGATGATGTGATGCTTTATTTTGCAGATGGATATGATGTTTGTGATTATAGATGTAATATGTTTAATGTTTATGGTTGTGATCATGATGTTTTGATTATGGTTATGATGTTTATGGTTTATAGTTATGATTATTGAGACAGTTATTTTTTTTCATGATGGCACATAAACTAGTTTTTAGATAACTAAATGTGGGATACGAGATGAAAAATCATGAGGCCTAGGTCTAAGTGAATAGAGGAACCAATTATGAGAGGATATGAAAAAGGCATGATGCTTCTTTTTTGGCAAGGACTAAACAAGACCTAGAGTTAGATTGTCTTAAGGAACATAAGCCTTTCAAATGCTTTGCATTAGCATACCTTGGTTGATAAAAAGGTGCCTTGATCACATTGTGTCAAGTAAGCTCAAAATCCCTTGATTTGTAGATGTTACAAAGGGGAGATCGGTGGTAGGTGATGTGAAAGGTAGTGTAACCTTTTGAGGGTCAGTTTTCCCCTTTTATAGGTGACCTAAGAACCATAATAGACAAGTCCATGTTTTAATACAAGGTATAGACTGATCGATGCGAGAAGTCTACTAATGCTATATGTGAAATTTGATTGCAGCTTTCTTGGGATAGTTTGTTCTTGATTTTAATTTAGGGTCATTTGTTGCTTGGTTTCGATAGGTTTGTGAAGCTGATCAATATGAGAAGCTTCAAATGATTGATTTTTTCAAATTTTGACTTAGCCATCCTTCAAGGGAGTGGTCTAAATTTGGATTCATTTATTTTGGTAGTTGTCCTTCAAGGAATCAGTCTACTTTTTAAGCAATTTAAATTTTGGGCAGCTGTCCTTCAAGGGAGTAGTCTGCATGCTAGAGATATTTGACCCAAGTGATATTATGTATCCCAAATTATTTTGATGTTAGGTTTGACATGGATGAGTCTATTTAAGCTTAGAGGTATATCTTTATGAGGGAAAAACCTAGAGCACAAGAGGTTAATGATTAGTGAAAGAGGTAGTTTTGAGAGACAATGACCATGATATTCTATTTGATTAAGGACAAAAAGTATATATGAGAACCATGCCATGGGTAGAGCCATGGTACCATATTTAGGATTAGGCTATGACTGTGATGGTTAATCATATGGTTCTATGTTGTAATTGGTTAGCCTCAAAGGGATAGGATAAGGGTATGAGGAAGGTAAAAAATATCATAAATCAAGGGATGAGCTTAAGTTAGACAAAAAGGTGAGTTTGATCCCTATCTAAAAAAAGAAAGGATACAGATGTGAAGCATTGAGAGGCTCAAGTTCTGAATTTTTTTTTAGAGAGGATAAATGGTAAGCTCCTGATCCATACTTGTGGGTTGTGATATAGGGTCCAAGCCAATTGAAAACAAACTTGCCTCACTTGCTTTTCTCCATATTGGTTACATGTTGATTTTCCTTCAAGAAAAGGTCTCCAATGTTGAAGTTTCATTCTTTCAAGTACTTGTTATAAGGGTTCTCAATTAACTCTTTATAGACATAAAGATGGTTAAGCACTACTACGTGACGTTCGTCAAGTAGCTCAAGTCATGCTAGATGCTCTTAATGATATTCACTCTAAGAAATAATGTCTTGCAAGGATATGTGAAGAAAGGGAATCTGGACTTTGAGAGGCAGGACTACCTCTGCTCTGAAGACCTGAGAGAAAGGGGTAGCACCCGTAGAAGTTTGAATGCTAGTGCGATAGGCCCATAAAGTGAAAGGGATGTGTAAGTGCCAATCCTGACCAAAATCACTGACCATTTTAGTTAAAATTTTGTTGAGGATTTTGTTTGAGGCTTCTACTTTTCCATTTGCTTATTGATGGTAAGGTGAGGAAAATCTTAACTTGATGCCAAATTCATCACAAAGACCTTGGAATTGCTTGTTTTTGAAAGATTTTTCATTATCAATGATGATATTATGGGGAACACCAAAATGATAGATGATATGGTGATTGATGAAGTCGACTATCATGTCTACTTTGGTTGAGATGAGAGGAATAACATCCACCCACTTGGTGAAATATTCAGTAGCAATAATGATGGAGTGGTACCATTGTGAAGAATGAGGATTGATTTCCCTAATGAGATATAGTCCTCATTGTGATAAGGGCCAAAATTCCTTGGATACTTGAAGGCCATGGGTCGGTACATGATGTAAATTAGCATGTTGTTGACATTTAACACACTTCTTTACATAATCACAGTAGTCTTGGTTAAGGGTGGGCCAATAGTACTCGAGGTGAAGGATACATTTAGCAGCAGCTAGACCACTAAAGTGTCTCACACAGATTTTGTCATGTGTTTCCATGCTAGCATGGGAAGATTCATGACCGAATAGACAATGGAGAAAGATGTTGTCAAAACCACATTTGTAAAGTATTCCCCCTAGTATGGTATACTGAGAGATACTCTAAACAAAAGCTTTCTAGCATTCCTAGAGAGGTTTGGAGGAATGATTCTAAGGTTGAGATAATTAAAGGTTTGCTCATACCAAATGTCTAACGGAAATTCTTCCACATTACAAATGGTAGGGAAGTCCGATTGGATATAAGAGGGTGTGATAAAATGATGAGTGGTGACAAAGAGTTTGGAATTGGATGGCTGAGATGGGATTTGGGAAGCAAGGGAAACCATTATATATGTGAACTTGTTGGTAGAATGTGGAACAAATTGGATAAGGTAATGATCAAATGACACTAAGAGTACATCTATTAGTTGTTTATACTTTTTTAAGATGTCATTCTTACATTGGTAGGATCCATTGACCTGGTTGACCACAAGTTGGGAATCAACAAAGACACTGATCATCTTAACTCCCAAGGCTAAAGTGGTTTAGAGACCTATTACCAGGGCTTCATACTTAGCCATATTGTTGGTACACTCAAAGTCAAGTTTGAAAGAGAGAGGAAGAGGTTCACCATCAAGGGGAATGACAATAAATCTGACACCCCCACTGCACTGGCATTATGAGCCATAAAAAAACATGGTCATTTGGTAAGTGGTGTCCTCTTGAGAAAGAGTCATGATAGACTCATCTAGAAACACAAGAGGAAGTGGTTGGTTGTCTAGAAAAGGAGATTCAGCCAATTAATCAATAATAATGTGCCCTTTAATTAACTTCTATTGGAGGAAATCAAGGTCAAACTCAGCTAGGAGCATGAGCCACTTAGCCATACGTTGGTTTTGGTATGGTTTAGAGTGCATGTACTTGAGTGGGTCTATGTTGGTGATGACAAAGGTTTTGTGATTAAAGAGGTAATTATGAAGTTTGATAGCTACAAATATTAAGGTGAGGCAAAGTTTCTTGGTATGATTGTACCAAGTCTCATACTCTATAAGTGTCTAACTTATATAGTAGACAACTTGATCTTTATTTTGTACATCACGGTGAGCAATCATTGCCCCTAAGTAATGGTCAGTGGCAGATATATAAAGATATAAGGGTTCATCCTCTATGGGAGGGGTAAGAATATGTGGAGAAATAAGGTACCCTTTGAGTGAATCAAAGGCTTTTTGACACTCTTTAGTCCACTTAAAATATGTTTCTTTCTTGAGAAGATGGTGAAAGGGTTGGCATCTATCTGATAAATAAGAGATGAAGTGATCAATGGATTGGAGCTTCCCTTGTAGGCTATGGAGTTGATTAAGATGGGTTGGAGGTGTCATGTGGAGGACCGCTCTAAATTTGGTAGGGTCTACTTCGATTCCTCGAAGAGAGATGATAAATCCAAGAAGCTTGTCAGATAGGACCCCAAAAACACACTTCTTTGGGTTGAGTCGGACATGGAAATGGATTAAACATTTGAAGATATTTTTTAGAACTTTTAGATTATCCTTGCAATAGTTGGATTTCCCAAGGAGGTCATCTACATAGTCCTCTAGGTCATCGCACGCTAGTAGGTGGCTCCAACATTCTTCCAACCAAATGGCATGACCTCATAGCAAAAGGTTCCCCATCAGGTGATGAAATAAGTTTTATGCTAATCCTCAGGGGCAATCAAGATCTAATTATATCTCAATAAATCATCTATGAGAGACAACATCTCATGGCTAGTTGTAAGATCAACAAGTTGGTCGATGCTAGGCAAAGAGAAGTCATCCTTTAGACAAGCAAGATTGAGATCACGAAAGTCAATACTGAGGCAAAGTCCCCCTATGGGTTTGGTAATGGGGGTGATGTTGAAAACCCATTAGGTATAGTCAATGGGTTGAATGAAATTGATAGATAAGAGGCACTGAAGCTCTCCTTTGACTAGAAGGGTGATACAAGGGTGCATCCTGTAGAGCTTTTTCCTAACAAGCTTAGCATTGGGATGGATGATGATGTTGTGGAGAGAAATGGAAGAGTTGATCCTGGGCATATCTTGATAGGACCAATCAAATGATATGTTGCAGTCATGAAGGAAGGGTAATCCTATTGCTCCAAGGAATCTAAGGATTGACCAATCTTTACAATGCAAGGGTTATCCTGAATACCCAAGTTGACATCAATAGTGTATTTGTTAAACATGGTTTGGTTCTCAGGAGGAAGGGATTTGTGGATAGAAGAATCCCCTGCACCAAGATAAGTGAGAATGGAATCATCATCCTAATGATGGATGGTAAGAGAATCATTTTCTACCATTTTATGATGAATCAGAGGAAAGGTTTCAGTTTGGCCATCCTTTTGATAGGTCAGGGGTCCCAAAGTAATGGTATTGACTAAAAAAAAGTTATAAGGAATGATTTCAAAATCTTTAGACTTTGAAAAAGGTGGGGTTGGTGAGGATGGGATGTCTTCCTCAATGGTGGTGATGGGTTTGAGTGAATCAGTGGGTTCTTATGGTGGTATGAACCCAAGGCCAAATATCTCCCAAGGTTTCTGGGTTTTGATCAAAGATAACTCATGGGATCCATGTTCATAATGACCAAGGTCTAATCCCTTCTAGGCACACTTGTGAAGGTATAATTTGGTAAATGTTGGTATGTCCAAATAGGAAAAATTAGAGGTGAATGGTTGGATAGAAGAGGTAGTGGAAGAAGTGATAAGCGAATGATCAAGTCCCCCATATCTAAAGTTGGTTTGGTGGTTGGGAAGCCTAAAAGGAATGATGGTTCCAATATTCGGGTCATAATCAGGGTCATGTTCAAGGTTCCCATACTCTTGAGGAGTGGGGAAGGCATACAAGGCCAAAAAATGATACTCTCCTAGTTAGAGACGTTGGAATATAGGTTCTAAGGGGCCTCTGTGGGGATCTGAGAAAAAGGAATAGATGAGTTAGTTGAAGCTTCATCGATGATAGGGGTGGAGTTTTTATAGGTTGGTGGTGAGGTGGTTTTTTTTTGGTTTGTGGTGAGGTGGATGAGTGAGGAAGAAGAATAAAATTAGGTTGATATATCATGTTATAAGATGCAAAAGGACTAGGATCAGTTTGTATGGTGATGCCCTAACCCTCGTGTTCAACCTTGACACATCGATGTCAGGTGGATGGGACACAACTCATGGCATGTATCCAAGGGCATCCAAATAATATGTTGTATTAGAACTCGCCTTCTATGATGTATAAGAGCTCCATAAATGTGTGAGGTCCCAAGCAAATGTGGAGGACTAATGTTCCCAATGTTGTGGTCATAGTATCATTAAAGGAACAGAGGATTGTTGAGGTTTTTGAAATGATATTATTTGTCATCTGGAGTCAATCATAAGCATGAGAGGAGATAATGTTAATACTAACTCCTTCATCAATCATAACCCTTTTGATGCGGGTTTGATTGATGTATGTAGTGATGAAGAGAAGAGGATTAGGATCTTTAGGATGAACAGAAGGTATTTTTGAATCCTTGAATGTGATGAGGGTGTAAAGTTGAAGGGTTCTGATAAAGGTTGCAAGAGGTTGAGGTTCTTCACGTTGGACTTATATAGATTACAGAGCCTCTATCAGTGCTTGGTGGTGATAGGGTGAGGTGTTGATCAATTAGTATAGGCTCATATTCATTGATGTCTGGTGAAGCTATTTTAGAACTACTCATTGGATAGATTCAGAAGGATTAGAGGTAGGGGCACCCAAAATGGATATTTTGGGTTTTGGTGAAGGTGAAGGTGAAGGTGAAGGTGAAGGTGAAGGTGTTTGAGTTTAGTCAAAAGATTAAGGGGTGGAAGGATATGTCTATGGAATGGACATTTCGGCCTTCCCCCTATCTTTTTGTTAGGCTCGAGATCAGGTAACCATATGGATAGTGTGGATGAGGGGAAGTGTTGGGCTAGAAGGCTACTTTGGTTTCTCCTCACTCTTGGGTGAGAGTGTGGGAGTGGATGAGTGTTGGGTAGGTTCATTTGGTGGTTGGGCTCGTAATGGGCTCAAGAGGGGTTCATCTGACAATAGATCATCCTCATCCCATAAGCTATGGACAAGAGCTTGGAGAGCTTTGTAGTTTTTTGTGTCATGTCTAGGTGTCCTATGGTATAAGCAGGTTAAACTATCATTGAACCAATATGGTTTAGGTTTCAAAGGGTCAAAGGGTCTGATAGGTGGTAGGCTTAAATAATTTTTTTTTAATAACCTTCGTAAAATGGTCAAATAAGATTCGAGCAAAGGTTTTATGGGTGATGGGCTATTGGTTTTTGGGGTGGGAGTGTTCTTAGAAGTAGGCTTCATCATGGAAGTTGTGGGTGGTAGAATAGTTTTAGTAGAAGGTTTGATTGGGTTTGATTGGTGTTGGGTGATTTTTAAGTGGAATATTTAAAGGTGAAATATTTGGAGATGGATGATTGAGATGTTGAAGGTTTGGTGATAAGTGGGAAGGTGGAGGTAGATAGTTTGGTTAAAAATGATAGGGAGGTTGATGTTTTAGAAGGGATAGGTAAAGGTAGAATGAAAAGGGGAAGTTTATTTTGGGTAGTTTTGGGAGGGTTGACCTTCTTGATAGAAGGATTAGCTCCTAGGATGGAATAAGGATGGGATCCCAAGATAGACGGTAAGAGGGAAGGAGGTGGTATGCTTCTAGTTCTAGGTGCGTGTTTGGGTGGCTCCACCTTCTTGGTTGGTTTGGTTAAGGTTTTCTTTGGTAGACTAGATGGGTTTAAGTCTAACTTCAAAGATGGTTGGTTAAAGCTAGGAGTAGAAAGTATCCCTAGGTTCTTGATAGGTTTGATTAGAGGGGTGTGTGGTATTTTGATAATTTAGGATGGGGATGGTTTGGGTGGTTCATCCATGGTTTTAGAAGGAGAGGTGTTTGATGAGGGGATTGAGGTGATGATAGGTTTAATGGTGGATAAAATTGAGGCTAAAGGTTCATTTTTGTTTTGATAGGGGAGCCCAAGATGGTGTAAAAAGATGGCTTGATCCAAATTGGGTTGAGAGGAAAATTATAGGCTTTGGTCTAGTCTAGAGAAGGGTTTGTAAATTGGTTTGGTTCCTTGGGCATCATATTCAAAGATTAGGCCCATAGGTTGAGGTAAGGGAATGGTTTCTTCACCTTCATCCTTGATGAAAGGTTTTAAGAGTTAAGAAGATGTTTCCTCCATGGAGAGAGTAGGTAAGGTGATCTCTTCTTATGGAATGGTTTCTAAAGAGAGAGAGGGTGATTCCATTGTAGGGGAGGAAGGTGTGATGACAATGATTGCCTCCTTTGGTATTTATATCAAAGGAGAGATGGGTATGTATGTTACCTCCTCGAGTGGAGGAGTGGAGGTGGTTGATTTTTTGGTGCAGGTATCCAAAGGAATGGAGGGTGATTCCACCACTTCAATAAGTGGAGTGGAGAAAGAGGTAGTTGAGGCAGCGATTTCTTCGATGATAGGTTCACTGATAATTACATTGATCGTATGGAACTCATAAGCATGAGATGATTATGATT
The DNA here is from genome assembly GCA_037957365.1 of Torreya grandis. NCBI lineage: Eukaryota > Viridiplantae > Streptophyta > Pinopsida > Cupressales > Taxaceae > Torreya > Torreya grandis. The sequence continues at coordinate 607,210 of JARHVA010001054.1, forward strand.
TGTTATCATCATGGTTGGTAGAAGGGTCATGGTTAGAAAAAGGTTACCAAAAGATGTCAAGTGACTAATTTAGGAGTGCATTGGGATTGTCCAATGCAAGCTCTCCTTTATCAATCACATTTTGGACAATGGTTTTTAAGGTGTTACACCTACTAACATCATGTCCAATGACATGGTGGAAAGCACATATATCATTCTCATTGTACCAATAGGGCATAGGGAGAGAAACATCTAATTGCAGAGGAGGTTTTATGGGGGGAAGTTTTATGATGTTGGCTTTGAACAACTTATCCAAAATTGAAGCATATGACTCCCCTAGTGGAGTGTATTATTTTGGGGTAGCCTATTTTTGATTTTGAGTTTATTGGTTGGAGGGGTTAGATGAGTTGGTTTGGTTGGGTTGGTTGACAACCAGAGCTGGAGTGGTTTTAAGGACAATTATGTTTGCACTTGCCTTTGGTTTGGTGTTGGGGTAATTATATTGGTTGGTAGTTTTGTATGGGGAAGGGTCATTGGATTTGAAGCTAAAGTTTTTATTTATTAGTTTCAACTTCCCCTTGTCGATAGTCTAATTTCTAGTTTACATGCCATGGTGAAAGCCTCATCAAAGGTTCTGAAGGTTTGAAACTGTAGAGTGGGGGAAATGGTTTGGCATAAGCCCAAGAGAAAATTTTGATCAACTCAGGTTGGGGCAAAGAGAAAGAGAGTTGGTTGATAAGACCTGTCCATCGTGCTATGAAATAAGCAATTGATTTTTCATCAACTTGCTTGATGGAATAGAGGTTGATAATGGAGACCTTCTTAGATATATTGATTAAGTGGTATAAAAAGGTTTGGGCAAGTTAGGAAAAGGAAAATATGGAGTGCTTGGTGAGAACACTATACCAATTTAATGTCAGTCTAGATAAAGACATAGGAAAGGTGAGAAGGATGAGAAGGAGAAGAGAATCGACATAGGAAATCAAGTAGCAAGAATGTTGAAATGCTCTTAAGTGTTACTGGGGGTCCTCCTTGCTTTGGAACTTAGAAAATTTGGGTAGTTCCCATTGAGGAGGGTAAGATCAGATAGGGATAGATGGGTGAATAGATTTGTTATAGATTTGGTCATAAGACAAGAGGTTGTGAGCCCCAAAGATAGATGACTCTAGGTTGGTTATTTTGTCCATCAACATTTTGACAAAATTTATTTGGGGTTGGGGAGCTCTATAATTATATGGTAAGTTTTGTTCAGGTTGGGTGAATGCAATATATGGATAATTGGTGGAAGGTTGAGAGGATGCCACATGTTGGTACATGGTCATTAAGGGTTGGGATGATGCCCCATAAGGGTTAATGGGCACAAAATTTTGGGTAGAAGATGGGGCTATGTATCCTTGTGGGTTAGGAATATAGTGTGGGTAGGGTGTCATAGGTATTGGTTGAGTTGACATGGGTTGGATTGGAGGTATGGTCAAATAGGTAGGTTAGGGAATTGATACGGGTTGGGTTGGAGGTGTAGTATGGTTAGTTGGTTGCAGGTGAGTGGTAACCCTACTACTGATAGGTAGAAGGGTAGAAGGTATATAAAGTACCACATTTTGAAGTGGGGTGGAGATTGGTGGGTTGGTAGTGATAAGGGGAATAGTGGCAATATGGGTAGAAGGTATCCCCATGGTGGATGTGGTGTGGGTAACTAAAGGTAAGGTTACCCCTATGTTGGAGGAGTTGTTGGTTAGTGTAGGAGGTGTTTGGCTATTTTTTGGGTGGTTTGATTGAGTTTAGGTGGAGGTAGTAGGTGGGTTATTGGTGGAAGAAGAGGCTTGAGTGGTCATAGGTTGGGTAGAAGTAGTGGCAACCATAAGATGGGGAGGCATCCCATTAGGTGGATCACTAGGAGGAACCAAAGCAACAAGGGTGTAGTGAGATAGGGTTTTGAGGTAATGTTGGAGGGCCACAAGGTTGTTATCAAGGAAGGTGGAAAATGTTGCATCACCTTGGGAAACTATGTGAGGCATGGTAGGACAGGTAGAAGGATGGGGATAACCCTCAACATCTAAGGTATACTCCATGGAGGAAGAAGAAGAGGAAGGTGTCTCCTGGTGGTTTGGTTCCTTAACTGTTGTCTAGTAAAAACATATGAAAAACAAAAAGGAATAAAGGAAATCTCATAACTCAAACATAAAGCAAACACAAGAAAAGATCTAAAGGAAATCAAAACATACACTAAAGTGCATTTTTAAAATCCTAGGATATCTTTTATCTCACTTTTGGCCTATGCCTTAGTTAGAAAGTGTGAAGAACTTGGTTTGTAGAGCAGGTACTAAAAAAGAAATCAAGGTTCTCAAAAGGGATATGTATTGGAAATCAATACATGGCTTGGTATTGGGGCCCACCCCCTCACTTCACACACCACAAAGATAAAGGTGTTGGGTGTTTATCCAGTATATATTGATTTTCAGAGTTTATACTCAACTAGAGAGTTGAGTTGGTTCTCCCCTTGGTAATGACCTCCAAGTAGGATTGCCAGGAAAGGGTAAGGTTACTGTTAGGTGATGAAATCCTAGTCGGGCCTTGTCTCAAGTTTGTTTGATGCTTAATTGATTTAAGTGGTTTGGTATAGTGTGTGATAAAGAAGTGAAGCTATGATTGATTACTTTGCTTTTAATTTAACTATATGAGCTAAACATGCAAGCAATCAATGTATGCAAGGTTTATTTTATACCCAAAATAAATTTTGATTTCTTTATATGAGCATAAAATAAAGAAGAAAAGGGCACCTAGATGATACTAGGTCCCACCAGACGTGCCAGAATGTTTCTCTCAATTTTTGCTTATTTCTTAATCAAAAAAGACGTAAGAAACTAGTAATAGGGTTGTGGTAGAAGAACCTATTTGTTTGTGTGTGCATGATCTAGATGATCGTGAAGAGCTCCTCTTTGTCTTGGGAAGAATGACCTGTAGATAATAAATCACTCATGGAAAGGGGTTGTTATGTGGGTAGCAAGGTGGATTACCTAGCATGAGCTAGATCCATGAAGTGTGAGCTTGCTAGGAGGTTGTCAATCCACACTCTTAAAATAATTAAGTTGAAAGAAATAAAGATAAAGTACTTGCATAAAATGACAAAAAAATATTGAATAGAAATGCAAGAAGAAATAAATGCTTGATAAATGGAAATAGACTAATCTAAGCAAATAGCAGGTCAATACTAATACTAAATAGGTCAGGTTAGGTTTAGAAAACAAGTGAAGTCTAGTGAATAGGCAAGAAAACAGAAATTGGAATTTAGTTTATGGTAAAGAGGTAGAAATAACTTGTTGTTTCTTACCATAGTGACCATCGACAGTTATGTTGACTATCGGCGGTTGGGTAACCATCAATAGTTGAAGGTGACCATCAACGGTTCCTATAGGTTCTGAAAGTGTTCAAAAAAGAGTTTGATTTAGATTTAAAAAAGGGGTCAATAACTGTTTTATAATATGGTTAAGGTTTGAGGGTTAGGAGATAAGATGCAAAAAGTTTTGATTCAGCTAGGAAAGTTAGAAACCAAATAAACAAAACCTAAAAACCTAAAGTTCATGTACCTAACATGTTATTTGATGGTAGAGGCTGATCTTGGAGCAATTTTGGTAGAGTAATAGTACTTTTCCCTAAAAGTAATTTTGGCAAAGGGTCGAGTCTCTATTGTAGTTATTAAATTATTGAAAGGAAGACCTGTTTATTGATAGCTTGATCACCTGTGTGTTAGAATGCTTGATTATGGATCGATGGATCATTTTCACCTCATGCTCCCCTCCTTTTATAGGCAAAGAGAGATGGAGTTAGAAGGTTCTATAGGAGGTTAGGTTATTTATTTTGATGCATCATGATGTGTTAGCAGTAGGTAAGGTGAATATATTAAATTATGTCATGTTAGCTTGTACACAGTTGGTGTTGTGTTTGTTCAGATGGGGAAGGGACCTGACCATCGATGGTCATGGTGACTGTCAGTGGTGAGGGTAATCATCAATGATCAAGTGTCTAGAGGTGAAGAGGTTAAGGTGGGATAAAAGGGTTGTGTTGAGGGTTATTTAGTGAGTTAGTGATTTTAGTTAGCTTAGTTAGTTAACTTGACTCAGGTTTTGATGGGTGAGTTAGTGGGTCAAAAAGGTTTAGGCGGTCCCTAGGGGTGTTTTGACATTCAAAACTGTAATGTGCAGAATTCTAGTGTCTACAGAACCTTTTAATTTCTCTCTTATTTTATATTTTTGATGGCCTTCAACTCTCTAAACATGGAGAAGTGCATTTGACTATCACAAAATCGTTATCCATCTCAAGCATGTTTATGGAGCCATCATTTGTTTCTAGAGTGTTTTTTAGGATTAGTGAAGATAATATTAGAGTATTATATGCATGTTATACAATGTATTAAATATCCATTCATGGAAGGAATAATAGTTTTTCGAAGGAATCATATGCATACAAGCCATAAATAAATATTTCATAAAGTTACAGGTCTAGAAAATGGCAGGTTGTGATCTTAAATGCACAAGTTACAGAGGTTTTGTGAAGGTTCATAATGGGAATTAAATTCAATAGACTTATTCAAATAATTATAAGGTGTATAAACCTCCTTAATGGTTATTATAAGTAGAAAGAGGCATAAAATCCTTCCAAATGTGAGGATTTTCATGAAAATACAGGTTTTGGTAGGGTATTTTATAAAGTTGCAGAAAGTCTTTAGGAGACCAAAAGCAATCTATTATAGACTTTTATAGTATTACCATTGTTTCTATTAAAAATAAGACATTGAGATCTAAATAGTATACCTTCAAGACTACAAACCTGATGGGAGGTTTCAAATTTGTCAAAGTCTTCTAGATGGTCTCAAGGAGTAGCCTACAGGCTGCACATCAAAAGTAAGGTCCAATGAATTTTGGTTGTTCTCACTTGGGTGAAGGTCCTAAATAAGGGTAAATTACCTCATATTCACCTTAAAAGACCATTCAAATCTAGTTCTAGGTTCACAAGGGCTCAAGTTGTAAGGTTTTGAGAAGTTTTCAATCTTGAAGAAGAAGTTATAGGTTTGTAGTAAGGAAATGGAGGTTTTCAATGATTTTGCAGTGTTTATTTTGAAATTAAAGCCTAAAAAAGTCCAAAAACTCTAATATTATCCCCATATCATCTAAACATGGGTGTAGCCTCAAAATAGTCATCCTCAAGACAAAATGGTGTTTCAATTTTGGAAAAAGACCCACATGAGCCTGCAGGGCATAGAGAAAGTCTAGTTATTTATGTTTGGTGATTGATGGAGCACAAACAGATATTAGAGAGGATATATAGGGTCAATAAAGTAAAAATTAAAAATTAGTGAGTTTTTTAAGGTCTCTAGAGCCCAAGATATAAAAAATTTAGTAAATAGGCCTGCTTGTTGCCCTAGAAATCCCAATTTGCACAAAAAATGTTATAACTTGAGTTTTAAGCCTCCAAAACTCATGAAATTTGAAAAAAAGGTATAAGGAAATGTCCTTATTAATATAAAATTGGTTTAAATTCCATACCATACATTAGGAGAGATAAAATTCAAAAACTTGGTTTATAGGTCTGAACTTTTACACAAAAGGCTTATCTAGGAACCCTAAAATCTTCATATATTGTAAAATACTTATTAAAAAGGACTAAAATTTTGAGGGTAGATGCATGATGATGTAGGTTTTCATTCTCAAGTTGTTTCATTCTTATTTAATTAGCATATCACAAGTTATCTTCAAAATACAACAATATGGGAACATATCATCACATGATATGGGTGCCCATTAAGTCTAACTAGTGATCGTGGCACTCACTTTATCAATGCAACAATGTTTATCCTCTTAGTTGAATTCATGATTACACCCCATGAGACCACACCATATCACCCTCAAGCCAATGGTATAGATGAAACCTTCAACAAGGTAATTTGTAATATACTAATTAAAATTTGCAATATCAATCACACTAATTCGGATGATCATGTTTCAACCATCTTATGGGCTTACCGAACTACATATAAAAGGTTAAAAAAAAGTACTCCCTTTAACCTTGTCTTTGGAATCAAAGCAGTCTTACCGATGGAATTAATTGTACCTTCCTTACATATTATGTGTGTTAGTAGATTAGACAAAGAAGATTCCATCGAGGCTCAGCTGAATGTTTTACTTTAGTTAGATGAAGCACGCATTATCACACATTGGAGTTAAGGGGTTGAGAAGTAAAAATAAAAAGCCTTGCATGACTGACATATTAAAACAAAAGCTTTTCATCCTTGTATGCATATATTGGTCTATGATTCAAAGTTTGTATGCCATCTAGGCAAACTATGGATCTGGTGGAATGGTCCTTTTATTATTCATGATATCCACCCAATAGGTGCTTACAAGTTAAAAAGATTAGATGGCCAATTATTTTTAGGCCATTTTAATGGTAGTTAGCTCCAGTCGTACCATTCTATGTAACATTTTTAAGCTCGATAAATAAGGTGTATGCCAATAGTTTAGTTTAGGACTCAGTTTTATTTTCAAATAAGCATTGCATTAGTTACACACCTTTTATTAGGTTGACTTTCACACATTTGGTGTTTTATTGTATTCAGAACTGTCATTTCTCACTATTACCTTGACACATGAATATCACTAGGTTATGCCATGAAGGGCCATGCACATCTTTAAGTATGGGGTAACTTTGGATATGGATAAACTAATTAAACTAAAACACGTAAATAAAAGTTTGGGAAGAATCACATGTGATCAAAGAAAATCTTACAAGGCAATGAGGCACATAAGAGGTGGTGTGTGAAGGAGGCATGCAAAAGGCGGCACGTGACTCGAGAATGTGGGATAAAGATGGCAAAGGGAATGCCGTTATAAAGATGGTTAAAATATAAAAGGGTTCCAACGAATCAAAATGAAATTTTGGTTTTTTTTGTTACAGATGGCATGCATTATGGGAAAGGTGCAATAACTTTCAAAGGAAGGATAAGATGTTCATTTATTGACGATTCAATCACATAAATGGAAAACATGTCAAATGGATGCCATGGTATGTCATTTGAAGTATTATTTGTTGAAGTGATGGATGATAACATGGAGGGATAATTAATGGTAAAATTTTCTATTAAATACCTAGAGGGATCTCATTCTCATTTTTCCTATTGAAAAATTCTAATGATTACAAAGCTCAAACAAACATGAACAAGCATTAGAAAAGGCATATATACCGAATTTTCATTGGCAAAAATGATGTAAATTTTGAGGCAAAATCCATTCAATGAAAGAGGATTGGCAATGTGACCTTAGGAGCATGTGTGATTGAATTGTAGGTTTTAGACACTACATCTACCATTGATAGAGGTTAAAGTAGGAAGGCCAAAGTATTTTGAGTTTGGGAAAAAAAATGCATTCATTTAGAAGAATTGGTTTGTCATGCACTAACCTTTGGGTACCCCAGTTGGTGATGTGACCAAAGCAAAAAAGTAGGAGAAGAGATCCTTTATCATTCATCCATGAAGTAGAGGAGTGCGAGGGCACAAAGGAAGGTAGTCATGTTTTTATCTAGGAAGAAGGTTATGGTGTGCACGATGTGTAAGGAGAGAACCTGACAAAGCTAGTAGAAGAGACATTTGTCGATTAGGCATCAAAGATAGTGCACGTAGTGAATAAGGCTACCATGACACCACCTCCACCTCTAATTTTGATATAAAAAATGTAGTACCCTAATACAATCTTACACATGGACAACTAGGAACCAAGGTTTTCACTAGTCAAGTATTTGACTATAATCATCACCAACCCAATAACAAGGGCAACCTATAGTGAGACTATTGAGTTGATGCCAAAATACAAGGAATGAGGTCACCTACGATTTTAGAGTTTATAATTTTATGGAGGATGTGGGCGTGCTCTAACTCTTCGAACTGCCATACTTTGGGAAACCCTAAGAGGCAGTTCATTTTCTAGTTTTGTGCACCCATAAATACTATATTTACTTTACAGGGAATAAAATGAGGATTAACCCTCAATGAATCAATAAAGTAATAAGGTTACTCTATTTAGGGGCTGATGTCAGTGTGGATATTAATGATTAGGGTGCGATTGATAAAATGGCAATGACATTAAAATATAAAAAAGAAAGATACGCTATGTACATTACAAGTCTTTCATATCCTACCATTTGGGTAACTGTGTGTTTGTCCATGATGAAGTTAGGGGTGTGGATAGATGGAAGGAGGTGGATATGGCACCTCTATGTCGCAAGCCAAATGGCTAAGGGGATTAAATACAATTACTTATAGTATTTTACTGAGAGAATTGAAGAAGATGTAGAGAAGGTGCATTGATTGCCCAACCATAAGTTTTCCTGGTGTGCGATTTCACTTTTACTTATTTTTTATGATATTAGTGTCTTAGAGTATTATAATAAATAACTTAAATGGATCTACCCACAAGAGCACATGTCCCCTACCGAGAGATTTAAATGATTTACATGTTTAGACACCATCACATCCTCTTATAAGATTAATATGAAGGGTTGGTTTGAGGGGATGAAGGAAGATTTTAGGAATGAATGGCATGTACCCAAATATTTACCCACATAGATGGGGAACTAGTAGAATTTGTTGTTAAGCAACATTATTCCATCGTGCGGATATGGATGGATAGCATTGATAACTTGTCAGGCTAGATCAAGTTGCCTTATGCCTTCACTGTAAAATATTTAATGATTTCTATCAATCTCATTGTGGATGCATGCCTGATGAACATTGATGTTGATAAGATTGACATTGAGGTTCACATTTTCCACAATCTATATGTATATTTGGGAAAAGAAGCATACACAGAGTGGCACAAATTAGGTTAAACTGATATTAATCCTTTCAATATAATCATGCATGGAAAAAACTATTTGGTTTACTATATATTAAGGGCTCAAAATAAAACATCAGGAATTCGAGAGGCAGAGAAAGAACCTCTCCCCCCTCAACCATAAACACATGTATAAGGAAGGGCACATAAAAAGGAGAAAATACCAAGACCTAAAGCCACTAGTTCTAATAGGGCATAGGAGGAGCAACCCAAGGTTGACCCAAAATAAGAAAGGCATGCCTCCTCACCAATAAAAACCCAGGGGTTACCTACAGAACAAAAGGATGGCATCGCTATCTTGTCTAATCGAGGCTAGAATTTTTAGCACCCAAAGTGTTGATCCCTAAACTAGGTGAAGCATGTCCATAAACACAACCTTAAAAAGAACCCACCCTTAAGCCTAATAAAGAAAGCTTATAGCTGAAGAGCCACAAATAAAGATTGAAAGTCCAAATCCTTTTGAGGAAGATACGAGAATAAGGGAAACCCCTAATGTAGAGGACCTTGGTGCTGACACAAGTGAACAACAACCAAAGAGTCCCAAAATTATAGATCTAGAGCATGATCCTCAAAAGGGCAAGGAACCTATGAAAGAAGTAGAAGAGTTATAACTAGCAAAATAAGGTAATGAGGACCTTCTTACTCGTGGCCTGTTCCAGCAAGGTATACAAGATGAGCAATTATATATGTGGGATTACTTCCCAAAAATGAATCCACCAAATCAACTTGATACGAGTTATCTTTTGTTATAGATATATACAATGATGAAGACTATTTGGAGCTCCCAAAGGCCAATACCGATTTAAGCCTAGAGGGGGTAGATATTACAAACACACTTTGGGCAGATCCCCTTAAATGCTCTATAGCTCAAGCAGACATGACCCTAATAAAGTTTGCCTGAGGGTTACTAGGCAAAACATTCTCCATAACAATGGTGTTGGCAAGCTTCACCACAAACATCAGGAGGTTATTTGGATGTAGAGGGAGGAACATGAGAAAAGGCACAAGCTTGAAGAAGAACTTGAGGCACTCAAACAAAAACATGATGCAGTCAAGGCATCTTGATTAAGAACACTAGGCCTTTGTCAGATGATTTTTAAGAGTGAGCCAACACTTATGGATGATATTCCTCTAACTTATGAAGCCATCGATAAACTAAAGACACTAGTGGACCTTTTGCTCAAGAAATGCAAAAACCAAGTAAACCCCCAATAGGAGCAGTTGTAGATACTAGAGAAATTTATAGGGACATAGACATCTTAAAAACCTTTTTGACCAAATTAAGCACCACTATTCCCATCACTGATGGTGTTTTTGTAAACCTGGTATGACCAAATAATATTTTAGAAGCACGAATTCAGCCTTAGGAGAGATAATGCCAATAGTTGTCTAAGGACATGTTGAATATCAAGGATAGAGCCTAGTACCCAAGGTGTTCCAGGATATAGAGGAATTGGAAAAACAAATAAGTGCCCATAACTAAAAACTTAATGCTAGTTTATCAACACTTTGAGGGCAAGTTTTAGGGCAAGTTGGGTTGCTTGAGGATACCTAAAAGGCTACAACTTCTCATCTTGAAATTTTGATTACTCAAGCATATGATTTTCTAGACCAGCCCAAGGAGATGAAGTGACTATGTGGTGAAGTGGAAGTAATTACTTCCAATATTCAAACTACACTCAACCAATGAGAGGAACTCAAATACCAAGTGTAGCAAGCAAGACTTGAGTTTTTGTTATATGAGGAATTTTGAACATAGTATGGGACAAACTACTGGTTTAGTAAGGGTGATGTTAGACCCCAAATTTTGTATTTATATATTCTAAAGGTTTTTGGAGCCATAACGCAAAAGAGCAAAGTCACAATAATGGCATAGAAGAGAAAGGTGTAGAAGAGAGGCATGGAAGAAAAAAGCACAAGAGAGCGAGTTGTGGGAGACAAGGATATATAAAATAAGGAGGAACAAAAGATACAGGACTCAGACAAAAGTGCAAGACTTGGACAAGGGCACAAGAAGTAGAGATGGTTATGAGACATCTGATAGAAGTTTTAGAGACTAGTCAAACATGAATATATCACCAATTCGTAAGAGGATAGGAGCACAAACATGAATATCTAGCATAGAGAGGGTATATAGGTGCTATTAGGCCAAAGTCAAATATTTTATTATGATGACTTGCCACGCCTTCTTTTTTTGAAACAATCATTGGCTAGTCATCTATATTATATTAATGATGTAACCTAAGGAGAGGGGTTGGATTATGTATAATTACCCCCTAGTTTTGTTTATAAATGGATGTGGATATGTAGATGGACAAAGAAAATACTAGAAAGAAAATGCTATTGAAATATCTTTGTAATCTTCTTCAAATGAAATGAATGGAATCACTACTCTTATCTGTAAATTCTAATGTGTTAATCTATTTTTATGGTATTAATTATAAGAATGTGGAATGAATAAAATGGTTAACTCTAATATGATGTTTGTAGTAATGAACTAAATGTAGCTAACCCAAGTGCCTAAGTACAAATAGTTAAGTTTATCTACCACTGCATGGTAGAATCAATGGGAACCAGTCTTGGCTGTGTGCTTCGGGTGAGCACACAAGGTCACTACTTGAATGATATGTTGGTGTACTAGCTCATTGGTTTATTTGTTTCCATTAGGCATGTGACTAGTATTTAGCCAAGCAAAACTAAGGATAAAAGACCCCAACATGTGTGTTATGTCATGACCAAATACAATAATTTAAATTGTGATTAGACAGGTCTTTAGAAGGAGGACAAGGCTACATTGTGTCCTTGTCTATTGACTATGGACACATATTGGTTGATTATGTGAGTAATTTATAGATTTGGTCTATGTGATTTCCTTCGAGGGTTGATTGATTGATATTGTGTGCTAAGTTGATGCGTAAAAGACTTGTAAAACACAAACACTCATTCCTACATAAAAAATACAATAGAGATCAAAAGTAAAGTGGGGAACAAGGTTAGGGGAATAGTCGGGCTACCCTAAAAAGACCCTGCATAATTTGAGTGTTGTCTACATATCCCAAAGGGGCCTCAAGTTGATGTAGTTCTCCCTTTTAGGGTGATTATGTGATCAATGATTGTGAAACTATATGGCTATAGCTAGAAGATTGATTGAAATGTTTGACAATAGATGCCCTTGACCAACAATAAATAATATTTAAACTTGGCCTATGACTATTAGAATGCAATATAATTGAAATTGGAGTAAACAATGTTCTTTTACTTAGTGTTTAGTAGTGTTGTCAAGTGATTGCTAGATTGATCTAGTTTATGTCTTTAGTGACCTTGTTGTGATTGTATAAGATAATATTTTAACTAACCAACTTTACAAAAGGCACAAGAGAGTTGTGAAATATTTCAATTTGAAAAATTAATTGTTAGAGCATGGGGAACAAGGCCACAATAGTGGACAAGGCTACAATGTGGCCCTGTTTGACCTAACACAAACTTGCCCCAGAGGACCAGAGACTGTTGGGGCACGCTTGACAAGAGTCTATAAGCTAAATAGGGATGAATGTGGCTAGAATAGGAGTGCATTTATGATATTTTAAGTGTTTAAAAGACAATGAAGGCTCTCTCATAGATTGTGAATTAGTGAAATGGTGAATATACCAACCAGGGTAAAGATGTGAAGAATAAACATTGTAAAGTACTTAATGATTAAATTTATGTATCTACATAATCTTTGGACTCACCAATTATGGTTCACTTAGATATTCTCCATACATCTTAACTTCACATATAATAATATCTCATAAATTGTTTCAAGCCAAGGGGGAGACTGATATGCCAAAATTTCAAACTAAGGTAGGTACCCCTAACCATATACTCTTTATTATGTACTTTGGTTAGTGTTATTAGATGATTGCTTGTCTAATGTATTAGATAATATAGATTAACATATGTTTGTTACTTCATTACTATCTTTTAGATTCTTGTTTAAATAGCTCTTGTTAATCACCTACTGGCATCTTCACTCAATTTTACAACCTTTAGACTAGATAGTGCATGCTTACCACCTAATATAATTTTAATTACTTATAGTTATTACTTACCATCTAATGACACCCCATATCTAGGAAGGTCCTTTACCTTATATCTCTTTTGATATTGTTTATGTATATTCCCCTTTTAGATACCATATAACCTAATGTACACACAACCCTTGTCTATATCCCCAGATTACTTTGTGGATCGACATATTGTGTGTTGGATCTAGACTAGTCTACTACCATTTCTTATTTTAGAGGATCCTTGTATTAGAGAACTATTTTAGTCTTACACACAAGTTTCCTAAAATGTGTAATATTTTCAGCTCTATCATGTTCATCTACGCAAGCTTGTAGATTATGATCTACTTCACACCATTATCAATTTGAGATCTATTTGCAACAATATCATTTTAAGGCACATCCTTCCCATCATTGAAAACAAACAATACAATCTTGGAAGCAACACTAGCTATCGTTTTAGATTCCATTTTATTTTTCAAGCAAGATTTAGTATTAACTGGAGAAATTTTAATAAATCAATAGGTTTCTCAATTAATCCTAATAATATTTGTCATTGTAATGACATGTCTAGAAAAAATGGTTGATATAAAATGAAATTGTGAGTAGTACACACCATACAAGCACACAAAGGTTTAACAAATTTTTATAATTAAATAACCTAGGGCTTGAGATCAAATAAATCAAACACAATATGGGCTTAGGCGTTTGAGATATAGCCTTATAAGGGTGTAAGAGAGCATAGGTTCACAAAAATGTAGTATAGCTAAATTGATTTACACCAAAATACAACACACATACTTAATTACTTTTAATTATGCTAACTAATATACATAAAATAATAATCAAACCTGATTAATTGATTCCAAATCCAAAAGTATAAAAAACAAATAGGGTTTAGGCTTACATGATCATGCCAGAGGCATTTATATTGAGAGGAACAATGATAAGATTCATCCACAAATCTTTTGATGTCATTTACATCATATTGACTACTATGACTGCCACGAGACCTACCTATAAATGTGGTCGATCGATGACAATACAATTGACCCCCAATAACTTCATCACCCCACAACATCTCTATCAATCGATGATAATGTAATCGACCCATGGTAATGTCATCACCCCACAACATCTCCATCAACCAAAGATAATGTGGTTGACTCATGATAATGTTGTCACCCCATAACATCTCCATCGCCCAACGATAATGTGGTTGACCTATATCAACATTATCGCCCCATAACATCTCCATCGATTGATGACATTATCATCGCTTGATGGCTATGTGATCACCTGATAACATTATCATTGATCGATGATAATGTCATTGATCAATGATATTATCATCAATCAACTACACTATTATTACCCTATAATGATGCAATCCCCTGATGGTACTCTCATCACCTAGTGACATAGTAAGAACTCATTGCATTGCCGTCAAGTGATGATAATGCCATCACCTGATGATGATATCATTGATCAGTGACACTATCATTATCTAATGACATTGCCATCAATTGACTGCACTATTATTACCCAATAATAATATTATCATCCAATGACATAATGATAACTCTGAGAACAAACTAGTAGAGTTACGAGACCTAAATTTCAAAGGCAAATTGGGAGGCCTTAATTCCTTTTTTATGCAAGTGTAAAATGTCAAGTTGATTCACATGGACGTGGTCTTAGTAGTGGTTTTGAGTCCTAATTCGACATGTAAGTCGAGATGGACCACCAAGGCTAGTGCTAAGACCAATGAACCATGAGTGTAGGCGAAAATAGAACAAAAAGTCAAAAGAAAGAACCCATTTTTAGTTTGCAAATGGGGTGTGTTGTGTAATTAACAATAATGGTGAGGTATAATGACAAGGTATTTCATGTGATATCAGACACCATAGAGCCCATATCATACACCAACCCTAGATTAAGGCCAATTGTTAGATTTATATGACTTACCCATATTACAGAGGGGTAAGTAGCTTGTAAGGTTACAACATATTTGATTGGCCATTTTCTATTGTTAAGGGTGGATGAGGATGTCATAAATGTTGATTTGATTGTGACAGGACTTCACATCTGATGAGTGGCTCGAATCTACATGACAATGTTATTTATGTGTGGATAAGACATTGCAAATTGGCATGTCAATGTAACAACATTGCATAATGATACATGTTAGTTTTATTAGAACAAGGTGGTAACATATTTGATTGATTGTTTTCTATTGTTAAGGGTGAACAAAGGGATCACAAGTGTCGATTTGTTTGCGATAGCGTTTCACGATTTTCTTTATCTTTATTTGGTGAAAGGAATAACGATGAAATTTTCAAGACGACCACAAGCATATCCAATTTTGTGTAGTTTGTTGGATGTGAGTTTGAACCTCCACCAATTTATACATTTTCCCTCCAAGAACTATGGTAATTAGACTTCCTGCCATTCAAAGAAGGGGCTAGGTTTGGCAAGGGCCACATGCTCACCTTTTGTTAGTTCTAGGCATTCTCGGGCCTTGTCAAAACTAACAAGTCAGGATTTTGCCCCTCAACGTACCTTTCTCTCATTGAGCCCAAGCCTTGTGCACTTTTCCACCCTAAGACTAATGGGGGGTCGTCACACATCACATTACAGACCCGAATGTTAGATCTCCCAGCCCCGCTATGCGTTTACCACATGGCTAAATATTACTTATTACAGGTTCCACATCTACTTCTTTATTTCCTCTTGAACATATTTCTTGAATCCTCACTCCACTTCACAAATGTCATACTCTTATTTATCATGGGCCTTCATCGACCTATTAGCTTATGTCCAATTGCTTCTCAACTCAATTATTTGCCCTGAGGTTTGTCTACCCTGCCAGCCTAAGAAGGGTTGGGATTAGCAAGGGCCATGTGCTCGTCTTTCCTTGGTTTCATGCCTTCCTCTCATTATGCCCAGGCCTTGTGTAATCTAACACCTTTGGAGAGGTTAGGAGAGTCCAAGCTTGACAAAAGACTTAGGTCTTTTAGATTTTTACTTGGGGTTAGGGTGAGTGTTTATCGGGCAGGCAACAATTGCTTTTGAGCTTGAGTGCATAATGAGTTGACCTTGGGTGAATAAATTATGGATGCTCGAGCCACATCAGACTCCACTCGAGTTTGGAAAAAGCCTTGATGGCTTAAACATGTCAGGAAAAGGTTGAATATGCATTAGGGGTCCCAGAAAAGTAAACCAAATGTTTTAAAAGTCAAAAATGAGCTCGAGATTGAGCTAAAACTGATCGAGAGAGCGAGAAAAGGGTGTGGTTGAAATGAGTTCCAAATCTTATGCAAGGTGCATGCCACATGGGTGCATAAGAGGGCATCATTGTTGATACAATGTGAATGCCATGGTAGAGGAGTCATTGATTGAGATAATATGCGAATGATTGGTGATCAGTTTATGGGGTGTCCACATCATCCACTCAAAAAAAAAAAAAACACTTAAATGAGCAATATACTCTATAAATGAGAAGAAATAACTTCTACATTCCTTTTGATTTTCCTTGCACCCTCGGGGCAGCTGCTATTTTTATTTTGTGATATGATGATAGTTATTAGAAGGTGACAATAGAAATGTGGGCTTGTAAGTGATAGTACGCCAACCCCCAAAATTGATAATAATTAGAAAAGTTTGTCTAAACCATACATTTATTTTCTAGATAGTCCAAACCATGAACTATCATATTAGACAAACGTGCAAACAAGCTAAATCTGACTTGACAACTATGTTCACCTAGTTTTGACCTCCAAAAACCTTGTCAGGTTCTTATATCTTTTGCTCTAATCACCTTTAGAATACAATTCTTCTTTCCTTCATTGGGCAATAATATCTGAAAACTTAAGGAAAATAATATATATTTCAAAGTCTATGTCAAGCTCAAAAATAGTCGAACTATCTTATAAAGTATCAAAAATAAAAAACCTTAATAATCAATATCATATGAACCAATGTATTATGATATGTGTCTAGAATGAACTTATGTGCTTCAATAAATGCCTTAATGATTATTTGATTTTGTCGAGAATGTTTATAAGGGCCCAAGAGATTCATGTGAATGATAGATAGATTTGAATTCAAATAAAGGTTCTATTGGCATGTAAAATAACATCAAATAATCATAAAGTAAAAAAGGTGGGATAAATAAAGTAAGAGCACTTTAGCCACAAGGGGTCACATAAAGTTACTAGGACCGTACATTAATATTTTAAACTGTATAAAACATTAAGACACGTTTGAGACAAGGAATTCATAATGACAACAAATCAAATGAGAGAAGAGTCGAAAACATTGGAAAACCAAACTAATAAAATACAAAATAGCAACAATAAAACAAAACTGAAAAATAAAAAATAAAAAATATTGCAAACAACCATCAACCCCCAAAAAATGTAAGTTATTTGCATTCAACACTTTTTAGTTATATAATTATCATCTACGACAAAGTTGACTCCATGATAAAAATATATAAAAAATAAAAAATTGGAGAAGATCATTTTTCACTTATATAATTATCATGCTGTAATGGGTTCCATAATAAAAATATTTAAAAAATAATAATAAAAAGATTGAAAAAATTTAACCTAAGTCAACAAATGACGGAGCAACTTTCCCAACCGAAGAAGAAGAAGAAAAAAAAAAAAAAAAAAAAAAAAAATCCAAAAGGTTCAGAAATCTTTGAACGGTCGGAGCGATCGATAGTCTAGAGCGTTCGGTCTAGAAATAAAACCCATTTCATTTCTTTTCATTCCATTTCATTTCATCTCTAGTTTAATTGAAGCTCGACAAAGATTCAGGGTAGAAGCTCACTAAAATGACACCGTTAAATATTGCTCTAATTTAAGAGAGCCTTGAAGAAGCTCTGCTCACTATTCCCATGGAGTCGGTGGGCCGAATCCATCTGAATTCAAACAGACGTGTACTGTTCTCCACGGCGTGGTCATGGAGCTCCAGAATTCCCAACGCATCAATATATTCTTTCGCCGAGCCAAAAACTCCAGAAGAAGAAACACCTAAAGCCAAGAAAAATAAAAAAAGTTTTATTGATCGGATTTCTGCAGTTATTGACAAATTCCATGACAGAAAACTTCCTCCAGAGGTTCGAGGAATGTCGAATGCAGTCAGGTATGCAGTGGTCTTCTCTCTTTCAATTTCATTTATGGCTAGTCTTTGGTTATTTGGGATCCCAATTTCAAATTATGTAAAATAGTTGAAGCAAAATTCCGTTTTCCTGATTGTTGTGCGTTTAAACTCTGCATTAAACTTTCTCCTGTGATTTTTTGTGCCAAAAGTTTTCTCTATGAAGGGAAATTTGAAATGGGTGCCTTTGATAGTAAGTTTTTATCTGTTTGCACAATTGAGAATTTACCCTGATATACCATTCTAAAATATAGAAACCCACATCTATATTGAATCCCATGCGTAGAACTAAGACTCATATGGAAGACATATTATTATGTTTGCTAGGCCCCTGCTCAGGTCCAGTGTTATATAAAAAGGTAAAGGTTATTAATGAACCGACTATGATCCTTGTGTGTGTTAAAAATAAAGTATCTATATGTCAGCCTGCAATGGAAGGTATATTAGATGGATCATGATCCTAACACTGGAATTTAGATGAAAGTTATAGCCATTGGTGCTTTTGCTGGGTTTGGTTGATTTAAGTTTGGATTGGTAAATCGGTTTATGTAATGCATGGGGTGATACTGTAGCATGATATTTATGATCGGCACAGTAGGGCCTAGGTCCGAGTTGTATGGTAGACAAAGTCACACTTAGAGATCAGCACTGGATTGTAGAATGTGTAGGAAAGATTAACTAGACTAATCTACCCAAACACATTTGAGATATATAGAAGACTGAAATGCAGAAATGCAACTTCTATTCAATGTATAGAATAAGAGGAAGTACAAATGTGTACAATGAGTTAGTAAGGCCAAGAGTGCAAGCTCTTATGATCAGAAGGGGAATGCTTCCTTGCTGATTGCCTTGCGAAAGAATACAGGACTGCAGATGTGTTTGATTCCTAGGGAAATCCTAACAAACTCTTTTCTGGTATGTGTATGATCTCTCAGCTCTATGGATGCATAGATCTATAGGTGCATAGATTCTAGGTTGTTAGCTAGATGCCAAATGTGGTACAATGCATATATGTACATGTGTGATTTACAAGATGGAAATTATAAATGACAATGGTGGTTGGAGAGACGGTTACAAAGTCTGTTCATCTTCCTTGATTGGGTGACGGTTGGATCACACATGTGGTATGCTATGGGGAGGCCCTAACATGTTGCAAGTTTAGAGGGTGCCGCATGGTAGCGAATATTGATATGCCATGGTCCTGTGTAGGGTTACTACAACACATGGCATATGGAGGAGCAATGCGCAATTATGTTGATGCGTCACAAGGCTATGAGGTGTTGCACAACGATGCGAGAAGCTACAAACACTGTGAAGTCTTGCACGACATTGCAAAGGCTGCGAGTACTACATGTGACATTGCAAAGTTGTGGATACTGCGAAGTGAGTTGATGGAGAGGCTGCAAGAGCTGCAAGTGTTGTGTTATGAGATGCAAAAGACTGTAGAAGATGTGAGTGTTGCAAAGTGCTTTTGCAAGGGATTGCAGAAGTTGCGAGGGTTGTGAAGCAGGTGCATGACATGCGTGGAACTATGAGTAGCAATGCACCAAAGTACCGCTAGACGTGAATGGTGCAAAGTGTTGGGTGAGCTATGAGACACGAGAGAGTTGTGCCAATGTTGTTGGATATCGTGAGTTTGTGTGCATGTCGCGAAACACCATAGAGATACACAAGCTGCGCGAGATGAGTGAGCATGCGTGGCATTGTGCGGTGCGCTCAATCTTTCCTTAGTGCTTTGCACCAACTTGGGATGGGCCGATCAAGCTAAACAATGCCTAAGGAGATGAGGAGATGAAGTTGGAGTGATGGCATGTAAACCAACCTGTAGGAGTCCTTGGTGTCGTGCACTACCTTGGAGTGTGCCAATCGAGTGAAGTGTCGAACAAGGCTTCTTAAGATGCCATAGATGCAAGGTAAGTCTGTTCATCTGGACAAGCTAACTTTTTGGGGTATGCTCGATTGTAAACTATAATACCTTTCCAGAAAGCCTGATTCACTACTGTTCACACAACTAAAGCTGTGTAGTGAGTCATTCTGAGCTCCAAAAATGTTATGAAGATGTTTGAAACTGCCAGGAATGGTGAGTAGGCCTGTGTAGACGGATTTGCGTACCTATGCACGAATCAATTTATGTGGCAATGACCGATGTGCACACATTTTTCAATTACTCTAGTTTAGAACATGCAACCCTTAGAGAAAATTCATCAATTAAAAATCACTAACATTTAAAAAATAGAAAAAAGATAAATCATGTATTCTCCCCCCTTTTTAATTTTACATGTGTCAAACTTGTTTTTTCAAGACAAGTAAATGCTTTTGGCTAGAGCTATGAACCGGGAAGAGGGAATATATAGGGGCCCTCACCCATAACCAAAAAGACAGAAAAAAACATACATCATGAAATAAGATTTATCAAACCTAAGAGTCTTAAAAACTTGTCAGACCAAGAATTTTTGTATGCTTCAATTTACACAATTGCAAAGACCCTGAAGAACACCAACTCCACCAACAAACGAGAACTTTAAGAAGAGAGAGAAGAGATTAACAGTAAGAAGCAAGCCTTCTCATTCCCTTGCGGGAAAGAAGAGCCTCAATGGTCCATTGCGAGCTTTTATCCACTGAGCTCATTGCTTCTGTTGCAAATGCTCGGCTTTAGCCCTTCGGCCTCTGCGTTTCCTTGATCCACAATTTACCTTGGATATCTTGGATTCCATTTGTTCAATGATGAGACTTCTGAGGGGAGCTAGTTGGTCATCTTCTTCCTTCGGAAAGTCATCGTTTAAAGGCAAAAAATCTTCTGTAACCAATTGCTTGAAACCCATAACCATATTTAGAATTTAGACAGTCATCTGTCCCCAAAGCTGCTACCCATAGCCAATATTAGGCGAGCCACTAGTTGCTTTGATCATCTTGCTGGCTGTACAAGGAGAGGTGCGAATTTCACCGTCTTCCAGCTCTTGCGTAACTATGCAATTGTCATGTTCACAACCATCTTGGATCTCAATAGCCCCCGTTCTTGTGTGTAGATAAATGGAGCAATAAAAGGCGTCGGACACCAAGAGGGAGGCAACTTCAACCTAGCCAAAAGGTCCTCATTTGAACATTGCTTTGCAAAAAACTTCCCATGATTCTGTTAGCAAATAAATGTTGAGTGAATGAAGAGAAAATGGAAGTATGTGCCACACATACTCTTGGGTGTCCATCTTTTTATTAATCACAAAGTGGTTACATCAATTGAGAAGGTTTCATAACCGTCCATTAGTTAGTCAATAATTAATAGTTAATTATCACTTTTAACACCCTCCCTTAATGACTAAACCAGAGATTGCTGCAAGTTTGCCCCAAAATTTTACAAACACAGTGGGACCAAAAAGTTTAGTCATTACATTAATAGACTATTTTGAAGATATCAACATGAAGTCTGCAGTCCTTTGACAATTTTCAATTGTCCAAGGTATGAATTTCGGTGTAGACAAAAATTGAAAAGGATAGCAATAACAAAACAAAGATCTGACTATGTGGACATAAGATGTATGAAGTTGTCCATCAATTCGTTGTAGGGTGATTCATTGAAAGGTGATGAATCATTTTTCACTGATAACTGTAGCTCGATCTCCATAGTTTTGAATCTAGAATCCTGGAGATGCTGCTTAAACAAAGTATACTAGGCTTGTGGAGACTGCTTAAGTCCATACAGGGACTTAACCATCTTGCTAATGAAATGATCACGATCAACTTGAAAACCTTCAGGAAGCACCAGGAAGACCTCGTCCAAATGTCCACTCAAGAAACCAAACTGAGTTGTTGTGGAGAGAAGCAACTAAAATATGATCATCTTCGTAGTAGGAGTAAAAACCAACTCCTTAGTGATAGTGTGAGTAAAATCCAACTCCACAATATGAGATGAAACCAACTCATATATCCTATTGTGAAAAGTCATTTGCAACAAGATGAGCGAATGACTATGATTTTGACATATCATCCACCTACACAACTCCTTGTGCATGGAATTAAGATGAGAAATTGCATCCTCCTACACGTCCTTTAGAGTGGATTTTCCCTCCACCACAAGTGCATGTAAGTTGATTGGATCAAGGTCAACAAGCCTATAATAAATTCCATCTTTTTGCACATCTTGTATGGTGGAGTCTCCCTCCACATGTGCATGTAAGTTGACAGTGTCTGGGTCAACGAGCCTATACGAGCCATATTGCCCAATGCCTAGGGCAACCACTCAGCCCTGTTTGACATCAGACACAAGACACTATTTCCCAGAGAAATGTACAATGATGTTGGGATTCTGTATTAACTGATTAACATATAAGAGATTTTTATTCCTACTAGGAACATACCTAACATTCCTTACTGTGATATTTTTAGCATTATTCAATGCCATGCTAATATCTCCTATCCCCTCTACTACATATGATTGTCCATTATCAAATAAAACTAAGAAATGTTTGTATTTGTAGTAAATTTGACATATCATTCCTTACAACATGTGAAATGTCGGGATGCACCATAATCAATGAACCAACAATTGGTAGCACTATGGTTTGAGTATGATGCCACAAGGGCATAATCTTCCTCAAAATTCAGTCCTTCATCAACTGCTATGACATTTGCCACTTGACTGTTTTGTTGGAAAAATGCATACTGTCATTTCTGGCAATCCGTTTTGAGATGCCCAATCTTATGATAGTAAAAACACTTTATCTAATATTTAGAAGATGAATCAAAAAGGATACGTTTCCATTTCTCTTTTGACTGAGCAACTAATGCACTCTCTACTTGTCCAACATTGAATTCATTCTGCGTTCTTTTTGCAGCAAATAAATACAAACCGGATCAAATGTCAAGGTGTTACTCTCTGTCATCAAATGTAGAACCTCCATGAAAGATTCATAGGAGATGGAAAGTTGTTCGTAACTAGTGCCACCATATCATCATCCACCTTTTGGTTGATGGCTAATAGTTGGTCTCGGAGATTTTTCATCCGAAGTAGGTGTTATGACAAAGACTCATACTCTGACATCTTTGTGGAAAATAGTATATTTTTCAGGTACAAAACTTGGTTTTTCTTCGAAGTTTGGTATTTATTTTGCAAATTGGTCTACAACACACTTGGCATAGTGGCACTTCAAACCTTCGGAATCATGTCATTCGACATAGGTAACATTAATGACAACAAGGCCTCCTTATGACATTTGTCATAATCTGAAAAGTTTGTAATAGGTCTTGCTTATGTGCTGAGAATGATTTTGTCATAGTCACAATATTTTACGATTGTCAAAATCTTATGACTCCACACATTATAGTTATGGCCAGTTAACTTTTGCGTTTCCGTCATAATTAGGTTTTGTATGTAGGCCATTTTATACTCGGAAAACAATATAATAGGGAAAGTACAATTTTGACCCAAAATTTAATGCAACAGGAAAAACATTGTTTTCTGACTCATAAATCTATGCAACTATAGTTTTCTGATTTGGCTGATCCGGAAATCAATTCAACTACAGTCTTTCACTGATCTGGAAATGAAATTAACAAGAAAAATACATTTTTCTTAATGTTCTTTGAAATATACTTAGAATTTATAAATGACTTATTGTTCTTCAGAATCTTACTTTTGTTCTTCAGATTTGGTGCCCTTATGTTACAGTTTGCAATAAAATCATGTTGTGCCCTAATGACAACACACAAAACTGCAGCTCTCGACAAAAAATAGCAACTCATCGTAACATTCTGGTCTGACTGTATTTGGTGTTGTCTTTATTTCACTTTTTCTGGTCTGCTTGTGGCATCTTCTGTCTTGCTGTCCTACACACTCAGAGTTTCTTCTGCCCTCGCCATTTGCATTTTATCTTTCTTCATTCCGTTTGGCGTTGTGACCTCTGTTCTTTCCTGCATGTTTGCTTTGTTCTAATCATGGCGTTTAGGCTTTTTGGTCCATCTCTTTTGCCCGCATTTTATTCTTTTCCTGTGTTTCCCTTTGTAATCCTTCTGACTGTTTGCTTCTGTGGCGTGCCCTAACCATGACTGCATTTTGCTTCTGTTGCATTTCAAACTCCTTCCTTTGCTTCACGCATTTGCATTTAGATCTTCTGCTGTCTGGTCTGCTGTGCCCTTGCGTCTTTATCTTCCTCCAAGCTATTTTGTTTTGATCGTGTTCCTACAACTGCAAATCATGTTTTGACTGCAAATTCGTTGCAATGACAGTATGGAACTGCTACGACCTCTTCTCGGATTGTTCGTACCTTTCTCCTAGGGCTTCCTCAAACAACGTGTTTCGCTCGTACCTGACTAAGGCTTCCTCAAGCGATTGGCTTTGATACCAATGTTAGGAAATGAATGCTGAGAGAATGAAGAGAAAATGGAAGTATGCAGCACACCTAGACTCTTGTGTGTCCATCTTTTTATTAAGCACAAATTGGTTACATCAGTTGAGAAGGTTTCGTAACCATCCATTAGTTAGTCATTAACTAATAACAAATTATAACTTTAACAGATTCCACCATACAAATTCATGATCTGGCATTCCAGCTTTCTTTCTCCATTTTTGAGGGTGAAAAGAGTTGTGACCTGACATAGGAGGTTTTGATAGACAATCTGCCATTTTGTGCCCCAGCTGATTACAGCAAAAACATCTAAAGGGCACACCTTTAAAGTTGAGAAATTATAACCAAGAGCCATGAGAGGATTTGATTTTGATGGAGTGGAAGATGGGCTTGGAATGATTGACCAATGCACACACCTGCACAAACTGATTCGAAGCAGCCCTCAGATCATCATCAAATTTAATAAATTTGTCAACCTTTTCTACCAGCTGCTAAATGAAATCCGGTTTTATAAGCACCAACAAGAAGCTGTACAGTTGAAGCCATGGTGGAGCTGTGGAGATGGGTGCAGAGGATGGATCGAAGAACGGAGACCAAGGACCCAAAAAAATGCCGAACTGCCCAAAAAACCATGGGCCATTATTCCTGACAAATTCCCTGTCTTCAGAGGGATTGAATTGCACTTAAGAAGCCGTTATCCAACATAGAGAGGGAAGGTACTGCGATTTTATCCCACCTTGATTTTATCCAAAGGGAAAAGTCATCATAAAACATCCACTGCCCCCACACACTTGCAGACCAAATAGTGGCATCCAACTTCCTCCCCTATCAAAAATATTACTTCATCAGAGAGATTAAGCACTAGGGCATCAATAGAGAAAGAGATCGCAACATCCCCAAGAAAAGGGTTGCCTTCAGCAACTCGACTGCAGTTTAAACCTGCAGAGGTTAGCGGAGGAATCGTGGGTTCCACTACAGCCTTTACTGAAATACTCTGAGAGGGAGCTGTTATCGAAGGAACGACCAGCTTGTGCCAGGACTCAGGAGATCAAAGTCGGAGAACAAGCGCTGTTGGCAATTAGAATTTTTTGAGGCAGATGGAACTGCAAGAATGAATAGGATTCGAAACATTCTGGCACTGTTGATAGATCTCTCCACCCTCCGAAACTGCTTCACCTGCCACCACTTCGCAAAATCCATTGCCCTTCCTTGAGGGCTTTGTTTCCTTTGTTGCGCAGCTACCAATGCCGCTGCCTTCTTTTGCAGCCCGATGAGTCCTACCAGTCAAATTCGCAGTTTGCTTGTAAAACTCATTTTTTAAATTTGAACATACATTTTTTTAATAAACTACAGGTTTGACATTCCGTGTGGTGTCTGAACAGCACAGAAAACCTCGCATGTGCATTTTCCCATCTTAAACACATATCTTGCTAGTATAGTATTAAACTTAGAGTGTCGTTTGACTTAGAAGTCACGAACGAGGGGTATCTTTTCCAATAATATTCATCTGCGATAAACATGGGGAATGTGACAAGCGGGGCTAAAACCCGGATTATCATCAAGACAATTGCTCTGCCTTATGACTGGACCATGGTCCATTGGACTAGATTTTTGTTCAATCTTCAATCTGTATCTTGGGGATAAATTTCAAGCATTTTTTGTGTAGTTCAGCCTTAGCTTCTGGTTATGATAGCTAATATCTAGGGCTCCTTTTTTGGTCCTGTAGTCTTTTGTGGGGTTTATGTTTCTGAAATGGACAGTTTTTGTATAATTTTTTAGACTATAAATGTAATGAACAAAATTTCAGTGTAACAATTAGCTGTTATCTTTGTCAGAAGAAACTGTAAACAATTGTGTTGGAAACCCATGTCCTGAGCTATGTTCCAGTCAAGCAAAATGGCAATTGATTGGATGCTTAGTTTTTCTTTAAATGCACTCCTTAACACCTCACACGAAGACACATTTATATTCCTCATGACATGTTTTAAGAAGTGTAACATGTTATTAAGTTAAGTCAACGATGTTGAATGGAAGGAAGATTAAATGAAAGAAAATGTTGCGGCATACGTTCAATGTGTCATTGTGAATATTATACCTTTATTGGATTTGGAATTATAGGCATGATCGATATTGAATTGCAACCTTATAATCGTCCTATATAAGGCACTAAGAGGGTCAGTTGCAGAAGAGATATTAAACCTCACCTAGTTTCAAGGCATTTTGGATGTGGTAATGCCCTGAACAGTTGACCTTGGTCAAAGGTACGCTATATGCTTTGAATTGCTACCTTATAGATAACGTATGTCTTGAATCCACAACCAAGCTTACAAAGTAAACAGTTGCTTTTCTGGGTAATACCCAAGTTCCTTAGCAAAGGAAGCAACAATAAAAATTGCATAGCATAGGTAAAATTTAAGAGTTTTTCTGCTTTTGCCCATATGAAAGCCAAAAACATATTAATAGTGGGGAAATTGTTCAGATGGACTGTTTTCAGTTGCTTCCTTAATTGAATGAAACAATATCACTAAATAGTGACACGATTCCCCTTTTACAAGTTGTTTCCCTATTTAGTGAGCTGAAATCAGTTTATTTGCACCTACTCACAGCCCTTAAACTTAATTTAGTTGCCGTCCTTCCTCAAATTTCATGTAGAACTCATTAAGGTTCATGCAGAATTTGCCTAAAGCCTTCAATCTTTTTGCCATAATGACCACAACAGCCACTGCTAGGGATACAAGATAGAAATCAGAATTTGTGGCTGTCCTGCGGCAGTTTCAGCCCTTTGATCACCTTCTTGCATTCCATCATAGCATCATTGGACAGTGATACCAGGAAATTTTGTAACAGAAAAACTTGAAGGATAACGGATTTCATCAAATTTCAGTTTATGGAGGTATAACTGATGTTGAAATTTATGAGGGTCACCACTGCTCTTCCCTTTACTTTGATTCTTACTCTCAAGTTCTGATATTGACCGATTTCTAGATGGCAGTGTGGGAGACGATTTGAATTTCTCATTGTCCTTGGCCCTCTTTATGTGTCTTTTCCGCCATATTTCTGCTTCGTCTTCATGATCATGTCTTTCCATCTTGTCACTCATGATCTTCATTTGCAAACACAATTGTGTGGATACTTCTAGGGCTTTGCAACTAGAACAATGCCCTTTCAAGCACAAATCGACAATAGTCACAGTGTCTACTATAATGTTTTGCGGTTTTCCTGCAATAGAAATAAGAGACAAATAAAAAATATTATTACCTTTAGCTCTCTTTTTGTTTTTGGATTAGTTTTGGAGGGCAGTCGTACTGTAAGATGATCCGGAATAACCTTTGAGTATTCTTCTACTTGTTGAATGACATCCTTAAGAGCAGATGGCTATAAAACCTTTATATACCATCTAATTGATGCTTTCAGTCCATCAATGTAAATAACAGCCACACTTGGAGAATATTTTCTGCCAATAGGTTGGCTTGGCAGAATTCCATTGAAAAACATGCCACTGATTTGTTGTTTAATTTTTTTGTGGGCCAAGCAGTCCTCCAGGGCATAAGCCTCAAACTTAAGGCAGAATATAGCTGCTAGTTGCTCTCAAATAGTTATTTTTGGCTTGTTATCCTCTTGCAACTCTTGTTCAGTTATTTCCCACCTGTCATGCAAAATCGAAAAGCTGATTTTTTTTGGTTATCTTCCACAGAGTTTGATTTGGAAAACGAGACAATTTGCCATTCAAATTTGAAAATGGGAATATTCTTGTTTAGCTTGTGATTTATGCATTTCCCTCCCTAGTTCTCTTGATTGCATTGATACTTCATCTTTTTAAGTTTATTGGAGAAGGGTTTTGCTCATGATCAAAATGTTCTTTTTCACCACTGCTCCTGTCTCCCCATCTCCTTCTGTTCATTGTTACAAAAAATGCATGTAGGGTTTGATTCATTTATTCCATGATGTTCCTTATCCCATTGAAGGAAGATTTGTTGCTTGTTTCATCGTTCATAGTTTGTTTATTTCTAGTTATTTTCTCCACAAGTAGCTGAAATTGAATCCATTGTTGATGCCTGTCCATGAGGTCAAGTGGCTTTGATACTACTATTATGAGCTCAACTGTAATTCTGCCAAACTTTTATTAACTCTAGATTTGATAAAGAGTAGAAAACTTAATCTGAACCAAAGAAACTGGAAAAGCAGATTTTTTAATGAAAGATTTAATTGCTTAAAAATAGAAGTGAAACCCAACAATAACATTATTAAAATATCAGTTCATGCAGCACATAGAAGAGGAGAATGCAAGGAGGTCTGGGTGCCAACTCAGGATAAAACATCTTCAAGCAAAGTATGGTTGCTGCATGTTTCCAAGCCACAGCCTCCGTAAACCCATGCACAAAACCAATTCCAGCCAATAACATGCCCTGCTCTAACACCTATGGGTGGGGTCCTGTGGAGGGGGCTCCTGCTTTCACTGTGCAGAAATAAAAGCTGTTCAGGGGGCTGCAGGGAAAAATAAAATATTCACCAAAATTCCTGGAGCAGGCATGTTTTTAGGAGGAAAGCTTGTGCTTGCACTGGAGAGGAGGGGCTGAGCCTTTGCAATGGCTACATCAGTGGTTTTTTGGCAGTTTGATTACCAAATGGAAATTGCATGGTGTTTTAACTTTGTAAGAATTTTTAAATTATCCTTTAAAATTTCCAATGGTAGTAGTTCATATCTATTGAAATTTCTGTAGCAGAGCTGAAGATTTAAGGTACCATGAAATTATTTCACTTGTAAGAATCTCCAAATTTCTCGCAGCAGCACCTGCCGTGAAAATATCAAAATCACTCCTACGTGGGACCAGCAGTTAAGGGCCTATTTGTAGCTAATGTCCCAATTTGGCCTTTTTGTTTCTTAGTGTGGGACAATTAGACATTACCTTTGTGCTAGAGTGAAGGATAGACACATGGCAGAATCCTTTTGGCTAGTCAATGTCTGTGCTCCCAATAATGTCAGGGGAAAAAGGGACTATCAAAACGAAGTCACATCACTAAGACAAATATTCCCAAAAGAAAAGTGTATTATGGGGGGACTTCAATGCCATTTTGGAAGCAAGTGAAAAATGTGAGGTACCCAATCTCTTTCTAGCTAGGATAGGAACTTCTGGTCAGGATAGGGACTTCCTTGACTTTGTGGAAGTCAACCAACTGTGGAACGCCAAACCTAGGGAAGCAAAGTTCACATGGCTTAATGAAATATCTGGCAAAATGCTTAGACGAATTTCTTCTTGACCCTGGTTGGCTGAGAGATGGTCAAGTCAGTCACAACAGAATTCTCAAGGGCTTCAGCTTTAATCATTGGCCGGTGGAACTCAGTATTGAAGAGGAAAAATGTGGAAGGTCAACCACATTCCGTTTTGAGATGACATGGTTACAACATGATGAGTTTAGATCAACCATGGAATGTTGGTGGAAGGGTTTAATCACTAGGGGCTCGAAAATGTTCATTCTTTTGCAAAAATTTAAATTCCTCAATTGCAACCTCAAGAAATGGAACATGGAAGTTTATGGGAAAGTTTTCATCGAAAAAAGAATTGTGAATAGAGCTAGAATTTATTCAAGAAGTAATTTGGTCAAATTGAACTAAAGAACTTCTTGCCAAAAAGGAGGTTATTCAAAATCCAGACTTCATTTTTAGAGCAAATGAAAACTCTAAAAAGAACAAGAAGCTACATAGAGAAGTAACCAACAATTTGCAAGTAAGTAGTTGATAATTTTGTAAACATCCTCAAAAGAGGTGAGACTAAACACGAGCTACAAGAGAAGTTCCTAAGAAACTTTCAGCAGCCAATCTTGGATGAAGATAATTGATTTCTCGTACATTAGGTTAGTAGGGATGAAGTGGAAGTTCTTGCCTTTGAAATGAAGAGAGAGAGCATCGAGGCTAGATGGGAGCTTCTAACAGTTTTGGGAGCTTTTGAAGGAAGATGTCTTCCAAGCAATTAATGAAATGATCTCCTCCAACATTATTTTTCACAAATTGAATATAACCTTCATAGCCTTTTCCAAGAAGAACCAATGCAAATACTTGGACTCTTACAGGTCACAGCTCATTACAACATGACCTAAAAAATCATCTCGAAGGTTCTAGTAAATAGAGTTAGGATCCTCCTTCATAAAGTTATATTGGAGTAATAAAGTGGTTTTGTGAGGAACAAACAGACATTGGACGACATTATTTTCACCCATGAAACAATCCATACGACAAACATCTTGGAGTTATCTCGGAGCTCCCAACATTTTTTTGAGTTTTTCAAGGAAGATCTCTTCCAAGCAATTAATGAAAAATCTCCTCCAAAGTTATTCTTCATGAATTGAATACAACCTTCATAGCCTTGAATCCAAGAAGTACCAATGCAAATAACTAGACTCTTATGGGCCTATGGCTCTTTGCAACATGACCTACAAAATCATCTCTAAAGTTCTGGCAAATAGACTTAGGATCATCCTTCCCAAAGTCATCTCAAAGTGATAAGGTGGTTTTTTGAGGAATAAACAAACCGTTGACGACATTATTCTCTCTCACAAAACAATTTACTCGACAAATATCAACAAGGAAATTGTACATCTCAAAGGCCTATGACAAGGTAGATTCGGGATTTCTTCACAAAGTTTTGCTAAAATTTGATTTTGCTAGGGAGTGATGCGATATCATGGCCTCTTGCTATAGCACCCCATGATTCTCTATCTCAGTCAGTAGGATGCCTACAAGGTTTTACGAATGTGAAAGATGAAAGAGACCTAGACAAGGAGACCCCCTCTACCTCACCGCCCCTTCCCCTCCCCTTGCCCCCTTCAACATCATGGTTGAAGCTCTTGGCTGGTCTTTAAAAGTTATCAAAGATAGTGGCGTGATCAAAAGCTTGTATGTGACTTCAAATTTGAATTTCACCCACCTCTAATTCAAGAATGATACCCTACTTTAATGGGAGGGTCGTTGATACATGAAACTCACTTATTGAAAAGGACTCCTCAAGAAGCTTTGGGGTCAAAGGACAAATAAAAATCAAAGTCTTCTTGCTCAATGTACTCGCAAGGCTCTAGCAAAGTCTCTCAGAGGAATTCTCTTATGGGAGAGGATATCTTCTCAACAAACATCTTGGAATATCACTCTTTGAAGGGAGAGGACATATTAGACTGTGCAAGGAATTGCTTGATCGAATAAGAAGAAAAATCCATTTATGGGCGAACAAAATTCCATCCTCAGACGACAAAGTCCAACTCTTCTAGGCCATGTTGTTGTATATGCTCTTGATTTTAAAAGTTCTAGCAAATATGGCAAAGCAAATGGACAAAATTCAACAGGACTTCCTTTGGAAAGGGATAAGGGATGAACGCAAGTTTCCCTTGGTCAATTGGGAGGATTTTTATCACCCAAAATGTCAAGGTGGTTGGGTACATTAAGAGTCTGCAACTTCAACAAATCCCAAGGAGCCAAAATCAGCTAGAGAATGGCCAAGGAAAAGTACTCTTTGGAGCTGAATTATAGGTGATAATCATTTGGACATTGACAATGAGCGAATTTTTATGACACCAAATTTCCCACGTGGATCGGAAATTTGGAGCTTCATCATGGACGCTACAAATGTGTTGACACCTAGCTTGACATGGGACACATGAGATGACAAAAAGTTGACTTATGGGAAGATGTTTGGATTGGGGAAATCCCCCTTGCAAAAGATAATAGATTCAGAGAGTATAAATGCTTATTCTAATAACTTTGGGGACCCAAGATCAAGAATTATAAAGAGGAACATATGGAAGACATGACGAGGAAATGGGTTTGAAAAAACCTCATAGAGTCATGCATCAATGATAACTGTTGCAAAATTCCGCTCCCTGTAATAATTGCACTATTTTCCCATTGTCTTTTCAATTCCCAGCTTTGGTTTACTTCGCAATTTGTAATGGAGGAGTGGATTTAATTATGAGGAAAATTGTGTGGGAAGTGCTTGGGATTAATCCCTGTTATTTGTGAGTGGGTGGCATAAAGGTTCTCCATTTTAAATTAAAATGGATAAATCCATAGGCTTTAAAATAAAAGGGGGCCACCTTATATTTAAAAGATTTTAGTGTTTATTTTTTAAAACCCACTGGGGTCATTCAAAAGGAGGAAAACATTAAAAAGGCATCTTGCCTTTATAAAGAGGTGCCTACCTTTTATTAAAGGCTTTTTAGATTATATTTAGAAATCCACGGGAGTGGAAGGCATAAAAGGTGGAGGTTGCTTTGAAATATGAAACCTTGGGAGGTGGAAAATGTTAAAGGCTTTTGCCTTATTTAACTCCACACTCATTTGAATTCACAGGAGTATTCTTAGGCAGATAAACGGTGGAAATAATGGGCAGTTTTTGCATTGAGTGGTGGCTGCAAAATATTGACATACATCTGCACAATTGAAGCCACTGCTCATCTTCTTTGTTCCTCCATTTTTGTATTAAATAGGGAGAGTCTCCCTATCATTCGGGTCCTCACTCAATAGATTTTTTCCAGCTCTCTGTGAGAGCTCCATTGTGAAGTTTTTGCCTAAGCAATTGTTTTGAATTCATTTTCCTGTTTATTTCCAGAATTTGTATATGTAATTGTGTAATAGTTCAGTTCTCTATATAGATTTTGTGGCTTTGTTCTGCCCTTGATTTATGTTTATGTGTGTTTGCCTCTTGCAAATCAGTTCTAGAATGTTTTATTGGATTTTGCAGCAGTTTTTTGGTGCATGTGTTCCTTTGGATGGGTGGAGGATTTAGCTACTTTGGCACATCATATATATATATATATATTAAAGCTTTCTTCTCTTCCTTTTCGGTCTTTCAATCCTGGAGGTGGTTTCACTATCATGTTCCACATGGTGGAGCTTCCCAACTGTTGTGCTCTAGCGGGCGTAGTGCATGGTGCATTTTTGAGCATCAATAGATTTTTGGCATGCCTGGTGGGACCTGAATGGATAGCTTTGGCATGTGTTTGTCAAAAAGCCTACTCAAAATTGCTTTTCAGTTTGTATGTTATTAAATTTTGTGGTGAAATCTTGAAAAAATATCTCTTTAGGAGTAAGTCAGAAGTACCTAGCCAAGTATAAGTTTCTATTTTTGCCATATTTCAAAAATTAGACCTGCATTTTTTTTTATTCTGGGTATTAGCCACCACTATATTGTTTTAGATTTTGTGATTGTGGTGTATAATCATAAAACTCAGCTCTTTGGAGCACCCATCATCCACCTGGCAACTCTTCGATGTAAGTCCGCAATCTCTGTTTTCAAAAACCCTGCCCTTCATTTAGAAAAAATCAGTTTTGAGCCATTGGCAACTCCGTTGATGTACAAACCCGGCAGTCCATGAAAAGGATTCATACCAAGACTTTGCAAAGAGAAATCCCTGTTGAATCCTTGCTGCTCGGTCATAAAATTAGAAAGAATAGGTATGTTGCCAGTGCTGCAATTCTAAAATGTCAAGACATTCCTTGCTTGCAGGCCAAAGATTACTCCGCCAAAATTTAATGGCAAATTCTAGAGTTGAGCCTTTTGTTTTTTGGGACTCTGGAAGACCATTAAACTTGCAGCAGTGAAATGACATTCCCAAATCAGCTCTCGGAGCACTCCCAGATTTCAATGGAAATGGCTCTGTATTCGTCATAGATCACATCTGTGATGTGGCAAATTTCTGCACAGTACATTATGTTCAAACACCGGATGTGGCCCTCAGGTTACTGGCATCATCTCTCAAGGGTAAGGCCCTGGAATGGTTTAGAAGTTTGGCGCTGGCATCAATCTCAAGTTGGGATCAATTGGGTGCTTTGCTGCACAATCAATTCAAGGAGAGGGTAGATGCTCTGTCTCTGATTGAGCATCTGACCACAATAAAGAGAGCCACCATGGATTGCATGTCTGACTTTAACTTAATATTGAAAAGAACATAGGAGAAGATACCTGCAGAGGTCCGTCCACTAACAGGTATGGCCTTTTTGTATTTTTTGAAGACTTTAGATGTTGATCTTGCTGTTAAGATACAATAAATGGGAGGAAAGACCCTTCCGGAAACCTTTGATCTTTCTGTAGCAGCTGAGAACAATCTCATTCAAGCTTGAAAAAGAGTCCCCATACTTTCAATACTTTTTTACCCTCAGCCGGGGACTCTCTCTCAAGTTTCCCAATGTTTCCATGTGCAAATCATGAATCTTCCAAGCTGCAACTCTGAATCCCACTGCAATAACTGAAATTAAGAAGCTCACTTGGGAGTTTACAAATGAGTTTATAGGCTTTAAAAGGCGGCTTGCTGATCAAAATGCTCATAGTCAGTATGATGCCCCAAGTGCTTTTCAGAATCCATATGTTGTCCTAAATATCCCAATGCCTTATCAAGCAAGCAGCCATGCCTATCATCCCAAGCAATTGCAGCAAAACCCTCATATTTGTCATAAAAAGGCAAAGGAAGCTCCTTGTTTCAGTTATAACCCAATTCCCCTCCAATTCCCTGTGGTGTCTAAAGTTGTATATCTGCAAATGGTAGAAAATCAGACCTCTTTGAAGGGGAATGACTGGGCAAACAATGGAGTATTTTGCCAAATTGATACAAAAATAATGCTGAAGCACATTGAGAAGATGTTTCTGTAGTAGCTCATTCCCCTTCTCATGAAGAATGTGTGAATGCAGAGTTATGCTATCTCCCTGATGAGTTCGATGATGATTAGGAGTGTATTCCTCTTGGCGTTGGGCATGGGGAGGTGTAGAACTGACATGGACTTTGCTGTCCAAATCAGTCATCTGCGGAGCATGGAGAGCTGAAGATAAATGAACTCATAGAGGCAGAGGACATTGAAGGTGTCCTGCCCACAATAGGAGATGTTGCTGCATGTTCATCCATGGAGGATGAAACATTGACTCCTCACGAAGAACAAATGTGGCAAGAGATGCTTGGCAGATCCCTGGAGGATGACATTATTGAATCATTCATAGCGCTGCCCTATATTGTGGAAGATGACTGCAGCAGCGTGAATGAAGATGAAGTACACTTCCGGGGGGAAGAAAAGGGCCTGCCCATGAGTGAAATAGAAGATATTGCTATGGCAGAGGCTTTTGGACCTGAGTTGGAGCCCCCTTTTGAGGACTCTGATAAAGATCAATGCTTAGTTTCAGTATGCAAAGAGCTCATGGACAACGATGCCTATGAGGATGCTTCTTCCAATCTTGAAGATGAAGAAGAACCCGCAGATGAGTTTGTTGATGCAGGGATGTCTTTGAAGCGGAGGATACCTGTGGGAATTCATATCGCTTTGATGAGCCTTCATCTCCATCTCAGAGCTCCATCATCTTTGATTGTGCAGAGGGCTTGTTTTCTATTTTTGCGGATGCTTGCAGTGATAGAAGGCACATGTGCAGAGATGTTTGGCAAAGGGAGGAGATTTGGAGGACTTATGCAGAGCAAACTGTGGCATCATGCAATACGGATGAAGAGGGCTACGTTTTGCTATTTGAAGAAGATGAGCATGTGAATTCAAAATATGCTCACAACAGTGCAAAGGAACACAACTTTTGGGATAAATGCATCATTCAGTGCAGCATAAATGGCCAACCTTTGAGGTTCAAGACCGTTTTGGGCACCAGAGTACACTTTGTACCTGATTTCGAGCATTCTGCAGACAGTGCTAAGTTGTTATAGCATGGGGATGTGCATGCAATGGTGATATTTCACCAAAATCACTAAATTCTGAGCACTCCCAGGTCAATCTTAGTATGCAATAACAAGATGGAGGTGCAACCGGTGATGATGCATCACTTAATTTGTTCATTTCAGAGAATGAGGAAGAGCAACGCCTATTCAAATTCCAATCTGAACACATTCCCAAGGCAAATCTTTGTTTGGAAGGCCATGCAGAGAGTGTGCAAAGCAAGCTACAGTATCAATTTGTAGAGAAAAGGCAGGCAAAGATGTATAAGTTTTTACTGTTCTTTATGCATTGCAATTGGCTAGGTGCTGGGATATCAAAGCTAATATCATGGAGCACACTAATCAGACATTGCTGCTATTTTTCCACTCCAGTCAATGGATTTTTTCTGCTTGGCTCTAAGCCGTTGTTGTTAGTGTATATTTTCCTTATTGCTGATAAGATGCTTAGCATCAAGGTGTATTGACTGCCAATTTTGGCTCTATGCATCGTTTTTGGTGTTTTTGAGGCAATTGTTGAGTGTATTCCAGAAAGGGCGAATTTCAAAAGAATTTTACTGCACAGAGGGGAAGCCACCCGAGTTCAATTGAAGACATCCGCCCCTAATTGTGCCATGCCACATCATAATGGTGGGACTATAGAGTTATTTGGTGGTCGGACCATGGAGATTTCATGATTTTCAGGTCAATATTCATTTGCAGGCTTGTTTTTTGGCTTTTTTTCAGACAAATCAGAGGAGAAGCAATCCAGGGCAAAATTCTGGGCATCCTCCTCTTATGTAGCCATGGCGCATCGCATTGGATATGCTATAGAGAAGATTGGTGGCTGAATTACTGAGGATTTCATAATCAAAAGCCTTTGGTTCATATGCAGGTCTGAACCTCATAGGGAGAATTCAAAAAATGTGAACAACTTTTAGGAGAAGCCATCCAAGTCTGAATTGAAAGCTCAAGCCCGTAATGTAGCCATGGTGCATAATAATGGTAGAGTTGCAAAGCTTTTTAGTGGTTAAGGCATGTAGATTTTCCGATCTGCAAGATGTTGCTTCCGTGTGTAGATGCAGACTTTGCCTTTGTTATTTCCTTGCCTTGCTGTAATTAACTTTCCAGCTCAGCTGCCCTAGCTAATGGCGTAACATATTGGAGTTGTCAGTGGTGACTCAACAAAGCAAGTGCGCCATTGGCAGAGTTGCAAAATGGTGGACCCTGTCGCCTTGGTCCACAAAGGTAAATTTGAATAAGGCTTTTTGCCTTAATATAAAGTTGCACATTTGAATGGCGGAGCCCACCATAGCTTACATGGCATAGGCATCCAATGGCGCATCACTTGTGATGAATCAGTAGCATGTCAGCCATACATAATGCACCATGTTGGAAAGGACAAGGTGGAACCCACAACTTGGATGCCTTTTAAAAGGCGAATATTTGGCTGAGGCAGAATACACTAAAAGGAGAAAACAAATTGCGGCCCATTCAAAATGCCACTAGGTGACAATGCAAAGGATCTATGAGTCCAGTTAGAGCTTGTAAGTACTTCTTGATGCGCCATCGGCTAGGTTTTGCATAGGCAAATCCACATCGTTGATCTCAAGATTAAATTCGAACCTTTGGATTAGTTTGAAGGCATTAAGCTGTTCAAAACAAATAAATAAATATTGGAGCCTGCAAATGAAGGCAACCAATGGTGCAACTCCATTGCAGCGTCAGCGCTGTGTCAATGCCACTATGTGGGCCATTGGTTGGGCAATTAGAAGGCGCAAAGCATAAATTTGACGGCCCCCCAATACTCACCATGTAAAAAAGGAGGTTGGGAAAGCAGGAAAACAAAGTGATTTCCACACCATGTGAGATGCGACAAATTGGGGTAAAAAAGCATTATCTGAGGCAATTCGATGGCTGGATAAACCTCAAATATGTCTTGGTGTCACACTAGGGGCTTTGCACTTGGACCCTATAGGGTGGTTGTCCCTTGACTCTGCTGGGGTTGTTGCCTCTAGATTCCCGCTCCTAGAATTAAAAAAATGAAAAAGGAAGATCAGCTGGGGACTATGCCATATGAAGCAAGCAATTTTGTCCAACTTCATGGCCCAATGGATGTAGGTAACTCAATGCAAAACAAACATGCTTCCTTGAGAGCTGCCAAAAATGTTGCAAAATTTCTCTCCCTATAATAATTGCACTATTTTCACACTGTGTTTTCAATATCCTTCTTTGGTTTACTTCGCAATTTGTAACGGAGAAGGGGATTTAATTATAAGGCAAATTTCTAGAAAAGTTCTTGAGATTAATCCCTCTGTTATTTGTGAGTGGGTGGGGTAAAGGCGATACTTTTACTTAAAATGGATAAATCCATGGGATTTAAAACAAAATAGGGCCACCTTATATTTAAAATATTTTAGCTTTTATATTTTAAAACCCACAGGTTGCATTCAAATGGCTCAAAACATTAAAAAAGGCATCTTGACTTTTATAAAGAGGAGCCCACCTTTTATCAAGGGCTTTTTAGCTTATATCTAGAAATCCATGGGACTGGAAGCCATAAAAGGTGGAGATTGCTTTGAAATTTCAAACCTTGGGAAGTGGAAAATATTTAAGGCTTTTGCCTTGTTTTACTCCACACACATTTGATGGAAATAATGGGCGATTTTTGCATTGAGTGGCTACTGCAAAATTCTGACATATGGCTGCACAATCGAAGCCACTATATCTCTTCTTCCTCCCTCCATTATTGTATTAAATAGGGAGAATCACCCTATTATTTGGTTCTTCACTCCATGGAATTTTTCCAGCTCTCCATGAGAGCTTCGTTATGAAGTTTTTGCCTTGGTAATTGCTTTTAATTCATTTTTCTGTCCATTTCCAGCACTTATGTATGTAATTGTGCCACAGATCAACACTCTATATAGTTTTGTGGCTTTGTTCTGCCTTAGTTTATGTTTGTGTGTGTTTGCCTCTTGCAAATCAGTTCTAGAATGTTTTATTTGAATTTGCAGCTGTTGTTTTGTGCATGTGTTCCTTTGGATGCGTGGAGGATACAACTACTTTGGCGCATTGCTTTCCTTTTTCGTTGTTTTAAAACTTTCTTCTTTCCCCTTTCACCTCCAGCATGTTTAGATTAGCACCAGAGTAGGAGGATTTGGCCTCTCAATGTCGAAGGAGGTTTCACGTTGGAACTTGCCAACTATTGTGCTCATGCAACAAGTGTAGTGCATGGTGCATTTCTGAGCATCAACAATAGCCTTCACGAGCTCTGAAATCTTCTTGAAAGCTAGAGAGATCCTTTTGGGGAAGGCGACGACGAACTAAGTTTGCAAGGTGACCCCCTTGGTAAGTATAGTTTTAAAAGCAATTATCGAGCAACTATGGTTAATATTTCTCTTCTTGATATTAATGAACAAAAGAATTTGATTTGGAACAAAGAATCTCGGCCAAAGGCTGATGTGTTCAACTTGGCTAGCATTCAATGGGAAAATCCTTATAGGATAGATGTAAAAGAGTAAGGTTTTACAAGGTCCTTTTATGTGTTATTTATTTAACATAGTTGAAGAGGATTTCAACCATATTTTTTGTGCATCGTGACTGTAGTTGACAAGCATGGAACAAATTTCTTGGCGATCTTGGCAGATTGGGTTCAATTCCTCACTTTATTTAACAATTCATGGATTTGTGTTAACCACCAAAAGTGGAATTAGCTTAGCAAGCCAAATGGAGGATATGAGTGAGTCTTGTTCTATGGCAAATTTTGAA
This sequence comes from Torreya grandis, assembly GCA_037957365.1. NCBI lineage: Eukaryota > Viridiplantae > Streptophyta > Pinopsida > Cupressales > Taxaceae > Torreya > Torreya grandis. The sequence goes on from JARHVA010001054.1 coordinate 647,050, forward strand.
GGAATTTAACAATAAAATTTTCTGCAGGAAGTACATGAAGAGAGATAGGCTATGGGATCATATTCAAGCTGACATAGATGATATGCACAAAGCTTGGAACAATAAAACCAATATTTCCAAACAAAACGTTACATGGGTAAAAAATTGGAATCCACCCCTAGTGGGATGTGTTAAGATTGATTTTGATGGTGTAGCGTGGGGAATTTGGGCAAAGCGGGAACAAGGTGTGTTGCTTGTGACTTGTTGAGTGAAGTTTTCACATGCACATTAAAACAAACAACCAAGATGAGTTAATTAGCTTTGATAAAATTATTGGAAAAAGTAATGTCTCAAAAAATCATGTGTTCAGGGTGAAGGAGACTCTATGGGCATGGTAAAAGCTATAAAGAAAGGATTATGTAATAATGTCTTGTTGGATTCATTAGCCAAATAAGTAGTTAAGTCTTTTTGTTGGTGTGTGTCATGCTTAAGACAGCTGAAGTCTTGGTGTGGGTTCACCGATCTAATGCCTTCGACTCTTCATTGTACCAAAGAAATATACATTCTAAAGATATTTCATCCAATTTTTTCCTCTTCTTCTTTGGAATGTGCATATGTGATATGCAACCAAAAACACGAAGATGAGAGATAGAAGGATTATTCCTAACCATGCTTCTATTGGAGTGACACCATTTTGGTGGGTGCATGGTTCAACAAGTAAATTGCGGTGTGAATTGCTTTTGCCCAATATGGACATGCCAGTTTTGCATCTTTCAATGTGCTTTGCATCATTTCAACAATGGTACGATTGCATCGCTCAACAACACCATTTTGTTGTGGCGTATAAGGAGCAGTTAGCTGATGGCTTATGTCACATGCCTTAAAAAATACAAAGAATCCATTGCTGGTGTATCCCCCCTCCCAATCTGAGCGAAGGATATGTATGTTACAACTAGATTGCTGCTCAACTACATCTTTGAACTATTTGAATACTAGGAAGGCTTGATCCTTGGTCTTCAAGCAGTAGACCCGCAATTTTCATGAGTAATCATCAACAAAGAGTTCAAAATATTTAAGTCCATTGACATTAGGAGTAAAATGTCCACATAGATCGGTGTGCACCAGATCCAATGGACTAGTTGCCTAATATGTACTTGTGCCAAATGGAGCTCTATATTGTTTTCCAGGTAAACAATTAGAGCATAGATCAATGGTCTTTTTAAGTGACGGAAGATCTCTCACCATGTGTTTGCTTAATGCAATTTGGGACCCAAAGCTCAAATGTCCATATCTTCTATGCCACAGATTGGCTGAGTCTGTATCTTTGATAACTAGAGCTTGATTGTCTTTATGGACAACATGAAGCTGAAACATTTTGGCTACATTGGAAGCTCTTGCAACAATTTTTGAGCTTTGAGACTTGTCTCAATGAGACGTGATTTTTTTTCATTTTGTTGATCAAATTCAATTGTAAGGTTGTGCTTGAGCAATTGATTTATAGACAATTATAGGACGTTTGTAATTGTACATTCACAATTATCTCCCGTGCCACAGATTGGTCAAGTTTGTATCTTTTATAAGTAGAGCTTGATTGTCTTTATGGACAACATCAAGCTGAAACATTTTAAACATTTTGGCTACATTGGAAGCTCTTGCAACAATTTCCTAGCTTTGAGACTTGTCCCAAATGAGTCACAATTTTTTGTCATTTTGTTGGTCATATTCAACCATAAGGTTTTGATTGAGCAATTGATTTACAGACAATAGTTTTTTGGTTAGACCTGGAACATATAGGACATCTGTAATTGTACATCCATGATTACCAAGTGGTAAAGAAATGTCACTTGCACCTTGGACATTATAAGATGTGTCATCTTTAAGAGATACATCACCACGATATGATGAATGGTCCAAAGTGGTGAAACAATCTTGCTGGCCAGTCATGCACCTTGTGGCACTAGAAACCATGTACTAGATTGAATTTGGAGAGTTCTCCTTAGTTGTTTGTGTAATGTATACAAAATCCTCATTTTGGGAATCATTATCTTTTGCAATGTTTGCATGCTACTGCTGTGAAGAAGGATTTTGTTTCCAAGTATGTGTGGACTGTGGATGTTTCGTCTTATGTCCTTCTGGAGATCGCTGTTGTGTGGGCTTCTTTTTGTTGGATGAGCCTTGTCTAAACACATTGTATCAACACTCCTTCAGATCATGGCCTGTCTATCCACAGATTAGGCAAACCTTTTTGTGAACGGGGTTTGTTCCCTTAGTGTTTCTCATTGTTTTGCTTAGGGGATTGTTTTAAAGGCTTCATGGGCCTTTCCCCTTTCTGTTGTGATTCAAGTGCACGTTCTTTTTCATTGGATTTTGTTGTGTGCATGGATTCTTTTTTGTTGCAACATATTAAACAACTTTTAAAAAGTTGGTTTCATCTCTGAAATGTTTGGAGTAGTCACAAAGATATTGTAGGTGGGGGGGCGGGGGGGGCGCGGGAAGGGGTAGTGCTCATAGGATGATAGGTACCAGGGAGTTGTCTGACACTTCTTTGCCCAAAGCTTTGAGCAAGGCCCGCAATGTTGCAACCCAACGAAGAAAACTCTCAAGTTTTTCACCTGTCTTCAACTTGAGACAGTGAAGTTGGCTTTGTAGATGAAGAATGGTATTCTAGTTCTTGGCCTCATAGATGGTGCTGAGTTTGTTCGAGGCATCTTTGGCTGAAGTAGCATTTTAGATGAGGTTGTCTCCAATACTTTGAACATAATGATCAATTTTGCCTTTTGGTTTGCTTTGTTGAACTTACATTGTTGGTTAGCATCTGTGGCATGTCGGGTGTATGAGCCATCATCAACCAGCGAAATATCTTCAAATTCCAAGTGAGTTTTCACCTTGGTCTTCCATGCAACATAGTTATCACCATGAAGAAGCTATGAATTTGGCCAAGCAAATCTTGGACCATTTCCCACCCTTTGAAAAAAAATTGTGTGGGAGATGGATTGGTTCCTCATTACTCCAATGTGTCTCCCTTTCTATATACTGTTAGACTGATATACCAAACCTCACAATATGCTCGACCTTTCTATATACTCGGCAGTATGTAAAAGAATCTCATCCTCTCTATATACTCGACGGTACATGAAGGAGATGTTAGAGCATGTGAGAGCAAAGTGGCACATGGTACTTAGACATTATGTGAAAAAGATTCGTTCTATCAATGAATCATGCTCAAAGAGAAATCCTTGTATGTGGCTGTAACTTCTCAATATACTCAAAATTTCAATCTTTTAGGATTTGTCTAACGATAGTAACGAATAGGTAATGGAGAGAAAGGTAAAAATGAAACTGTAATCCTTGTTTCTCCCCAGTTTTGTAAAGGGACAATGCCACATACGTCATTGTTGCAGCTATGTTAGGTGTTGGATGTAGTAGTTCAATGCGACAAATTTACTCAACGTGAACCAGAGGTATGGCATATACCAAACATTGCACGTGTGCAAAATGCATAGTTTTGTAAAGTTTAAAATTTCTTGATTTACTTGTTTTATGACACAGATCTGAATATGAAAATATATAGAAAAATATATCTAAATTTTTTATTTTCAAATACACAAAACAACCCTTGATTTTCTCACTGAGGATAATAGATGTGATTTTTTTTCTTGCAGGTGTGTGCTTATAAAAATCGTCAAAAATCAGGTTCGCATAGTCAAATTCAAATCGTGATATATCCCTTTATACTGCTTAGAATCATTAGTGTGACCACTCTTCAGAAAGCTCTTGAAGTCCTCTTTTCAACCTTGAAAGAATGTTTGAATTAGACCCTATGTGAGGAGAAAAACCTTCTGCAAGGTAGTTGCGATTTTATGAAAACAGGTCTTTGCAAAATCTCCAAAAAATTCCCCACTTTGTTAGGAAAAAAATAGAATTGCTTTTTCTATTATACAGATCTTGTATTAGGGAAGCAAGAAAGGAAAATAATAAATTCTTGTGCTGCTTGAAGCTTGCACATGTGAATAAGAAGAATTTGAGTGCAATGGTGCTCCCCTTTCTTTTCTTCTCACTCTTTGATCTATTTCCTGGTCAATTTAGCCCTGAAGATTTAAGATATAAATGAGTAATGGTCTATTTGGTATAGGAGGCATGAGTACTGGTGGGTTTGCTAAATATTCTTTGATTTTATCAAAGCTTTGCTGAAAAATGTCATCCCGTACAATTTTTGTGTCCTTTCTTAGCAAACGTGTGAAAGGTATGGTTTTATCCACCAATTGTGCAATGAAACGTATAATTGCTTTAATTCTTCCTTGCAAACATTGTAGTTGTTTTAAGTTCGTTGGTGGCATCTTAGTAATAGATTTTACCTTTTTTGGATCAACTTTAATGCCTCGTTGCGAAATTATGTATCCTAGAAGCTTTTCGGAGGATACCCCAAAAACACATTTTTTTGGATTCAATCGCACATTGAACTTGTGCAATCTTTCAAATAGTTGTCGTAAATCGGTAGTATGATCTTGTTGGTGTTTTGATTTTGCGAGTAAATCATCAACATAGTCTTCGGCAGTTTTAAGAATGAAATTATGAAAAATATGTGTCATTGCCCTTTAGTATGTGGCTCTTGCATTTTTAAGGCCAAAAGACGACTATAACAAAATGTTCCCCATGGGGTAGTAAATACTGTCTTTTCTAGATCTGTGGGGTTAATTTTGATTTGTTTATATCTGACAAAACCATCCATAAAGGAAAATGTCCCATAACCACTGTAGAATTGACAATCATGTCAATGTTAGGCAGTGGAAAATCATCTTTGGGACAAGCCTTATTCTAGTCACAATAATCTGTGCAACATTGTATGTCGTCATTTAGTTTAGTGATAGGGACAATATTGGAAACCCAATCAGATTGTGCAATAGATCTAATGAAACTTGCGTCTAATAGCTTTTGAATTTCATCTTTTATCAATAATGCAACTTTAGGATGCATTTTGTGAATCTTTTGTTTTACTGGTTTTGCATCAGGATAGAGTAAAATATTGTGCATTGCAGCTGATGGGTCTATCCCAGGCATTTTGGCCCAGGCGAATAATTCTGGGAAATCATGTTAAGCCCTGTCGAGAAGCTTTGCCTTCGTCTTTCTACATCATTGCAACAAGCTATATTTATTGAGGATTCTTTTATGTTCCTTAATTATATTGCATTGTTTCTTTGTTTAACAAAGTAGATCCTTCTACGACATATGGTGTAGTAGGAATCGTATTAGGGGCATCATGTTGGATATTGTAGTCATTGCTCTCACCAAAGTAAGCATGAACAGAGGGGGCATGAGGAAACCTATTCTTATGATAGAAGGGAGATCCTCATATGCCCCTAAGTACTCTACCAATGACTCATCATTTGAGAACTCGTCCAATGTCAAATTTTTTGTTGAAGTATTTATGTCAATCAGATGAGGTTTTTTCAATTGTAGCTCATTAGTAGAAGTAGGTGTATGTAAGCATTCTGATTGTGTCTTTATAAAACAAGGTGGAGTGGTTTGTTTTGTAGTTGTAGTTTTTTCTGAAAACCCCAAGCCTTGTCGATTTTGAATATGTGATGGTGTAATAGGTTGGGTTATACCTTGTTCATTCTTTCCTAATCCTCGTCCTTTATATCCATATTTTAACAAATATCGGGAGCCAAAATCAGAATCATAGGATTGTGGTGTAGGAGCATTTGTTGGTTGTGTCATTGCACAATGTTTAAAGGATCAACATCCATTGGGCAAGTATAGATAAACCCTTGTGGCTGAATTGTAAGCATATGTGTAAGGTGGAGGGAACTGCAGACATTTCATGTATTTAAGGACGTCCCAAAAGTATGTTGTAATTTAAGTCATTTGGCATAACTTGGCATGAAGTAGGTAATGCATGGGGTCCCACGGTGATATTCAGTGTTATCCGCCCCAATACCTTCCATGATGTATTATCAAATCCCCTAATACTCATGTTGGATGGTTCCAAATCAGTAGGTCCAATGCCAAGTAAAGAGAGAGGATATGTTGCAAATGTCAAGTCCTAAGCCATTGTCCATGAGAACTTGTTTTACCATTTTATTGCAAACACATACTTGGATATATAATGGTAAACAACAATTTATAATGACCCTGAGGTGGCAGATCATGTCTTTCAAAAGAGATCTTATGTTCAGTCCATTTGATTGAATTTAAGATGGAGGCCACATACGGGGGCTCCACATTGCTTGGTAATATGGTCATATGTAAGGCATCCGAAAAAACATCTTTGTAATGGACAGATTTATGCAACAAATTCAAAAGTGAAGTATTATCAATGACATCCTTAGATGAATTTGTAACATTGGAAATAGAAGAAGGGTTTTTTCATGCATTCTCTATAATGCTTAGTGGTAACATGTAAAAGCTCATTATAAACATTATGATAATGAGAAGTATGCAAGAATACATTTGCTTTGTTGTTAGATTTTTGACCTCTTTTCTTTAAAATTTTAATTGAGTTAGCCATGCACTATAACACAAGTTATTAGGACATATTGGAAAAGGAAATAAATGTTACATGCATCCATGATTAATTCAATGAAAATATAATTTTAAAATATTTGCAGTTTGTAAATCTGAAATTAGAGAAAAAATAGGGAACCCTAGGTCAATCTAGGGTTTTGGGACCAACGATAGGGTTTACCAAATGTTTAACTCTAAATATAGATATGAGTGGTTATCTAGGGTTAAGGGGTATTAGATGAGTTTTTACACAGGGATGTTAAACTAACCTAATGAATAGGTCAATTAAATAGAAAACTCAAACAAATAATATTTAAAATTTATACAACTGAGATTTGTTAAAAATAGTAAAGTACATCTATTGATAGATGTTGCAATAATAGAGAACAATGATACTTAGCTGGTTTATTGTGTTTATACAGCTCTGATCTGGAACACGCTGGAAGTGGACTAGAAGGTTATCGTGGAATAGTCGTCAGATTCTGAAAATATTCTTTTTGTGGCCTCGAACACTTGCGTCGGATCTAAATAGTTGCGTCAACGCAAGTGTCTAATCTTTACATAGGTGTCCTGTACGAAATACTGCCTTTTGGGTTTTTTGTCGCCTTTCTTTTGATGTATACAAATTGCGTGCACAATCTGTTGCTCTTTGTCAAATGATCAAACCCTAGCTTCTTCACCCCTGGAGTGATTGTAGGAAAAATGGGTTAGTTGGCTCATAGTGTCGAGTTGTCCCAATGACCCCTCTATTAATGGGCATTGCTTACATAGCTAATATTTTGAAGAGGGCCTCATAGTTATGCAGTTCTCCCCTACATATTGGCTTGTTTGTGCACAAAGATGTAGTGTGTGATAAACAAAGACATGCAGCAACCTGGCTTGTAACTTGACAAATATGGCTCATGAATTGTTCTTCAAATGCTTCAGAATTGTGAAAATATTGCTTCTATGACTGATATAGAAACAAGGGATGAATAGGGTAGGTTTGCTCACTTGAATGCTTGATTGAGTGCTTCTTGGTATATTGCCTTGTGAGTTCCTGATATTTGCTAGGTGAGGAATGAATGAGGTTTGATCTTGTATATATACCAATCCCTTTTAGAAATATCTCGTATTAAAGCACTTACGCTGACCCTTATGATACATTTCATTTGCAAATTGGATGACTTTTGGGCATTAGACACTTTGTAAGAAAGCTGGACTCTTGTGTTGATGCAAGTGTCTGTGTGGGATGCAAGTGTGCAGGAAGATAGAAAATAGGTACAGTTCCAAAACTAGCAATGAAGGATAATAATTTGGGTTTACAGATTTTTGCACAATATAGAAGTTATGTTCATTAGAATAACAGTGGTCAGACTAAGAGATAAGCAATTTAGGCACAAAGAGATAATGAATGTGAGCCTTTCAGCAGCGGGCAAGTCTATAACTGAAAGGTATAGTCATGATATATATTTGCCAGGGGTACAAGACTGAGTTATTATATAAATCAGATTTTAGTATCTACAATTTTCAAACAAAATGTTACAAGGGTAAAAAATTGGAATCCACCCTTGAAGAGATGTGTGAAGACTGATTTTGATGGTGTAAGCATTGGGGAATTTGGGCAAAACGGGAACAAGGTGTGTTGCTTGTGACTTGTTGAGTGAAGTTTTCACCTATGCACACCATATGCACATTAGAACAAACAACCAGAATGAGTTTATTAGCTTGGATAAAATTCTTGGAAAAAGTAATATCTCAAAAAATCACCTGTTTAGGGTGAAGGAGACTAATGGGGATGGTAAAAGCCAAGAAGAAAGGATTATGTAATAATGTCTTCTTGGATTCATTAGCCAAAGAAGCAGTAAATGTCACTTAACACTTTCAAAATGTCGCTTTTGGCCATTGTTACTGAGAATAAAATAGGATTGTTTATGGCCTCGTCAACATGGGAATAAGCCTTATGGACATCTCATAAGTTTTCTAGCCAGGTGATGACTTTCATTTTCTACACCAGAACATCAAAAATATTATAAAGGGGAAAAAAGTTGTGGAGTACAGTTCCCCTACAAATTCTCATGATTGAAACCTTTCTATATGGATTCATGCTAGAAGCTTACTCAACTTCACCAAAATTGTTGAGCAACAAGATAAATTATCCTTGTTCAGATCGATTGATTCATGACAGGAGGTGGGATAATCCAATAATTTCAATGGAAGACAATCCTTTCCAAATTAGGGGAAAGCGTGCTTTCTTGTATTCTTGTGTGAAGTGAAAAACTTATTTTGCCAAGAGAAGTAACTTATTTTTAATTGTAAAGGGTGGTGATAGCTCTACTCACATGGAGGCCACTTGTCCTATACAAATGTTGATTCCCGCCCCTTTTAGTGTCCATGTTGGTGTATTCGACATGTGGAATACTTGGTATGTGGGCTGTTGAGAATTGGACAGTTGTTTCCAAGGGCACCACACTTAACCCCAAGTGTGACACGTGCGAGAAGTTTGTGGATGACTGAAGGCGGCGTAAAGCTTTTAAAATGCATTGTAGAATGTGCCCCCCTCACCTCAAACACACTATGATGATGCACATTTATGGCATTCGCTTTGTCAGGAAAGTGGGAAGTCACATCCATTTGGCCCTCACATACCCCAAGCTGTGATGGTCTTTATTGATGCCGGCTGCATAGGATGTGTGCCACTTCATCCTTGTCACCTTGCTGCACCTATATATAGCTTGTGCAGGCTCTTGTAAACTTATTTTGCTTTTGCTTCTAAGCGTCGGAGTGCTGCTGAATTTGGATCCTAACATACACACTTTCTAATCCCTTGGCCATGTCTGATGTGAGGGGTATTCAGTTCTCTAACACTCCTGTTGAAGTGAAAATAGAGCACACAAATGAGAATGGGATTTTGGAGAACAGGGAGGTGGTGAGGAAGTGCATGATATTGATCCCTTTTAAATTGAAACGAAGTAGTGTGGGCATCATGCTCCACGAGCAGTTGAATGCACACATGGTCGTAGCAGTAGAGGTGCGCTTATGGCTCATCAGTTACGTATGGCGGACGTGGAGGTCGAGTCAGCTCTAGAGGATAATACTGAAGATAGTCCAGATAGTTCGGTTGATTGGGCTTGCTGTTGTGCTTTTCCTGCTGCAGAAGTTCTTTGAGGGGTTTGGATGGTAGAGATGATGGTGGAATGACCATGAGGATGCTGCACGGTCTTATCAAGGAAATTTAGGGTCGTATTAACACTTTGGAAACTAGGATGGACAGGATTGAACATTCCGTTAACAGCTGCCAGAATTTCCAGCTGAACCACATCCCTGGGATTCACTTGGCTCACTGTGGAACCCATGGGTGCACTTCCCATTGCTAGTTTCTTGCCTCTTCAGAGTGTTATTGTGCTTGATTAGTTTTGGTTGGCCCTTGTTGTTTTTTTTAATACTTATTAATTGGTGTGTATTGACAATTGTTGCTGTAACGGCACACTGATTTTGAAGATGCAAGTTTAGTAGTGGGTTGGGTTATACCTGAGGTACTTCTGGGTTTTTCGATAATACTAATGGGATGATAGTAGCTACTTGGATGCTGTAATTGTGAAAATGTATTTTTGGTTGATATAATTTTTCTTATCCTTTCACAACACACACACACACACACACACACATCCTCACTTTTATTTAGCAAAAAGAACTGTTTTCATCGTATATTAATAAGTTCTGCTGGTACTTTTATATTTTTGCCGGTTCCTTTTGCATAATAATTAATAAGCCTTTGATACAGTGCTTGAGATTATTTTAGCTAACATCGTCTACACCTAGGGTTTTGGATGCTTGTAGAAGGAAAACAACACTTTTGATAACTGGAACTGGTTAGGTGAATCTTTGGAATCAATAAATTATTAAATTGAAAACTACGTTACTTTTGTTAATTTTTGCTCATGCTAAATATTGCATTGAGCAAAAATTACACAAAAAGTAACATATCTGAGGCGTTCTGGTGTTTGTAAATTATTTGAGAAAAGCTCGCTTGGATATTAGCCTCTGTTGGTTATTGATCATCCATACAACTTTTTTGATAAAATACAGATACCTCTGCTGATCTCTTCCTTGGAGAATGCAAAACTTGATTTCCAAGAACATTGTCAACCACCTCTCATCTCAAGATATAATTTTGCAGATCTGAAACTGATTTGATCAATATTGTAGAACGGCGTATATGGCGCTCCATGGAGGAGGGTCAGTTTGAGAACTTACCTGGTAAAGGCAAGCCTCTGGATCTGAATTCAAATCCACATGCAGATCCTGCTGAGGACACATTGTACAGAATACTGTCAAAAAATGGATTTGCTCCAGAATGGGTTGAGCTCAACAAGGAGATTCGCTTTCAAATTGCAGAGTGGCGTAAAGTCCTTAGAAAAGTATGGACAAAGAGATTGACTGATGGTGACGTGAACTGGAAAGAGGATTCAGAAAGATTGCAAGAACTTCTTCGTGATATTAATAACAAGGTTAGCATATTGTGATTTTCCATCCACTATAAATTTGTGTTGTAGTAGCCCAGTTCTTATACTACTGTATCATCTTCATTAGAAGAACTATTAATCTCAGAACATACTTCCCCATCATTTCTTTGATGACACTACAGGCTATAATTTTTGAGTAAAAATGACCATTACCATTGGTGTGTCCTTAAAAAAGGGTTTAATGAAATATTTTGAACTCTAATTTCAAATATTATTGTGGCAGAGATATTAAGTTATGTTTTCCAATTAATATCTTTGACAGGTCTTTCGTTACAACCTTATAGCTCCGTTTGGGCGTCAAATGTTTGGTTTCAAATGGGAGAACGAGATGCAATGGATTGAGCACCCAGATTCATAAGAATTGCAGCGGGTAAGGCATCCAAATTCATAGCTTTGAGATTGCAAGCTGAGCGTAACCACTTTTTGAGAAGTCTACAACTTGATAATATGTAAAGTTCAGGATTGCTTTCTCATTTAGAGGAGATCCGAGATACCTATGTAACTTTATTATAAAAAATGTAATAAAGACGAAGTAACAATCCTTTATTTATTTCTTGTTAGTTTATACAAACAGCATGGCTATTCCGTTTCGACTATTATAATAAAGCATATATTCTTGGGTCCATTTGAAGACTCAATAGTACATTCTGTAAATATTTACAAGCTTTCAGGGGCACAAAAATTGTGTTTTTTAGAAGTAGTGCAGTTATTCTTTCTTGCGACAGAATATATCTGGTGCTAAAAGTGTTTATTACCACATAAATGCTAAATATTGTTTCTGTGAACCTGAATTTTTACTTTGTTATCCGATGGATGCACTATGTTGAAGGACGACTTGCACATTGCAGTTTGTTTATGCCTGCAGTGATGGGTAATATTATAAAGGTCATTTGTTAATAAATGCTGCATTTTTTCCAGAGTCCATATATATATTTTTTGATTTGATAAATTCCCCTTCCAGGGTGGTCTTTGCCTTAGATGCCACAATCGTGGGGCATCTCGTTGTCTGTTGGGGTATTCTGCAGCCAATGACTTGGATGTGGTATTTATAGTTTTACCCAATTTCAACACTTTATCGTATCTCTTGGGGATTTGAAACTGGGTCTTCTCTTTGGAAGCCCCAATATTTTACAAGTTAAGCTCATCCCATTCAATCAGAGTCCATCTTTATTATTCCATATTGTTTGTTACAAGTTATGCTGTTTGGAGTTTTACACTTGTATGGCCTCATATTGTTTTCAATGTATTAATTGAGTATCTAGCATTTCAATACAACTTGAGTGGAAAGGTGCAATTTCCTCTATGATTTTAATCATAAAAAAAGCCAAACAAATAGCACTAAGGTACTGGAAAACTGAAGCTGAAAACTTTTTAAAAATGGAGATGTTTCATGTTTTTGATGTTTTTTGAAGGACTTTGTTTCTCAAATACTCATTAGAATACAGTTAATACTCAGTGGCATATAATACATTGCATCATCATTTTCCGCTAAGTTCTTATGTTACCAAAATGATGATTCAAAATTCCATCTCTTAGACTAAGACAGACCTCATGAGGAAATGATGATTCAAATTCCATCTCTTAGACTAAGACAGACCTCATGAGTCCAAGGGAGAGTTTGAAGGATCCAACCTATGATGTGGGTTTGATAATCAAATGAAAGACTTTTTTACAAACAAGATGCTTGCAGGCAACTAATGGATATAATCTGAGGTATTCTCCTTTGCTAATTTTTTTTGGGGGTGCTTATAGCACTTGACTAGTTACATTCTACAGGGTCTATGATCCTATCAAATTAGAGTTCAATCGACTATTTTTTCAGGGTTTTTCCAGATCTATTAGTTACCAAAGATGAGAAATTTAGTTCTTTCCAAAAAGGAGCACTTCAGAAAAGTGCTTCTTGGCCTAAATGATATTCTTATATGGGATATTTTGGATTGTTTGTGGTCCAAGACCTTTTACTATTCAACTAACTTGAAAAATGGAATTACCAGATAGAAACCATCCTTGGAGTGGAATGCTCTTTAGCCCAAAGCTCTATCAATTTCTCATGGGCCAAAAGGGACATCCCTTTCTCCCCTCATTATTCAATATTGCAAAATTCTTACATGATGGATAAACATGTTTGAAGTGGCCTAACTAGTAGACTAAGATGAAATATTATATGTGAAGGCCCCAGAGAATGTGATGACAATTTGACATTTTCCTCTAGTGGAACTTTACTTGCAATTCTTCTATTATCTATTGTCACCTCTTGTTAGATGTAGTCCCACATCAAACTTGACATCTTTGTTTTTTTGGTAACTCGAGGGAATCAAGGCCTACCGGCCTAGTACCCAAAGCTGGCTGCTCTAACACAAGGTGGGAGTCCCCTATAGCCCTCGGGGCAATGTGAAGTGGGCTCTCACCCACCATCACAATTTAAGTCAAGAGTCGAACCCATGCCAAGGGCTGCCTCTATAGGCTGCCAGGGCCAAGTGAGCGATAACTTGGGGCCTACATCTTAATTCTTTTAGTTCCTCTGCTTTTAACTATAATTTATCCAACCAAGCATTGGTTGCCAATTCTCACAAACAAGAATAATGTTTATCAAAGTAGTTCAAGAGATGCTTATGTAATTTGTTCAAACATTGTACAGACGATGGTGGAGCCATTCAAAAAGTAAATGTTCATGACTTGTTGGCATCAACAACTAGCACATAGACATAAGGTTCAATGTAATAATGTTCTCATACAGATCTTTTAGATGAGAATGGATGTCCTACCGTCCCATATCTTACCACCTCAATCATTGAAATGGTAAAGAACTTTTTTATGAAGTTTAGAGCAAATACTAGTTGTATGATGTTACATAGTCAAAGTTCAACTAGGGTGAAGTGGAGGGGCACTAGGTGGGTGCATTAGAGGTTGGAGTTACTTCATGGATCTATGTGGTATATGCATGACTAGGTCAAGCATATCCATAATAAATAATGTCATTATAATGTTGTCATAGTCATTCTTGTCAAAAGTGTATTGCTACCTCCTTGTTTTGGCCTATTCACAACTACCTTGGGTCAAATTTGTATTGTCTGAAACATGTAACCTTTTCATGGAACTTTATTGTTACTATAAGGTTTTACCTAAATTTGTAGTTATTTTTAGGGCAAATTTGCCTTATTGTTTTAATCACGATCTTGTGAGACATTTGGAAGATTGACGGACTAGCATATTTCATCATCTTTGTTACTCCCATTGTTTGTAAGATAATTGATACCAATATTACTTTTATCCCAAAGCAAGCATTTGACAGTGGTCTTTTTCACTTATATTTAAGGGAAACTCTCCATATTTCCATAAGTTGATCAATTGATACTCATTTATCCTTGTTGATGCCTTATGGTCAGTGTAAAGGTTGCTTTCTTGATCTCTTCTAGATATAGATGTGCACCTAGCTATAATAGCTCCATTTCGTGGGCTTTGCATGCTTTTCAATCTTGTTTGCTGCTTTGCTTGGTTTTTAATCTTCATTGCAAGTCTTACATGCCCAACATAGATCTTGGGGTACTAACTCCCCAGACTCAAAATTTGCAAATAAAAATAATAAATGTTGAAGATGAACTAACTTATATAAAAAACACCACCTTTGTCCCTGGTATGCGGCGTAAGTTGCATGCGTCAGTCATATTGTTGAAGGAGATATAAATGGAGTGCATTTAGAACCATGTGTGTCATTAAGCAACGAGCCTCCATATTCAAAAGAAAATATGAGAAACTGAGCATTGAGAATTGAAGTTGGAAACCTAAAGTTGTCTGGTAATGGGCCCTCAATCTTATACCATCATGAATAATCTAGGTACGCTTGAGACATGAGAAACACCAAAATAATGATAGATATGAATATAGAATGTAGTTCCCCCCCTTGAGATATGAATGGAGCACATGGATCATGGAGAGACTTATGTGTCGAGATGAAGAAAAAATGCCTTTGCATGGCAATGCTATGAAAAACATATGTAACATCATCATTAGTATATTTTTTCTACACGTGGATGCAAGATATAGTCCAAGTAAAGTCATTGTAACATAGTATATAATAGTCATAGCTTATAATTGAATTTGTCATAACAACGAGTCATTAGTCCACAAAGGTTTAATTGAGGGGTATGAGCAAGGCTAAATATTTTTTCCCAATACATTCACATGTTAGGGATCATGGAAACATATCAAAGCACACAATTTACATGATATGGATAATGGTATGATAACGAAAGCACAATGAAAAATATAATAGATAAATAAGTGTAATGACAAGTAACATAATAGACACATAAGCACATCCGTCATATAAACACATTAAGCACATAAACACATCAATCACACTAGGAACATAAGCATGATGAACATGATAAGCAAACATAGCAAACACATAAACACAATGAACATGTTAAGCAACATAATATAGCAAACACATAAACATGGTGTTAGGTTGTGGAGCTAAAAGCTTCACTGATGCAGACATGGAGGAGGTTGCAGGAGAGTTGCAGAAGTGTCACGGAGACTGGCGTTTGGTCTGGCCAACCGACGTCGGTAGTATTAGACAAGGAAGCAACCGACGTCGGTCATGGATCGGCCGGCGTCGGCGACCCCCAGGCGGACAAGGACCGACGTCGGTCGCCTGTGTGGTTCGACTGCGAGCTAATTACGGGCAGTTAGCTAACGAACCAAGTGTTTGCATGAAGAGATCTATTTTTAGACTGAGAGCTGTGGATCTAATTATTGTAATTAGATGTCTAATTATTGTTTGGATGAGATCTATATAATAGACTCATGGTTGTATTGAAAAAGTGTTCTAGTTTGAGTTGAGCAAAGTTTGCTCCTTCTGTGTGTGAAGTGAGTAAGGGTGTTCCTCTTAGTTCCCTATCAGTGCCAAGCTTGGTACTGGTTGAAGAATCATAAGGACTTGGTGAGGCAAGGACAAGGGTTCTTCAGGTGTGTAGGATCTTGGTCACAGTTGCATGGCCTATATAGAAGATCTACATGGTAAGTAAGATCGTTGATCTGCAGGTGTATGTGTGTGCAAGGTCAAGGTTCACAGGTGAGCCGAACCGTGTTTGATTTGCAGGTGTGCAGGATCATATAGACAGCAACACAACAGGGAGCAATATCAGGTAGGATCTACTTGGAGTACAGGTGTGTACTCGGATAGAGCAAGAGAGGAAGGCAAGGGAGTTCCTTCCATAAGTATGGTCTGTTGAATTGCAGGTTGTTGCAGGTTCATGGGAGATCTACTTGAAGTACGTGGAGTACTTGTTTGAGTGTGTGGAGCACTTGTGGTGTGCGTGGAGCACAGGTGGTGAACACCAACTCTGTATTTGAGTTGGGTGTTGGGACTTGAGAGGGAGAGCTTTGGGGAGAAGATTTACTGTTCACTTGAGGTGTGGGAAACCTCTGTAAGGTGGTGGAGAAGAAGTGGCATCTTCTTTATTGTATTCTTTTCTGTATAAAGTGTTAATACAATTTGTGTATTGTCTCTCATATCATGTGTTATTCTGAATTCTAGTTACTTGGTGAATCTGGTTAATTTCCGCATATTAAGTTGCTTGGTTTGGTAATCAAATTGTGTGCCTCCGGTTTATTTCTCCCAACACATGGGAGTAGTGTGACAATTGTGTAACGTAAAAATCAAGTTAAAAAAAACACTATTTTCTAACATTGGACCATGGTAAACCTATATAGCCATCATGTGGTATAGAAATCCTACATCATAGAGAATTTTAGCCATAAAAAATACTTTGAGTGTGACAAACTTACATCATAAATAGACTACTAGCAATAATAGTATTGGAACATAGTGCAGAAAGATAGGGAAGGAAAAACATGCATACGAACAAAGTTTTTGCACCAATGTTGCCCCAAGTAAGCTTGCCATATCATATAACATGCATAGAACTTGTATGATGTTGTCTAAGAGCTACAAAAGCTTAGCTCCCAAGGTAGAAACGTGATATACCCCCATACTCAAGTGAACAAGGAATTGCCCCCCTATCCACTCTGAAGTTGCAACAATGAATTTGTGACCTCCAAAAGATGTTGCATTTATCTTTCCAATTACATCAAATCCAAATATGTGCACATGTATGTGAACATGTGTTTACTCTTTCTAAAAAAGACAAATTAGACAAGTACAAAATCACTTAAAACAAAGAAACAAATAGTAAGTGAAACTAAAACATATTAACTCTTAGCAAAGCATCTCAAAATAATCTTTATATTTCATAGCATATTGTAAATTATATTCATAACAAAAGAATGGTAAATTAAGGAGCATTAATATTATTGCGTTTCTCATAACATTTGAAATGGTAATATATTTGCAACAATGATTTATGTATAATTCAAGCGAAAAGAAACAATAACAAGCAAGACACTAAATTTGACGAACAAACAAACCAAAACAAGCAAGACAAAAGAAAATATAATGAACCTTTCATGTGGCGGAAAAACACTATTCATGCAACATTATTCACTTTCACTATTCATGGTGATGACAGGGGATGTGGTTTGGCACGACCCATGAAAGATCTTTAACATGTGCTAAAGTTGACATTGACTTCCATTATGAGAGAGGGACAAATTCCATGTGGGGAGCAAAGTTAATGGGTTAAAGCTTGGTCAAAAGGAGTTTCCACTAGTTTTTGGAAGCACATGTAAAGTGGGGAACACCTTTTGAAGATTCCACTTATTGGAGGGGTCCAAACTAAAGTGGTTCACATGGTGGAGGACATTTTACTATTGATGAGTAGTCCTTCCAAGTGTAGGAGGTCGAATATGTTGGCTTTCCTTATTCTTCGTCATTGTAAATTCTATAAATTGATTAATCTCCTTTGTATTTGGTAGGCTAGTTTGGGAAGAAAGCTTGTTTGAAAGCTTTGGGAGCCTCGTTGGCTTGGAATGCCAAGTTTGTAATGTGTTTTGGGATAGCTTGGTAAAGCTTGTTTAATGGCATGCCCTGTTGAGTGTGATGCTTTATTGAAAGCCTATGTAAGTGAAGAGAGATTTTAATGAAAGGATGATGAGTTTATGAGAGAATTATTGATGAGTTATGTGTGTTATGAGAGAATGTGAGGAATATGAATTTGTGAATCCATCTATGTGGTTGAGGTCACATCAAGTGGTATCAAGGCAAGTTCCGATTCCTTGGGTAGAGGATGTGAGAGAGTTCAATGCAGGTATGAGAGAGGCGTTGCAAGAGTTGAATATGTGAGTTAATTGTTTGTGTTTTGCAAGTATGAAGACGGAGAAGAAGAATGGAAGAATGCCGCTAGACAAAGAGTGGATGAAGAAGCTGAAGACATGGGGTAGACTATTGGAGCTGTTGGTAAAGAGAATTGAAGAATTTGAAATAAAAGAAAAGAAGAGATAATGTGGGAGATGTGTGACTCCCTGAAAGCAAAGGTGGCTGCATTAAAGAGAGAGGTAGCCACATGTAAGAGTGAAGAGTGCAACCATGGAGAGTTGCAGATGGAGAAGAAAATTGACGAGACAAAGAAGGTTGTCATGGAGGACAACAAGAAAGTAAAGTTCTCATGTGAGAACAAATCTGATTTTAAAATCAACAAAGAGGAAGAAACTTGTGAGCAGCCCATAGGGGGAGGAGTCCTCATGAAGGAGGATGTAATGTTGTTTTTTTAAAACCAGATGTTGGAGACCCATTATGTGACGATGGGCAAGAGTTTGTAGAATTGACGAGTGAAGAAAATTGCAGCCATGTGGAGTTGGAATGAGAGGAAGATTGCAGCCATGAGGAGTTGCAGATAGAGGTAGAGGAAAGCTGAGAAGATTTGAATGTTTCTTGTGAAGAAACATTGGATGTGGTTGTTGTGCAAGTGGATGCACATGAGAGTGAGATGAAGAGTGACATTGCAACCATGAGAGAGGAGCTGCAAGTGGATATGTTTTGTGTTGTGGATGATCCAATAGGTGGTGGTGGATGGCTAGTGGTGGGTTAGAGCTCACATGGGAAAATGAGATGTGTTGTAGAGCATCTTGGAGGATGAGGTCGGTTTATGATGGTGGGATTCAACCCACATGTGGATCGATTGGTATGGATTAGCCTTTGGCGGAGGAGGATGGTTTCAGATGGGAGGTGTGATCCCATGAAGATGGTTTGTGGTCTTGCAAAGATCATTTTGAGACCAATATGTAGATGCTAGAAGTGGAGGAGGAAAAGGGATATTCTCCAGGTGCATGTGTTGTATCAGAAGGGGATGTTGAGGTCATTACCCCTAGTGATCAAAAGGGTGGTTCTACCACTCACACCCTTTATGTGATCATGAGATAACATTAATTACCTCGGATGTCTGATGTAAGAGCATCCAAGGGTTCGAACAATCATGCATCACCCAAAAATAGAGTGGTGTGCTTTCTTCTTTTGTTCAAAATAAATGGCAAGGATACAATCAGGGCAACTCGTAGGAGTTGAGTTGTTTTCAACCGGAGGAGAATGATGTGGTGGGAAAATACTATTCATGCAATACTATTCACTTTCACTATTTATAGTGATGTGGCAAGTGATGTAGAAAGGTGATGTGGCTTGACATGGCACATGGAAGATCTTTCACATGTGCTTAAGTTGATGTTGACTTCCATTATGAGAGAGGGACGAATTCCTTGTGGGGAGCAAAGTTAATGGGTTTAAGCTTGGTCAAAAGGAGTTTCCACTAGTTTTTGGAAGCACATGTGGAGTGGGAAACACCTTTTGAAGATTCCACTTGTTGGAGGGGTCCAAACTAAAGTGGATCACATGGTGGAGGACATTTTACTATTGATGAATAGTCCTTCCAAGTGTAAAAGGTCGAATTTGTTGGCTTTCCTTAGTCTTTTTCATTGTAATTTCTATAAATTGATTAATCTCCTTTGTATTTGGTAGGCTAGTTTGGGAGGAAAGCTTGTGTGAAAGCTTTGGGAGCCTCCTTGGCTTGGGATGCCAAGTTTGTAATGTGTTTTGGGATAGTTTGGTGAAGCTTGTTTAATGGCATGCATTAAAGGCATGGCCTATTGAGTGTGATGCTTTGTTGAAAACCTATGTAAGTGAAGAGAGATTTTAATGAAAAGATGATGAGTTTATGAGAGAATTATCGATGAGTTATGTATTTTATGAGAGAATATGAGGAATATGGATTTGTGAATCCATATATGTGGTTTAGGCCACATCAACCTTACTCATCTACTCCTCCTACTAGAATACATTTGTTGTGATTGTAATAGAATAGATATTTTCTTAGCATTTAAAAGTCATTATGCATAAACAAAGGAAACAAAATGCAAGATTAAGGAAACAAGGGATCATGTAAGAAACAAACTTAAATAAAAGACTAATATTAAAATAAAAGGCAAGATCATAAAGTAAACAATGTTGGAAAATAATCAAAACATGCAAATTAAAATGGATAAATTGATCATGAGAAAGGTAAAAATATACACAAGCTTATGAAAATGATTATTTTGACAAACTAGATGGAAATTAAATGCACATAAACAAATAAAGAATAAACCAAGGGAAATTAAAACTTGAAAGGTAAACAACACTAATAAATTATTTGAATAAGAAGCACTCGAAAACATGCATAAAATCACAAGACAACAAATCACGAGATAAATTGAAAATCAATGTATATATTTTGAAAGAAATCAAATAATTAATTTAATATGAAGTAAAATACCACTCAACAAGCATTTGAAGAAAATAAGAGAAAACAAGAGATAATGTTGGGAGAAATATAATATTTTGGAGTGATAAACACTTATATAATGGCGTTGAGTCATGCCCAAAGGGGTCAATCTCATCCCTACTTGTCTGTGTTGTAAACTCACTTTTATAATATTATTAATTCTTTAATGTCCACCGTATTTGGATATGCTTTGTTTACTTTTGTGATCATATATATTTTCTTTGGGGTAGACCTCTGAATTTGCACTTTATTCTTTATTATCTTGAACACTATTCTGGAATTTTCAACCTTAGAATATCAATTAATTCTTATTTTGTCTCAGCTTGTTCAAAATTGTCAATGAATTTGCACTCTATTTTTTTTCTTTGATGAATTTATTCTCTTTGAAAATTTACCAAATTTCATGCATTGTTGAAGGAATTGTGTTCATTTTATGTATCAAGTGTTTTCCAAATAGCATATTGTAAGGTCCATTACGAAGCACTATGTGAAATAAGCTTTGAAATTTCTTTGGACCCACTTGAATAGAAAAAATTGTGCAACCTAAAGCATCTTTTTCTTACCATAATAAAATTTAATAGCAGGGTCCATAAAACCAAGGTCATCTTCACAAAATCCAAGGCTATAAATAAATTCATTTGTACAAAAATTCAAGCATTCAACACTATCTATTATCACATCATCTTTTTCTTCACCTCTTTTAGAAGATTTGATAAACCAAGGACCATTGTATGAGCAATCACTTGGAAACTCACAATGGAATACAATTTGGATTGGTACTTTACGCTTTCTATTTGATTCAATTGTACCAAAATGATAGCTCTTGTTTGTCTCACCACTTACATTCACATTTGCATTAATATCTTGTCCATTGTTGTTATTTAGCATAGGGTTTGTAAAGATCTTTAAATGTTGATTTGGAGAAGTTATTGATCTATTTACATTATTTATGCTACTAATTTACCCTTTTATTTTAAATAGACTACTCTCAATGAGATATCGAATCTTATATTTTAATGACATATTTATCTAAGCCTAAAATAATTTCTAATAAAGGATCATCTAAAAAGGAAAATATAGAAGACAATCTAACACGCATAAGATGTCAGTCCACAAAGCGGTATGGGGCTTTAGACAAGGGTTATGTACAAAGGAGGTTGTAAGGGATCTAAAATGGAGTCTATGCACACAACCTCTATGGAGATGGTAACTAAAGGGCTTAAATAGATCTAAGGTGTCATTAGATGCTAAAGCAAGAGTAGATTAAAACAAAGAGGTACCACTAAACACAAGCAAGAACTATAAAGCAATTAAAATGTCATTACATGTTGAAGTAAGAGTTGTACCCAATCTAAATGTTGCAATATTAAGTAAAGTTGCTTCTATGCATAAGCAAAAGCTATGAATAACAAGCATGTAAATTATAACAATGAACTAACAAACATATCTAACCTATACACAAAATGCATGAAACAAATAATATATAACACATACTAAAGTACAAAAGAAAGAGTATAGGGTTATGGATACTTACATTGGCTTGACTTGTTAGCGTATTGATCTCCCCATTGACTTGTACCACTTTGTGAGAGATGCAGTCTGTGAGAGATTGTAGTATTTGAAGTTAAGATGTATATAATAAGACCTAAGTAGACCAAAGTGGGGAACTCCATAGCCTTGGTAGACCTTTTTGGTTCAACTCCTATCCTTGATATCTTCAAAGAATTTGAGCTAACTTGTCTTCCTTTGGTGTAATCTCTTTATCCCTAATTCCTCTTCTTCTTCCTGAGGTGGATTTTCAAGTATGAACATAACATATTGCATGTTTATTCTTGGATAAATGACAATTATTAATATGGACCCAAACTCTAAACTAAAAACTCAGTTTTAACTGATGTCAATGGCTTGACCGACAACACACACACACACACACACACACACACACACACACACACACACACACAATTTTACAAAAACTAGTGCATCATCAACTTGACTAACAATGTCAACTAAAATGAAGAACACTGCAAGATATTATAGGTTGGGTTGATGATGTCGAATAAAGGTGCACAAAGGGAAAAAAAGGGATAGAAGGGGGAACATGAACCTAAGAGGCCAAGATAAGAAGATGTCATGGTGATTTGAAGGTGGTAATAGGTGTTAGAGGTACAAACCACTAAGAGTTGGGGGGGGATGAATTAGTTGTGACAAACAATCCAATTCAATTTCCAAACCCTTCAAACACTTAAGCTTTCAATACAATCATTTATGAAGCATACAAGATGTTTATAGCAAGAACAATGAAGATAATGCAAGATCACACACACAACACAAGATTTACATGGGAAACCCTTTTTGGGAATAAAACCCACTCTCAAGCTTGTAAACACTTGGACTAGTTGTCCTATAAGGTATTGCAAACTAGAGACTGATGAAGTCCTTTTGATTAAGATTTAGTGAAACACCTGTTCCACAAGGAGAACCTACCCCTAAGATGATCAAGTCCCCCTGACCACCTGTTGGTCAAGTCTTTTTCACTCAAAACCTTGATCAAGCCATTTTGACCAAAGGCCTTTAGTGAAACACCTATTTCACAAGGAGCAACTATCCCTAAGGAAGATCAAGTCCTTTAGACCCTCCTATGAAATGAACACCTCTACCTTAGAACTTGTCTTCAACATTTGATGATGGATCTCTAATTTTCTAACCCCTGCACAAACTTTCTCTCTATCTCATACATGCCTCTCACATAGGCATGCCATAATCTCTCTCCTTCACTTAAACTGTCCTCATATGCACACTCAGACCTCTTCGCATATACTCAAACTGTAAGAGCACTATTCTGACACCAAAAATATGATCTACAAGTCATACACATTTTCAAAAAACTATTTTGTTCATCAACACATCCAATAGGCACACTACCTATCCTTTCTTCTTTGCTTTAACACTCACTTTACCCAACAAGCCTTGCACACATATAGAAACCATCTCATTTGGTTTCACTATTTATAGAGCCTTCATGATTAACAACATCTTGGTTGGCCATTAGGCATCCATTAACCCTTAAGGCATCTCTCACATCAAGACACGACTCAAAATAATCTTCATAGGTCGACCATAGCATCTATGGGTCACCCTTAAGCAACTTCACCTTTCAATTAGGCTCTTATAGCTCTTATAGGTCTCACGGAGACCTATTCACCTATTTAGCACTTCATCAAGAAAAATAAGAACACAGGAACACTTTCCAACTCATGGACCCATTCCACATGATCTATAGGTGCCCTTTAAGTTCCAACATCCATCATAACACTCTTCTGCTAACCCCCAATTAGCTCAAACACCTCTCTATACACACAATCATTATAAATAAAAACACAGTTGACTTATAACCCTTTGTTCATACTGCATATGATTGGTCAGACCTTCATAATTCACATAAATTATTCTCATGGAGTTTATAACGTACTCCAATATCTAGTTCACCTTTAAACATCGAGATACCAATAAGTACAACTCAAACACCCTTCTCGGGTTAATTGCATACCATGCATGAACACATTGTTAACTTTGAATCTCAATATATTTGACTGCACACAATTTCAGATCTTCAAATCTATATATCCAAATGCACCTTGGAGTCCTCTACAAATTCACTTTTTACACCATAAGCAAATTCTCTATAGATCGAAAGATATAACACAAAAACTAAGCACTGATTTTTTCCTTGACAAATTTGAATATGTAAATCCAAACGGTCATATTTAAAATTCGGTCACTTAAAATGCATCTCATGCCCTCACATCTTAGATTAATTATGCACTGTCGATATTCTTCGAACTTTGTAGCCATTGCCCAAATGTTAAACTTCAAACACTTGGCATCATCTCGCTTCTTCTTGACATCCTGGTACAAACATGCTCCATCGATCCCCTGTACGTAGCTTGATATTTATATGTGTTTAAACATTGGATAATTTAAACTCATTTCACTCAATATGCATCATTGATCTTGATTAGTACGAACACCTGCTCGCTGTCAGATCTTAGAATTAGCTTGGTCTTTACCTCTGCCTATCGTTAAGTAACTGTCACTCTGACCTCTTTGACTTGTTACATGCCATTAGATCAATCTGTATGATTTCCCATGAATCGTTGGATACTCATTTGGTCTTGATCTTTATCTCTTGCAAAAATGACTTAAGTATGGGAACCATTGCAATTTGCTTGGAAGGCCAACTTTGGACCTCAATGACTTTTGCTACGTTTAGATGCATGATCTAAAATTTGGACCATATGATCTCCTCACATAGGATAATCCAACCATATATCAATCTTCTCTTGAAACCTTTTCTTGTGTAAGATATAATTCCATTAATATGATCACTTAGATTTTTATGCCACAAAACCAACTATGCCTAGAACTGCTTGGAAGGCCAACTTTGCACATGCATATATTTTGATGCATTTCATTGCATGACCTGAAAATTAACACATAACAACTAGGAACAAAAAATAAAAAACTCATATGATCAAATCATTATAAAAATACCACACATGCAAAATATGACTACATCAAAATGCCTACTCAGCGTTTCTTGCCACATGTAAATTTGGCTAAGTATGGGAAAACACTGTCAAACTACCTGGGAGCCCAACTTTGCACACACGTATCTTTGGCTGTGCTTCATCACATGACTTGAGACTTGGACCATATAAAATTGGAAATAATGTGATCACAACCATATGACCAAATCCCCCTGACTCATCTACATGTGGCAATTATGATGTCATCAAACTACCTACTTAGGTTTTATGCCATTAGACCCAAAATATCTAGATGAAAACTATGGACTACCAGATGAATTCCACTTATGCACACAAGATTTATAATCATCATTGAACTCTAATAGAACATCTTGTGCATGCTCAAATCATGATACTCATCCCTGAACATCCTTAACCATGCAAACTCTGAAGATCAACCGAGCCTACTTCATGCATACTAGGATAAACATATTGCACACTTTGTCATTGTCACTTAGACTATTAAGACACTTCATTCACTCACTTGGACACCTCAATTAAATGACATCATTAAAAACTCTCCAACAATCTCCCCCTTTTTCATTGATGTCAACACACATCATATAACTCACCTTCCTTCTCTCTCTTCAAGCACTCTCACAATAAAAACGTTCACCCCATTTGACACAATGACAAAGTGGGAACTAAATAATCTTGGGGACTTTAAAAGACTACCAATAGGAGAATACTATATTATAATGATAGTACAAACTTCCCCTTACCTTGATCCTACCTCTTCTTGCCTTGACAACTTCCTCTTGCAATAAGCCAACACCCTTCTTCGACTAAGCACTGTAACCAATGAAGAAAGAACATACGAAAGCACCAAACTCTAATGTAACTCACCAAAAAATATCTAAGAGGGATTCCCCCTAAGATCTCTGAGCCATTTCACCTCTTGAGCATCTTCAGATCTCCACACACCATGAAGAACCACCATACAGACTTACTAGCCTTCTACCTCAAGCAACCATAAGAACCATCAACAAAAATTCATGCCACTCACCAAATAGGAAACATGCTCTAAACCAACCTAAGAAATCTCCTTGAAACACTCATGCCTTTATCTTTCGGATAAATTGAGCAAAAACATCAAATCATCACACTAGGCTTGTCTAGACCCCTTGTAGCCCTACCTTGAACTTGCAGAGCCCATAAATTTCAGTAGATACATCTTCAAAACCTAAAAATTTATATCTAGATCACTCTCATATGCCCCCTCAAGCACACCAATTTTCATCACCTAGATCCTCCTCTGTAACATACTTTTTTCACAAACCTACTAGCCAATTAGGCCCCCATCTTGACAAAATCATGAATAAAATGAAAACCACAAACCTTCACATCTTTTTGAATCTTGATTTGACAACCCATTTGATCCATTCAACTTATTAATAAACCTAAAACCTCAACTCATAATGCAAATCACTTTTCTAGCATAGTTCAAAACTCTAGAAACTCAAAACAAACAGGGTCAACAAACCTCCTTTTGGTCAACGCCCACCTCTGAAACTTCTTGCTCACCTGGAGATAACCATCACAAACTTATAGACTAATATTTGAGCTTCCATACCTTTGGTAACATTGACTTCCTATAACCTATCTTAGGCATGCTTACCCTTAAGCCAAAACTGAGAAAATCAAGAGCACTCAAAAATATTCAAAAGGCACAAATAGGATAATCAAGACATAAAATCACCTAGAACACATCACAAAGATGTGCACAAACCTTTTTGAGCACCAAACTCTTTTTGAAATTCTATCAATCTCATTATGCCACCTGAAAACACCCATTCTGAACCTGTAGATATTGTATATACAACAAAAAAAGACACCTTATAACATCATTTTGACCTCATCAAGGCAATTATCCCATCTTGACACACCAAATCCAACTGGAAACACTCATCTCTTACCTTTTAGGACCTCCTAAGTAATACCATAACAAAACTTGCTTCTCCATTGAAAGGAGTCTCTTAAGAAGCGTATATAGAGACCTCCTCTACACCACAATGCTCTAAAACAAAGTGAAGCCAGAAGTGGCCCACATCTCGTCAATAACAACTGGAATCGTTTTATAGCTATATTTTCTCCTTAGTCATAACTTTAACAAATTGTTCTTTTTCTACATCACTCACTTTCTCTTCTATGATAGGAAATACAACATTTGGAGCAATTATGGAATCTTGACATACCTTGAACACTAATGTATCTTTTTTTCATTGTAGAACATCACCTTCAGACCTTGACAACACAATAACCAAGATTGAAACTTGCTCACACACAATAGGTTGCTCATTAGCATCCAAACACACCTCACAACTAGTCTCAAGTAGAACCTTGGTCTTCTCCTTGAGCTTGGTCTCTTCATTCACAACATGAGCAAACAATGAGGGCTCTTGACACTCTCCAGATTTTGTAGCATTCTCCACCATAACAAATAGATTACTTGGATCTACAAACTCATCATGACTTATACTTACCACCTTTAGTTTCCATGAGTTAGCTTGCATTCTTTCTTACACTCTAGGAGCCTGATTAAACCTATTCTATCTTGTAGGTCTTCACTTGTGGAATCTAGCAATGTGACCTCTTTGTTGATAGTTGAAGCACACTATACCTCTTGTAAGAAGCTTATCTTGCCTTTCTTGATTAAAAAAAATCTTGAAATATGTCCATTCTTTTGAAAATTAAAACACACTACTCTTTTTGAAGAGGACTCACCTTTTTATTGATGACCCCCATCATAGTTCCATGTAAACTCATTTCTAACATGTCTCTTGCATTGTCTAGCGCTATGCCCAAACTACTTACATGTGTAACAATAGCCGTTGAAAATTGGATACCTCATGGCATTTGGCTGTCTAACTTAATTTGTCTTCGTTCTGCCAGCACCTTCATTCCTTATCTGATGATTTATCTTTAAAGTTAGATTGTTCTTATTCACATTAGTCTTCATCTTGTATTGAGTTGCATTCTCTGGTTCTTCTTTGTATCCAAGACTAGTTCTATCACTTGCATGAGTTTGATTATTCATATTATTGTCTAGATCACTTGAGCTCTTTTCAAATCTCACAAATGACTTTACCTTACTAGATGTCTTCTCTAACTCAGATTTTAAAGACTCATTTTCAAAAACATACCTTGAACATTTGTCTTCTTTAGCTTTCAAGATTGTAGATAAGATTTCCAATTGACAACTGATATGCTTGACTATATCTTCATGCTCCTTTGTGTCTTCATCCATTCTTGCTTCATACACATTGAATTTCTCCCATAGTCCTTGATTTGTGACTTCATCTTCTTGTTAATCTTCTTCTCAATCTTCAGTTCTTCAAGGGCATTCTTCAACTCAATCTCACAGTCCACCTCATTGTCATCATCATCTAAATCACTCCAAGTAGACTCCTTTTGATGTGAACAACTTCCTTTCTCAACCATGATGAGGGATTCATCTTCAACATGACCATCATCTTTATGATCCTACTTTGAGTCACTAACTTCACGCTCATCTGATGAGCTGCAATCTTCTTTGGTATAGAGACTCTTCTTGTCCTTGAAGTACTTGTTGTCAAACCTTCTAAAACCCTTTTTAATTTTATCATACCTAAATAATCTCTTGCCATCATCATGACTTTGATCATGCTCTTCATCATCATTCTTCTTATACTTATGAGGGCACTTATTAGCAAAATGTCATCCCTCTCCACAATTCAAGCATTTGAGGGGTAGTTTACCCTTATACTTTCCTGAACCTATTTTCAATTTACTTGAAATCAAAGCAATTAGTTCATCCTCATCTATATCAAAATTGTCATCATCCTTGGGTTTCTTGCCTTGGAACTTCTTCTTTGTCTTCATTTTAGTCTTGAAATATACTTCCTTTTTTGGTGGTATATCATCATTTACTCTCATCTCATAAGTATTAAGGGTGCCATGCAATTGATCCATCTTCAACTGAGTAAGATCATGACTTTATTCTATAAAAAATACTTTTGGATCAAACTTGAGGGATAAAGACCTTAATACTTTTTGAACTATAGTAGTCTCTTCAAGGTTCTCTCCAAGGCCTCTCATGATTTTCACAATCTCATCAACTCTCTACAAAAAGGATGCCACATAATCTTCTTCTTTCATCTTGAGACTTTTAAATTGCCTTCTGTGAGTCTGAAACTTAGCAAACTTGACCTTTGAATCTCCTTCATAAATGATCTGCATTTTATCCCATATCTCTTTTAGCATATTTACAATGGATTACCTTGGTGAACTCAGTATCTGTAAGACCACAAGAGATGGCATTCATTGCCTTAGAATTATTCTCAAACAACTTCTTGTTTGCAGTACTAGATAAAAGAGTAGTAGGAGCAACATAACCATCCACAATAGGTTGCCATACATCAAACCCTAGATACATATTGTATGTCCTCATCCTTGCAATCCAAAAAGTATAATTGGATCCATTGAATATCGGTTCTTTTTTGGTAGAGAAACTTCCTTGCATTTGATGACTAACCATATTGTACCTTAGATCACCTTCAAGGTCAAGCCTTTACTAAAGGGCCTACTCTAAAACCAATTGTTAGAGGTACAAGCCACTAAGAGGGGGGAGGGGGAATCAGTGGTGGAAAACAATCCAATTCAATTTCCAAACCCTTCAAACACTTAAGCTTTCTATTCAATCATTCATGAAGCATACAAGATGTTTATAGCAAGAACAATGAAGATAATGCAAGATCACACACACAACACAAGATCTACATGAGAAACCCTCTTTGGGAATAAAACCCAATCTCAAGCTTGCAAACACTTGGACTACTTGTCCTATAAGGTATTACAAGCTAGAGACTGATCAACTCCTTTTGACTAGGATTTAGTGAAACACCTGTTCCACAAGGAGCACCATCCGCTAAGATAATCAAGTCCTCCTGACCACTTGTTGGTCTCAAGTCTTTTTGACCCAAAACCTTGATCAAGTCCTTTTGACTAAAGGCCTTTAGTGAAACACCTATTTCAAAAGGAGCAATTACCCCTAAGGAAGATCAAGTCCTTTAGAGCCTCCTATGAAATGAACATCTCCACCTTAGAACTGATTGCTTCAAAACTTGATGATGGGTCTCAAATTTTCTAACGCCTACACAAACTTCCTCTCTATCTCATATAGGCCTCTCACATAGGCATGCCACAATATCTCTCCTTCTTCACTCAAACTATCTTCAGATGCACACTAAGACCTCTTTGCATATCCTCAAACTGCAAGAGCACTATTCTGACATCAAAAATATGACCTAAAGGTTATACATATAGTCAACAAACTATTCTTCTTATCAACTCATCCAATAAGCACACTACCTATCCTTTCTTATTTGCTTCAACACTCACTTTACCTAACAAGCCTTGCACACATCTATAAACCATCTCATTTGGTTTCACTATTTATAGAGCCTTCATGATTATCAACATCTTGGTCAGCCATTAGGCATGACTTAACCCTTAAGACATCTCTCACATCAAGACATGGCTCAAAACAATCTTCATAAGTCAACCATAACATTTATGGGTCACCCTTAAGCAATTACACCTTTCAATTAGGCCCTTGTAGCTCTTATAGGTCTCATGGAGACCTATTGACCCATTTATAACTTCATCAATTAAACTAAGAACACATGAACACTTTTCAACTCATGGACCTATGCCACATGGTCTATAAGTCACCTTTAAGTTCCAACATCCATCATATCACTCTTTTGCTAACCCCCAATTAACTCAAACACCTCTTTGTACACATAGTCATTATGAACGAAAACACAATCAACTTATAACCCTTTATTCATACTACATATGATTGGTCAAAGCTTCATAATTCACATAGATGGTCCTCATGGAGTCTACAACATACTCCAATATCTAGTTCACCTTTAAACATTGAGATACCAATAAACATAGCTCAAATCCCTTCTCAAGTTACTTGCAAAACATGCACGAACACATAGTCAACTTTGAATGTAAATATCTTTGACTCTATAAAATTTTAGATCTTCAAATATATATTTATAGATGCACCTTGGAGTCCTCTACAAATTCACTTTTTACACCATGAATACATTCAACATAGATTGAAAGATATAACACAAAAACTAAGCACTAATTTTTTCCTTCACAAATTTGAATATTTAAATCCAAACGGTCACAGTTAAAATTCGGTCACTTCAAATACATCTTGTGCCCTCACATCTTAGATTAATTACACACTGTTGCTCTTCTTCAAATTTTAACTCATAGTGCACCACTGCCCAAATGTTAAACTTTGAACACTTGGCATCATCTCGCTTCTTCTTGACATCCTAGAACAAACACACTCCATCGATTTCTTATACGTATCTCGATATTTATCTATGTTTAAACATTGGATAATTTGAACTCATTTTTCTCAATATGCATTGTTGATCTTGATTAGTACGAACACTCGTTCATCGTTGATCTTAGAAGTAACTTGGTCTTTACCTCTGCCTATCATTAATCAACTGTTACTTTGACCTCTTTGAATCAATATGCATCGTTAGATCAATCTGTATGATCTCCTATAAACCATAGGATCTTCATTTGGTCTTGATATTTATCTCTTGTAAAAATGATTATGAGAATCATTACAATCTGCCTGGAAGGCCAACTTTGGACCTGAATGACTTTTGTTGCATATAGATGCATGATCTAAAATTTGGAACATATGATCTCCTCACATAGGAGAATCCAACCAAATATCAATATTCTCCTGAAACCTTTGCTCATGCAATATATAATTCCATTAATATGCTTACTTAGATTTTTTTCCCACAGAGCCAACTATGCCTAGAACTACCCGGAAGGCTAACTTTGCACATGCATATCTTTGGATGCGCTTCATCGCATGACCTAAAACTTAGTGCATAGTAACTAATCACAAAAATTAATAAACCCATATGATCAACTAATTTTTAAACCACCACATGTATGAAATATGACTACATTAAAATGCCTACTTAACTTTTCTTTCCACATGCAAATTTGGATATGGGAAAACACTGTCAAACTGCTTGGGAGCCCAACTTTCCACACACATTTCTTTGGCTACAATTCATCGTATGACTTGAGACTTGGAAAATATAAATTTTGGAATAATGTGATCATAACCATGTGACCAAATCTCCATGACTCATCTACATGTGGTAATTATGATGTCATCAAATTGCCTACTCAGGTTTTCTGCCATTGGACCCAAAATGTCTAGATGAAAACTATGGACTTCCAGTTGAATTCCACTTAAACACAAGCTCTATAATCATCCTTGACCTCTGATAGAACCTCTTACACATGCTCAAATCATCATACTCATCCCTAAACATCCTTAACCATGCAAACTCTGAAGATCAACCAAGCCTACTTCAAGCATACTAGGATAAGCATATTGCACACTTTGTCATTGTCATTTAGACTATCAAGACACTTCATCCACTCACCTAGACACCTTCATGACATCACTATGACATCATTGAAAATTCTCCAACAATAGGAGTAATAATGAATGATAATATTTCACAAAGTGCCATGAGTCAGTCTCACCCCACCTGCCCACCCCTGCCCTCTCTGTTTTGATTCCATTTTACTTCTTGGGATGTACACTAAGGGAGATTAATGCAATAATGATTCCTAAAAATAAAGTTTGAGTAAGTAAAAATAAGGTTTTTAGACAATACACCTATTTTTTGAATGCCCTTGAACTCTATGATAATAAAAAAAATACATTTGAATTTGAAAACTTATGGAAAGGATCTTGAGGTATTTAATGGTCTTGAAATTGAGATAACATAATCATATTATTTTCAAGTAATTGCTTCAAAATTTATTGAGGGGCCTTATTGACTCTAGTGAACTATCTTCTTTGCTTTTGTTAGAGTAAGACATTTTTATGAGATGGTTGTTTTATGAGATTGACTATATTTTTAATTGGAAATCCACCATCATTGTTCATATTATTAAAAGGTGACTTGTTTGGAAATTTTAAAGAGGAAAAACAAGCATTGGAACTATACTAAAAAATATTTACATTGAAAACATTAATTTAAAATTTTATAATAGCATGGCCACAAGTTCACCAAAATAAGGACATGTATTGATTTTTTCCATCAATAATTGGAAGTAAACTATAAATAAAGAAGTTTTGAAGTTCACTATTTAGCAACTCATAAGATATCTAGTACCCATTCTTTTAAATCTAAGCACATAATCAATAATATGTTTATTTATACATTTAATAACTTAAGCCAATTTATAAAATGTGACCTTCATGTGAATATTTATTTCAAAGTGAGTAATAAATCATCCACGAGAGTTGTTAAAAAATGCATATATCCACATAGAAGAGCATAAAATCATTCAAGAGCATAATCTTGTATACTTATAGGAAAATTCTTAGTTATACATTTATCATCAAGAGGAAAATCTAAGGAGGCTTAAAAATATCTAATATGGGATGAATGATCCCCTTTTCCATTAAATAATGTAAAATTTAGAGTAACAAAGCTTGGTGGAAAAGAATAAGAAAGAACTTTATGAGTGAAGGATTAAGAACAATATCATTCGAAGTAACTCTCTTATTTAACTTTTGAATTCCTTAAGTGAGGAAATTAATTTTATTTTTCATACTATGAAGAGCATGCATCATGGTAACCATTTTAGGATTTTGGGTGATTGTAGAATGAATAGAGGCATTGGTGGTGGAATAATTTTTTTGTTGGAATGACTAGGAATGTGAGATTTGGTGAGAAGAATTGGAATGCGGGAAAATATTTGTAAGAGGAACTTCAATAAGATTGGTAGGTTGAGTATATATGGGGAGAATGGATGTTGGCAATTAGGTTTTGAAGACACAAAATTTTGAGTAATAAGAGTAAGAGGTAACTAGGAAGTTGGAGGAATAAAATATGACTGTGAGATAACATGATTAGATTGAGCAATGACCACATTATGAAGAAACCCTTGACATGCAACTCATTTTAGGACATTCATCATAATTTTAATTTATTGCATATTATCTAAGAGGAATTTATTAAAATAGATACAAATGGGTCCAAGTGTCTCACTAATGAATTGAGAAGCATTTTCACTACTATAAACATCAACATTGGCTTGAGAATTCAAATGTCCATCATGATCAAAATCATCTTATACATTGTCATTCAATGGCACATTTTGAAACACAATGCTATTTATAAACATAATATTATCATTCACATTCAAAGAAGAAGCTATAACAATTTAAAAATGCATACTTCAAAGGTTCAAACACACTATCAATTTTTAATTTCATTTTAATTATTAGACCTAAATTAGATTTAACCAAAGGATTTTCAAAAAATGTATTGCTTCTTGACTAAGCCTAGCACTTATTGTAATTGGAATCATGGTTCTTCAATTAATTTGGTGGCATAAAATAAATTTAAACACAAAATCAAACTAACCACTCAAGCACAAACAAAATAGGGTTTGAAACTTTTTAACAAATTGGA
This sequence comes from Torreya grandis, assembly GCA_037957365.1. Taxonomy (NCBI): domain Eukaryota; kingdom Viridiplantae; phylum Streptophyta; class Pinopsida; order Cupressales; family Taxaceae; genus Torreya; species Torreya grandis. The sequence goes on from JARHVA010001054.1 coordinate 681,882, forward strand.
AAAGACCTAGGATTTGGAATCAATCACAATTGAGAAGACAAAGAAACACATTTAGATTGAAGAGAATGCACAATAATTCAACCCTAGGAGGCACAAGGTTTATCCTAAAATGAAACTCTATGAAGTGTAAAATAATAAATTTTGAGGAATTTGCATCAAATTTTTTGACGCAAAGGTGATGCAAAAATGAAGCAACTAAGCATTTTTAGTTGTGTGAAGTTTACACCACCTTTGCACCAGATTTACACTACATTTTCACGACCCAAAAATGTTTTTAGCATGGTATTAGTGCCAACTATAATTTAAATAAAATAAAATAATATAATAATAATATTAAAAATAAAAATTGCATGAATTTCACATTACTTACTAAATTAAAAAACACGTGTTTGAAATGGGCCAAGATTTAACAAATGTTTTTGGAAGCCGGTGAATAGACATAAGCCATATGATTGTCGCTTCGAAGCAAAACTTATAGCCACAAATAATACAAACAATTTTAGGTTAAGAAGGTGAGCAAAGAAAGACATAACCGATCCACCATGTTGTTCTAAACTTTCAAAGTGAACTTCTATAAATGGATGAGATTGACTATGGAGTGCAAAAAACATGAATGAATCCACTCAACAAAAAAAATGAAAGATAAAATTAAAAAAACTATAAAAAATTAACTTAAGCCAACATTTGTAATTTAAAAAAAATTATTTAGGATTTGAATTTAAAGATGATAGAATTAGCTTGAACGATTTGATATTTATGGGAACTTAGAAAAAACTATGTAGGTCATTGCAGTTTTCTGAGAACCCATTTCCTTTTCATTTTCTTTGAATTGAAATCTTCAATTTTTGCACCCATGGAAGTCACAAGAGGCTCTCCACTTGGTAGCAACGCTGGATGCATTGCATCTCTATCGTGTGTTTATTGTAGTTAAATTTTGTCATAAAAAATCTACTACACAATTCAAGTTAATTTTCATTGATATAATTGTTTTATGTCTTGTAATGCTTTATATGATTTTGTTTGGAGATTAATCTTTATTTGGGTATGTTAAATATACCAAAGTTAGGTATTTTTTATTATGTGAATTTTTAATTCGCATATTCTAGATTTATGAGGTGTCACATATATTTTATTCTTTTTGAAGGGAATCTTGGAGTTTCATGTTATATGTAACTCTTTCTACATTTGTTACACACTTCCCCCTCACCTCATAGAGACTAATGACACTAGACACACACTAAAAGGTTGTACAAAGTTATGATGGAGTTTATTATTAACTCATTTTAGCTCACTATCTCTATTGAAAATAGGGCTTTCCGATAGATAGCCCCATTTCTGGATTTCGCACTCCGCCGACTCTAATCGGACATATGGGCGAGTGCCAACTCTCTCCACTATCATTCTACATCTTGAGACACTTAATTTCTCATTTCTTAAAGGTCATTTTTATTTCTTATTATCTCATTTCTTCTCCTCTATTCATGAAGATTGTAATTTGAACAATATTGTTTTAAACTTTCCTTCTTAATGCATATGGAGTTTTCTTATGTTGATCTAGTTTCCTTACTTATCACTTTGTGTCTCACATTCTCATGGCATGGTTTAATTTTGAGATGATATTTTACCTTATACAATTTCATTTGTTTATAATTTCAACTTTATCTGCATAGATCACATCGTTTATTCTTTCGTTAATTTTAATGTTGAATTTTGAGTTTTTTGTAAGTTATTGGGTGGAGAAAAACAAAAAATATATTATTTTTTTGACATTTTTTTGGATTTAATCTTTAACCCATGCTGCTATTTTTTTGGCTCATTGAATGCTATGGACAACATATTTACTTAAATTTTATGCTGATAGTCAGTTTAGCTGTATAGTACTACATGGTATTGGCATTTCAGTGCATTCTAACATGATAAATGAGTAGTCAACTTTTCCCTTTAACATCTTATTATGGTGTGATAGTTTGATACTAGTCTGTTTATTAACTTCATATACCACTTTTTAGTGTCTTAATCTATGTAATGCTTTTTATCCCAGTATATTACCTTCATAATAATATTTTAGCAGCTTATTCCTTTGGTATTGCATGTCTATTTTCTCTTTGTGGCATTTTTGGAATATTTTTCAGTTTTGGCATGGTAAAAAGTGTGTTTACTTTATTCCTCCTTTGTGGCATTTTGATGCCTTGAATTTCATTTTACTCCTAAGGTGTCTTGCCTAGTTTATGGGATTTCGATTTGATTTTTGCTTTGACAAGTGGTACATGATTTTGTTTGCTATAATCCAAATTTCTTATCTTTATTCTCTTTTAGCCGTATTTACATTCATATTAGGTCAAAATCAAATAATATTATAATGCCCTTCATATAAAAACTTGGCATTTTTGATAATTTAAATCTAATATTTTTAATACTTTTAATATAAACGTTATGTTTATTTGACATTAGTTGGAGCTTTTGATAGGAATTAAATCTTCATGTGAGATAAAAATTCAAGTTGTAACTTGTTTCTTCAGTTGTGTTAATCATATTTTTAAATTATTACTATTCCATAACTTTTACATTAGCATTGTTTGTAGATTTTAAAAATAGTAAGCAAAAAATTGATTTTAATGATAATGAAATATATGCTTTAAAGTGTCAATTTGAATGTCAACAAATGTCTATTAATGTTTTACAAAAATCATATAATGAGAAATTAAAGAATATGCATAATTTGATTGACACTCTTAAAGAAAAGATTGCATATTTTGATCATTTTCAAGCCTCTAATATTGATACTCCATACGATTTAAATTTTCATTCTAGAAAAGAATGCATTTTTTTGTAAAATCATTTTTTTAAACTCTAGTTTAAAAATTATGAAATCAATAGGTTATACTGGAGGTAGACTTAATAAAACTAAAAATGTCATTTTGAGTCCATTTCATTTGAAATTAATTCAAAAATTTTAAGGCTTGATTTTAATGCTTTTGATGTTAATGTGAATTCATATTGACCCCTCATTGAAGGACATTGCACTATAATGCTTTTCATTATAAGACTTCTTGTGCTCCTACTTTGGTTAGAAAAGTTAAAACTTGTGAACATTATAGTAGACATGGGCCATAATATTACTAAATGTTGTAAATTATATTTGTGTAAATATTGTGGTAAAAAAAATTCATGACCTTTTGTATTGTTGAAAAACATCTAAACCCACTTATTCTAAGATTAAACAAATTTGGACCCCTAATTTTTTTGAATCTTCAATGAACATTGATGTGCCTTCTTTTAATATTTATTAAATTCAATCACATAAGATATCTTTTGTGAAAGGTGAAACTTATTATTTTATCTCACTTTTGATAAATTTCAAACTTCAAATTTCTTATTTTCCTTGCTTTTGTGCTTACTTTTTCTTGTAAGTTATCAAGGAAATATGTATTTGTTGAAGTTAACATATTCATAAAACACTTGTTGCATAATATTTTATTTCTTTCGACACATAGTGGTGATTCTTAAATATATTGAAGGTAATATTTGAATATAGTTATCTTTTTAAATAACTTATTTTGATCATGTAAGATTTATCAATTTGTTATGGAAAATTTCTTTTTGGTCTTATTATATCTACTTTTATTACATTAAATTTCTGTGGATCATATTTTACGACATGACTATTTTCTTAACCCAAATCTTGGTGTAAGCTTTTTTGTTTTTCGGTTACAATGGATCATTTTTATCATCTCCTTTCTGTTGGTATTTAAAGTGGATTGACATTCTTTTCCAAAGAGGATTCTTGGGAGATTGTCAATGATTTCACCTTCATCTTTGAAAGATTCTTGGGGACATTTATAATCTTTTTATTTCTTCTTTCAAAATATTATAATTCCTTTCGAAGGAATTTGTCATCAAGGGGAATATTATGTAATGTTAACTTCCTTATTTGTTTAAGGTTTTCTCCTCTTTTGTAACTCTAAAATAAATATTAAGGGGAATTTTTAGAGTTTAATATTTATTTGGATATATTAAATATACTGTTGTTATGTATTTCTTATTATGTAAATTTTTAATTCACACATTCTAGACTTATGGGATATCACACATCTTTTGTTCCTTTTGAAGGGAATTTTGGAGTTTTATGTCACGTGTAACTTCTTCCACACGTGTCACACACTTTTTCCTCACCTCATGGGGTTAAATGACTCTAGACACATACTAAGAAGTTTGTGCAAAGTTATAATGAAATTTATTAGTAACTCTTTTTGGCTCATTATCTCTATTTAAAGAGCTCTCTCTTTTCTCATTATACAACTGAGACACTTGTTCATCTCTTGAAGCTCATTATTATTTCTTATTCTCTCATTTATTTTTCTCTATTTATGAATATTTTAATCCAAATAATATTGTTGTAAACATTCATTTTTAATACATGTGGGTTTTATTTCATATATTCGATTTCCCCACTTATAACTTTGTATCTTTCATTCTCATGGTGTGACTCACTTTTAAGGTGATAGTTTATATTTTATGCATTCATTTTATTATACTTTCAATGTTATTTTCATAGATCCTATTGTTTATTATTTCAAAACTATCACCCAATGGATAGGGAAAATTCCCTTAGGGTAAATTTAAAGGTCAAATCTATAAAGGACAAGCTTAGAAAGCAAACATTAAAGAATGTCTGTTAAATCATATTAAATATTTTTTGTGTAAAGTGATAAAGTGAATAGACAATTAAGTGTGATAAAGCTCTGAGTAGTGTGGTAAGTTTAAGTCTAGCATTAGGTAGCTTTGTAAAGTGCACTTGGTTTTTTCAAATTAATAATTATTATTCAAGTGCAAATTCATGAAAACACTTATTAATGTTTTATTATAAAAATGAAAGTAAATGTGAGATTATAAAAGAGGCTCCACTCAAGTGAAGTTAAGTTGAGCTAAGGTCATGTATGAGTTACAAGTAGTATGTAACTACTTATTCAAGTGTAAGTGTACAAAAGAGGTATTTTACATTGTGAGGTTGTTCGTCTCCTCCCAATTCTAGGATTGAAATTTATGTTTTCTTCATACCATATTTGTATTCCTTAATTATGTGGCCAAAATTTATTTTCAATGTGAAAGGAATCCTTCATTTGTATGTACATTTCTTTCTTAGAAATTTTTATCTGACTGAAATTTGAACAATGGGAGTTGCACCATATCTATATTGAAGACACTAATAAATTTTAAGATTTTACTATTTGAATCTATTTTCCATTCAAAAATATCTAATATATTTCTTATTTTCAATAAAGATGATAAAATCTATGTACATATTTTCTATTTTATTTATTTTTTAGTTGGTTTTCTGTTTATTCCATCAAAGCGTTTCCCATTCCTTCTCATTTTCCTATTTTTTTCTCATTCTCCCATTTCTTTCTTGTTTTGTCCTTTTTGTACTTTTAGGTTAGAAGTATTTAACAACCTCAAAAATATCATATTATACAAGGGAGATTCTCCTCTCAAATGTAGAGGAAAATCACCCATTGCATGATGATTCCTCCAATGTTACAAACTTATGCCACTCCTAATAGGTGAGTCAATAAAATACAAGAAGAAATTTAGTTGCATAAAATATTTCTAGCACTTTTTGGTGAATATGTTGGGGATCTAAGTATATTTTACATTTGATTTCTAATATTTAAATGTGTCGACACATAAATTAAAATTTAATCTAAAATCATGTACTTGTGACCACTATTTTATGTACTTAACTCTATACCTATCTCAAGGCCCCTTTTGATAACTTTCAGATACCTTGTGCACAAAAAATTGACTCTTCTAAGTTGATAAATGACCCATGAGTGTACTACTCCCTATTCCTATCAGCCTTAGGCATAATTTTAATCCTTTCCTAACACTCAACATCATCAAATTTCCCATTGAAATATAACATCGTAGGAGACTATAACACACTGCTCTAGTGTCCGTGGCCCCTCTCTTATCTTCCGACCAAATAATGATTAATTTGAAAAATAAAAAATTATGAAAAGGTTGACCTATGTCCCTAGTGACCACCATTCTAAGGAATTTCAAGGATATAACTATATAAATACATTTCAAATCATTTTGCATATAAGAGGCTTCCACATTGAAAAACACCAAAATCAAAATTGCACATTGAGAGAAAAGTACCTATTTCTCTCAATTTTGATTGGATACAACCCTAGTAGTCTAGATATCAAGTTTGAATACATCTTCTAGGTCACAAATCACCATTAAGACAATCACATTAGTATTACACCAACATCTAACATATTGTACTAGTTATTCACACACCAATGTAGCATGTGAGAACTACATGAAGTTTAACCTCTCTTTAGAGTATTGGTATGTAGGTAGCACTCAACACATAGGGTGTTGAGGTCTCATCCAAATTCAACTGCTGACCCCTTTTTTCTAATTGATTTGCATTGGTATTCACATGTCAAAGAGCTAGAGTTTTTAAATTAAAACTAATCACATAGTGGTCTTTGCAAGTGATTACAAGCTCTCACACCACATACATGCTTTGCACATGAAGATATGAAGAACTTAGATATTCTGACTTTCTCACTGTAAGTGGATAGGAGCATTAATAGAGTGGACATGAGTGCCACCCTTCTAGTGTCATACTCATGGTGTTATTTTCTAGGCCTAGATCCAGTTCATGATCCCTAATTCTAGTCAGTAGACCTCCCTACACAACAGGTTTTAGCTTCTAATTCCTCCCACAACTCTAGTTTCTAGCTAGTCTTTGCTTTCTGTTGCACTTTGATATTTTTAGTGAGTTACTAGAATTGCATAATTTTAAATCAGTGAGTGATTGATGTTGATATATTATTCCCTCTAATTTTGTATAGTATTTTTTTATCTGGGCTTTTATATTATCCCAAATTTGATAAATATATTGGTAAACTCATTTATTGTTCGAATGTTGCCAAACCCTAGCCATAGATGTTACCAAGATTTGTACCCTTATTTTTCTTATTTTCACTTATTATTTTAAGATTTGGTATATTCTATTCTAACAATATTTTTTCAAGTTTTAATTTCATATTATATGGATAAAAAAATATCTTCCTCCTCCTCCTAACCTTCAAGGTTGTGATAACTTGTTTCCTTCTTACTAGGTCTATGCTATCACTATCCCAAGAGGTAAGGTATCCCATTCTACAATACTAAAAAGGGTAACTACCATATCCTTATTCAAACCCCTCCAGCTCCCACATATCCCCTTGATGGTGTATGTATGCATGTTCAATCCAAAACACATAGAATTTATGCTTGTGAAGCTCTAAAGGATCAAATCATAATTATGGGCAAGTTAATAACAAAGTTAAAAAAACAAAATCAAACTTTTAGTGAAAAGATCACATCATTGGAAAATCATATTACATATGCATAGAATTTATAGTATGCTAGTGTTAATCATGTACTTACATCTTCATTTAGCAATATTGTGCATAATAAGATTTCATATCGAATTAAAAAGCTACAACAAAATTAATCTATAATAAGTGTTTCAAAAAGTAGGAAAATGGATAATAAGAGTTTAAGTGAGATTCTAAGTGAAATGATTATAAATAAGTTTATTGGACTAACTTCTCTACATCCTCTAAAGAGATCAAAATATTATTGTGCATATTACAAAATTCATGGGCATCATACAAATCATTGTTTGTCTTTGAATAAAAAAATACAAAAGATAATTGATAGTGGTGATCCTATCATTGATACACCACTTAGACAACCCACTCACCTTTCCTAAAGCACAAGTGACAAATTTAGAATTAATACAAAATAGATACCAAAGGACAATTCAGAGCAAGAAAAGGTTCAAAAGGTATAATTAAAACAAGAAAAGATTCAAAAAGCTAAGTTAGAACAAGCAAGAGTAAAAAAGGCATGAGATGAAAAGGAAAAATTACACAAGCAATGTATCACAAAGACAATGTTAAAAAAATAAGTATGTAAGTTACAAAATCAAAATAAAGGCAAGCAAAAGAGCATTCTTAAAGCAGGGTTTCTAAGAAAAGAGTTTACAAAGAAATAAATGCCTACAAAAGTTAAAGTTTAAAATGTAGTTACAAAGGGCGAAACTTCAAGTCTTTCCTCATATCAAGACCCTTTTACTATCACTGCTCACATAGATGGTAAGAAAATTATAGATGTCAAGGTTAAGGAATATTAGGAAATCATATTTTGTTCTATGTCATTTGTTACATCTCTTGGAAATAAGCATCAACACTTGGATCAAACTAATGCATATATAACATGTATGGGATCAATCAAATTAAGAATTTATTTTGTTTTAAAATAATGTTATCCTACTTTTTTGATCAAAACAAAGGTTGCATATCATTCAAACATGAAGGCAAGGTCACATCCTTTTCCAAATAAAGGACATATCTAGAGCAAGAGAAACAAAAAGTAAGTATAACTTCAGCTAGTAAACCAACAAATATAAGTAATGGAATAACAATAAAGGAAAAGGACATAATACATATTGCAAAACACAAATAAAAAAAGTCCATACCATAGTATGAGGTAGTTTCATCAAAGGTTTCTCGGAATAACATTTTTGTTAAATATATCATCACAAGAGAACAAGAGGCCCAATATATCAATCACTGCATCCTAGACAAGCATGAATAATTGGTATAATAGTGGTAACCATTCTAAAAAAATAAATCAATACTTAGATTTAACATTCAATTTAATTAAGTCAGAAAAACTTAAACTTCTCCATTTGTGAATGGTTACCATTACTCTTCTAGGCACATGGCCCATTGATTGTGATTCCCTTGTAGGACTCATCAGTTACTTTATCTCTTTCACTTTGTACATATTTTTCCATATATATGTAAAAATACAAAAATAGTAAAATATTTCAAAAAATATCAATATTAAGACTTATACATGGTTATATGTAATTTTTCATACATCAGTTCATTTATACATAGTTATTCAATACTGGTTTTAGCTAATTATATATCATATATGCTTTACCAGTATACATGAGTGACTGCAGATTACATAGAACACCATTTCCAAACTCAGTTTTAGGTAATATGACTATTGCATACTCAAAAACTACATTTAGATAGGAATGTTGTGTGGAAAGGAGCACACTGCTTTAGTGTTCCTAACTTTGTTGTTATCCTAGTGAGCTCAGACTATCACCACTTAGTTCCAGACTAACAGAGGCTTCTTAGAACATGTACATTCATCAACTATCTCACCAAGGACATATTATGCATAGGTTTTATCATTATCTAACCACTTATACACTTAGTTATTTATCTATCATTACATATTTTGATATTGATCACTCATTGACATTGTGATATACTATTATCTATCTCATTTATTGAATATACTTAGGTTACAATTTAGCTCTTGTTGATCAAATTACATAATCATGCATGTTTTTCATATTGATTTCCTAGCTTCAACTCTTGTATGTATTCTCTCTTTTCTTTAAGGACATTTGGATATGTAATTTTTGAGTGGATATAACCCTTCCTATCTCTGATTCTATGCGTGTGAGGACGTTTGCTCATGTATGCATGTGTGTATGCTATGTATGTGGACATTTGAACATGTTCTTCTATGTGGGTCTAAGCCTTCATTATTTGCTTATATGCATGTGAGGACATTTTAATATGTCCTTGTATGTGCTTCTATTCAAGTGAGTGCCATTTGAAAATTGCCTTTGTGTGTGGCCCCTTGAACTTATTTTGTATTTATTGTGTGCTTTGCATGTACTATTTGATTGTGTGCATTATGGCCATGACACCTTGCTTGATTTTTTGCTCAAATTTTGATGCCATGATGGACATAATGCATCCACCCAACATTTACAATGCCATAATGGATATCATTCATTCCTCCCTAATTAGTTATTTTCATCATTACATACTTAGTTTGATCATTTGTCTATGTGCCTAAATGTTAACATTTATCTAAACAAGTCTTGTTATGAATGTTTGTTCCTACATGTACATCACATTATTACTATGCTTAGTTTATCTATATGATGATGCCATGCTACTCCATGTTATCATTAATACTCATATTTCAATCATTATGTCATAAAAATCTATCACAACTTTTTATTTTGAGTTAAGTTCTTGCGTAGGCTCGACAATTCACCTCAAAAGAGGGGGCAGTCACTTAAGTTTGTATTAGAGACTAGGCCTCCCAAATCAATACTTAGACATATTTTGATAGTGATTACACAATTAACATAATTTCAATCTTATAAAGTACACAAAAATCCATTTTGGATAGAAGCACCATATTATACAAGAGAGCACTACTCTAGTGTCCTTCCCAATGCTATTGTCCAAATAACTAAAAAACATGCATTACTATACTTTCTTGGAATCTCAGTTTACTCAGAATAATATTCAATAATTTTACAATCCTAGTTTATAGAATCTCTCAATTTTGTCTCATATTTTTTCAATTTGGGGGAAATCACACGTGGCTTGTTGTTCTAAGTTAGCACACCAGTTTTCTCATAATCATAATTGATTTATTCAATCTCATAATTTATATGCACTAGATATTAGTTTGGGGGCATGTGCATGGCACATTATTTCTTCATTGCTCAGTTTTGCACCAGTCTTGCAGATGGAATGGTAAATTCATGTCATTCTCCATGCTGTATACTGTATCCAAGGAATCTAAGGGAAAACAAGGTTAAATTCTCTTTATTAGTCCAAATAGATAAAATAAATCAAACAAAGCTATATTTCCAAGCCTATGATCTAGGGGGAGCTAAATAATAAAGTAAAACAAACAATAACTCAAAAGATAAATGTCAAAAACACTTATTTTCCTTGTAAATTTGTAGAACTTTTTAGCATGAGGTTGGATTTGAGCCCAACTTGTGAACAATGGTTCTTTATCAATGGTACTCTTGCATCATTTCCCTTTGTCAACTTGGTCTACGTCCTTTGCAATTGGTCTTGTTTGAAGATTCTCTAAGAGGAATTCAACATTATAACAGTGCATAAGAAATCTTATTGGAAGTGAGGGCGAAGCCTTGTATTTATAAGTTTCAGACTAACCCCAACATAGGTTTAGTTAAGTCTAGGCTAATCATGGGTTAACCTTGGGAGTCTAAATGAAAAAAATAAGGTAATTAATTATGAATTTATGTAGGCATGGCTCAACAGTTCTGATTTTTATGGCACTTATGTTGATATTGTACCATTTTTGACTTTGAGGATGATGATGTCATCATGACCTCATTTCCCTGATATTTGTTGAAATTTGATTTTTGAAAATTGTATTTTCACTAATTCAACATGGAATTTTCACTTAAGTATTTAATCTGATTTTCTTGGTTGGTTAATTATGCTTAGCCTTTTTGTAATTTCAGGAATTGGATTAAATGCACCACTTAATAGGTTAAAAGTGTCAGTTTGCTTGGTCACAACCTGACTAGAGATGAATCTATGAGAGGTTATTATTGCATACATGATAATACCTCAAATAGGGATGCCCTGACATGATTATGAGCATTGATGTCTGATGTGTAGATGAAATTGGGATGTTTAGGAAATTTCTAGGCTTAATTTATATCATTTTCTAGAAATTGGTCTGATATTTGATTTAGACATAGATGTGGCCAAAATAGAGTGTCTACATATACACTAGATCCATATTATACTTAGAATTTACACCAGTTTTTACACCAATTTTTTACAATAATTATACCTTATTCCATTTACAGTGGTTGGTTTGATATTTGCACTAGTATCTGCACCAAAAATATCTATTGGAATTTCATACAAGGATTCCAAATTACTTCACTAATTTGGGTATATGATGATGGATTCAAGCAAACCTTGAGTTCTTAAGCACACTCACCTATCGATGAGGATTGAGGCATGCAAAGTCTAATTGAAGCTATTTAATGCTAATGAAAATTCTAAGTGTCATACCCTTTACAATCACCAATTTTACACCAATTTTTACACCAGGAAAACAAAATGATTCACATACCCAATCAGGTGTATTCATTCCTTATCATTCTCTAGTTTCTCATCTTTCACTTTTGATATTCATCTTAGGTAAAGACTGATATTACACATGTTTCATTGCATGTTTGCATGGATCACAACTCAACATTGTGGCCTACATCTATAACTCCTCTTCGCATGTAAGTTTAGGTACACACTCTTTTTTCTTTTACTCTAGTACTTTAAATTTGTTGAATTACTAAAACAAAATGGGGGTAAAATGCAGACACAAAAATTAACATTTAAGCTAAAATCATGCACTTCTGACCACTCTTTTACAAACTTAGCTCTAGACATATCTTAGCTCCTCTTTTGATCAATTTCAAACACTTTGCGCATTGAAGACTCACTCTTATAAGCTAATAAATGACCCTTGAGTGCAATCCTCCCTATTCTTATCAACCTTAGGCATATTTTATGCCTGGCCTAACACTTAACATGATCAAATTACCCATTGGAATATAATGCCTTAGGGGACTATAACACACTGCTGTAGTGTCCATGGTCCCTCTCTTGTCTTCCCTCTAAATGATGATTAATTTTCAAAATCAAGAGTTACAGAAAGGTTGACCTATGTCCCTAATGAACCCAATTGAAAGGAATTTTAAGGATATGAATATATAAACACATTTCAAACCATTTTACATAGACGAGACTTTCACATTTAAAAACACTAGAATCATAATTGCATATTGAGAACAAATCGCATATTTCTCCTAATTCTGATTGCATACAACCCTAGTATCCTAGAGCTTAAGTATGAATACATCTTCTAGGTCATAAATCATAATTAAGGTACTTAATCATATCAGTATTTCACTAATATCTAGCACATTACATCAGTTATTCACACACGACATTAGCATGGAAGAACTACACCCCTCTTTAGAATATTGGTATGTAGACAATGCTCAACATATGGGGTGTTGAGTTATCACCCAAATTCAACCACTGACCCCATTTTCCCTTTTGATTTGCATTGGTATTCACATGTCAAAGAGCTAGGGGTTTTAAATGAATTTTTTTCACATACTAGTCATTGCAAACTCCCACACCAGATACAGGTTATGCAAACGAAGATATAAAGAACTCAAAAACCCTAATTTTCTCACTGTAAGTGGATAAGAGCACTATTAGAGTAGAAAAAAGTGCCACCCCTTTAGTTAGCTTCCCATGGCACTATTGTCTTGGCTTAGATCTAGTACCTAATATTTGATTCTAGTCAATAGATCTCCTTGTACATCGAGTTTCAAATTTTGATTCCTCTCACAACTCTGATTTCCAACTAAGTCTTTATTTTCCATTGTACTTTGATATTTTTAGTAAGTTTATAGAACTACATAGATTCAAATCAGTGAGTGCTTGATATTTTTATGTTATTCCCTCTGATTTTGCACATTAGATTATCATCTAGGGTTTTGTATATCCAAAATTTGATAAAACAAAAGGAATGTCCCCTAGAATGGATGTTGGAGACTTTACAAAAGCAAAATACCTAGAGCCCGTCAATTTTTAATTCACCCTATGGCATTGATTATACGCATCCTAGGGGGAAACTGATTTGGTCCTTTTTCTTTGTTAATTTTCTTTGAGCTTGAGGAATAACTTTCCAAAATTTTATGGAAAAGACACTCAAGAATCATATAATCACATTTGATATTTCTCCATGGCATGCAAAATTATTGGAGCTAGTGAAGAAAAAGTCTCTGTGAGACTTTTTGTTGAGACCCTCATTGGACTTGCTATTGATTGGTTCTAACACCTAAAAGATGGATGCATTTTGGATTGGAACACGAGGAAACAAAATTTTTGGATAAATTCAAACTAGTCATGGACGTGTGTCTAAATTCTTACAAGTTTTTCCAAATCCAGAAGAAAGAATAAGAGAAGATGAGAGACTTCATGGCATGCTTCAACAAATTTCTAAGATTTATTCCTCATGCTGAAAAATTGAGCCAACATAATCAAATTTGCCTCTTCATTACTCTTCCACATCTAGAGACCACTTTCATCTTGAAATGAGCAAATTGCATGACACAGAAAATGCACAATAACAAGCCATTGGATTTGAAGATAATATTATGTTGTCCATAATTTAGAAGAAAGATAATGCTCCAAATGATGGACATGCAATAGGGCATGCCATGAAGATTTTTTTTTTGAAAGATGCTCATATTTCACAATAAAAATTCAAGAGAAAAGAAGCAAAATTATTTCTCACTTCACTTGCTTTAATTTCATGGCTCTGGGTGACAATGCATTGTTAGAAGGTGATTTGGTATAAGAATAGGTGAGATATAGTGTTTAAGTATATCATTTTCACTAGGAAGACAACATCCAAGCATCTGACATTTCAATGTGTGAAGAAAAGAGCAAATATTTTCCATTTACCTATGAGAATGGAGATTGTGTTGTATTAATGGGGAAGATTCAATAGTGATAAGCATTCAAGAAAAATAAAGTGAAGCACTTGATATGATACAAGTTGGTGAAGAATTAATTCTAATACCCTTCTTCCAATTTTAGATTTTCAATCCAACCCATAAGATGCATCACAAACAATGGAGGAAAGTAATGAGGAAATCCAACACGTACCTAAACCATGCACTGAAGAACAAAGAATATGTAATGATGTTGGTTTCAAGTATGAATATATTACTTAAGACATGATCCATTATAAACCCCTTTACAAAATAGTTTCAAAATCAACACAAAAGGTGAGATATTAAATCCACTCGAAAAAAAATCTGATTTTTTCAAAGTGATTATTAAAAGATATTTTGGTTCCTAGGAGTTTTTCACAATCCATCTTCAAATCATAAATGGAGTTCTAGTCCCCATCCTTCTTCTTCCAAACTCTCTTTGCACTAAGTACTTTGAAGTGTAGTTTTTCTCCTTTGTATCAATTACCTTGTCTCAAGTTTCTAGAACCCTACAAATTTAACATCCTTTCCCATAAAAGTTCGTATTTATCTGACCCTGTAAATAAAGTTACATAATATCTACCATGCTCATATTCCCTTTACATAAAATTTGTTTTCTTTTCATATTTTTTCATTTATTTGTGTGTTTTTGTTCAATAAATGTAACTTCAAATGAACTCTTATAACCTTTGATCCCTTGAAAAAGTTAGATGCTTGAAACCTACAAAATTACTTTTCCTTCATTGCTCATGCTCTAGTGAGTGTCTTTACCTAAAAATGCATCCCATTTGTGTATGTTGTGCAAAAACTTGAAATTTTTACTTCCCCGATAAATCATTTTACAAAGTGTGGCTTTGGAATTTTTTCCAATTGATGTTCTCTTTAAAAAAATGTAAAACATGTAAGGCATTTTGTGCAGTGGAGTTTGCATGACATCAAAATCTATTTTCAAAAAAAGAGAGGGTAAAAAGACTTTTGACACCACAAAGATCTGCCACTTTATGAAGTGATGGAAATATGGAGTTAATTTGCCAATTTACCAAAAATAAAAATGGTAAAGCAGCTGTATGGATTACCAAGATACCAAAATTGAAATGTCAAAGGAAGACTAAAAATGTACAGAAGTTTTGGGCTAAATTCATACGTTCCTCAAATGGAAAAATAGCTTTTGCATGCCATTTTTGGGTCATTGATGATCATAACGGTGCAGGCACGAATATCAAAAGAAGAAATTATATTTTGTAGAAATAGAAAATCTTCCTATTTTGTTTTCCTTGCTTCTTCTTCACAGTCAGGGGAGGTTGGTACCGAGGAAGATGGCGAAGCGGTTGGTGAGCTTGAAATGAGAATCTTTGGATAAATGGATAGAAATAGGGGACTCGGTGAGGTGTGCAGTAAGTTGGATAATTGATGAGTGAGGAAAAGAGGCAAGCCAAGGCGGCATCTTAATAATTTTAATTGGCACTAATTCCCTTCCTTGTTTTTGTTGTGCGTCATGGCGAGCATTCTCAATCCTTCACAACTTTGAATCGCATAAAGTATGAGATGAAGGTGGCCGTGATCAAAGCAAGAGCACTATATTTTTTTCTTAACTAACTCACTAAATTTCAAGTATGCAGTACTAAATCACCAATTTAAGGTTAAGAGATTGAGGTATCATTTTTGGGTGAGATAAATATCTGATGGGTGTTCAGATTTAAGGTATTTGATCGAATTTTCAATGGGTATTCTATCTAAGGATTGAATAGCTCTTCATCACTCTATATATTAATGATTGGAACCTTAGATAACTTAGTAGAGCTGTTGCTTGGTTTATCTTGTGTATTTTTAATTTTATGAAACTTAAATTAACAACTTTACAAAGTGTATTTGCAAATTTATGAAAATTAAATTGGCAACTTCCAATCAATAAATGGTTAGCTTTGCTATTAGTAACAATAATGTTATTAATTATAATTGTCTACAATTTCTTGCTTTTTTAGTTCGTTATATTTCTTATAACCTAATAAAAAATTGGTATTGAATACAAAAAAATTTTATTCGAGAAATGTATTTTTAGATTGTAACATTGGGACTCTAGTTCTACGATTCTCATTTACATGCAAATTGGTGATCCACATACTATAGAATTTAATACATTTCATATTTTGAGAAACATCCTAAGACTAAATTATTCAATATACATGGAAAGTTTTCAAAACTCATTCTATGTTAAATCTATACATAAGTTCATTAATCTTCTAATAATCCAGTTCTAAAAAACATGTTTCCATAAAACTTGTGAGATTCAATAAATTCTCAACATGATCATAACATATAAAACCCAATTGAAATGTTCCATTTATATTAAAGGTAGATATGAGATTGCTTCAAATTCCATTATATGTGAAATAATTAAAATTAATATTAATAACAAATGTGTACAATATTGCAAAGGTTTCAAATTAGAATTGACACAAAATGAAATTATGAGTATGAAAAGATTTAAAGTAGATCACTAGTAACCCAAATATAACAACCAAGTGAAGTAAATATTGTAACTACCAACTTATTAAACATCAACCTCTAAAATATTCTGAACATTATTCATGAGCGAAAGACCTATACAACTATATAACTATATAACATTAATCTTCTCTAAACTGCCACAATTGCTTAGACCAAACTGTCAAACTTGGATGCACAACTTATCAAACTCTATCTTCCAATGCAATAAATGCTTTTCATAAATAGGAATCTTTCCATCATACTTCATGTTTAGGGCCTTGATAATCTCTACCCTATAGTCATGGACTGAATTTGCGTATACATTGATACTACTGATGGTGATAAATTTTTTTAGTTCTAACTTCTACCACATAAGTGCCATAATTGTACAATGCAACTCCTCATTGTCCATAGTAAATTTATCCAAGACCATGTTATTCTCAACTACTACATGTTCCAACCTCTCAATTTTCATCTTTGAGTTTTGAATAAGTTCAAAGTAAAATTAATTTTCCCTACAAAGAGAATTATTTTTTGCTAGAGCCAATGATAGCCTAACACCCACATGAAATGAATCAAACATATTTACCTCACATCTTGTCATATCGAAATTCTCTTCCACTTCTTCCATGTTTTCACTATACATCTTCTCAATGCCATTCATAGGGAACCCTATAGTAATACACATATACATGAATTAAGATTTGATCAAGAATTGGTAAATTCATGCAAGCAATTCAAAACCATTGGGATAGGTAATTAAAACATGTTGTGAACATGAAATACAAATAATTAAAAAGGAACAATGGCTAGTGTGGAAACAAAATTTTATGTGATGATCAACAATCCAAAACAAAATACAACCCAGATTCAAACTAGATTCTTATAGTAGTATTATGTAAAATATTTGATAATGTGTATGGCTAGAAGTAGTTCAATTTATAAGGACTTTGCATCTATAAGTTATAATATATACACAATTTTTTTTCATATTCTCATACATTACATTTTTAAACTGTGACATTGACATTGCATGACACTGATCAACCAAGATAGAAAAAACTTACTCAACACGTGTTAGAAAGGATTCCTTAAGATATCCAACAAGATAAAAAAGGTAAATAATGCATTTATAATGATCCAATGACATAATGTAACAATATTTATTCATGTTATTCAAGTATGTACATAAGAGTTAGTCATGCTTCATTTCCCACTTGTAGGAAATTATGTAAACATTTTTTTTGCTTTTTTGGAGATTTATTGTTTTAAACTCTAGAAATGAGATACAAGCATAATGTTTTAGTCCCAAAGAGGTGGCAGTGTTCTAAACTTAAAAAAAAAAATTGGAATTTGATAAAATATCATTGCATACAATGGTAAAATATATAAGCTAATTCATGATTAATTATAATGTACAAGCAAGGTTACTTAGGTGGAATATGTGCTTATAAAATAGGGAGTAAGCTATAAACCCACAGTTGATTCTGAGACATTGGGCCAATTTTGGATCAAAAGATGTCACTTAGGTTTATTAAACAAGTATGATCGCTGGGATAATAAGATGAAAATCACCTTGACTACATGAACTACTGCTAGGAGCATCATTCAAATTTTTATTCCCATAAGAGCACTAATGGCTTTGATATCTATGAAGAAATTAAACAACAGTGATAAAATCAAAGAAAGTTGTGCTTCATTAAATTTAATAGTGTGTTAGGTCTTGTTCTTATGATTACGACTTTGGCCAACTCCACAACATTTTTGGATAATCATGACATGATTTCAGAGGCTAAATATGTGGATTTTATGCTAGCCACATTAACTTAAAATTATCCCATGGCCAAGATGAATTCTCAACATATTAATAATATGTGATGCACCACAAAGCTAAATATTTACATAGCTTTAGAGGACAATCATTTGGATAGTATCTAACCATCACGCATGGAACTATTTGGTAGATATCCTACTGATTTGTTTAATATTTATGAAAGGTAATGTAATAAGTTAAAATTAAGACACAATGCAAACTGGAAAATCAATTTTACTTAGGGTTCCTACACTCCCCATTCACTTTTTTCAGTGGCAATGAATCAAAAGTATTAGAATTCAACCTTAAGATCATATGTGCACCAATAATTATATATATATTCAAGTCAAGGCATGCAACTTAATATTAAGTCATCACACAACTCCTATAAAACAAAACCACCTTTGAAGCCTTATACCACAAGTTCAAAAATTTGGTGAAGAATTACATGTGGCTTGTTTAAAGTATCAATACTTTAACCTAGACTAAGAGTGATAATGTAGTTGAACCTGATTCTAAGGTTCCTAATACAACAAGTCCAATGGTCTAAAGACCATGTATTGAGGTTGGATCACAACCTACTTATTATATTCATAAAGGAATCATACTTTTAAGGGATTCAAGGCTTCCCATGAGTTTGCATTCCACAAGATGAGGTGTTTTAGGATGTCATTTGATTGGTCAACAATTCCTTTAGAATCTTCTTCTACAAGAAACCGATCATCAATGAGTGATTTAGCCAAAATTTCACCTATAACTATGATTTTTTGTGTGTTTAACCTTGGAATTCATGAATTGAGCATCAAAGTCTTTCTATCTACTACAAAATCATGTTTACCATATATCACACCATTTCAGGTTAGTCGATATGGTTCTGATCCATATTTGGCTGACATAATGATGACTATAACTCTTAGGGAAGTAGAGGTCCTGCATTCTAGGCTAACAATTAAAGATATGATTTATGTTAATGATGGAGATTCACTAAGAAAAGTTAATAGTAGTGTTGGGAGACATGCCATAAGTATTCCTCCTTACTACACACTATTGGTTGGAAGAAATCAAAACATGAATTTAATGCTAATGTATAGGTTACGGAAAACAACTCATTTGAATGGAAATTCAAACCAATTTCCTTCTATTCTAGCTTGAAAATATGAAGCTTCAACATGTTTCATGAATGAAAGTGGTCAGTTATAATTGGCTAGTCCTAGGCTAGATCACCACCATAAGAGGAATACTTATCATCTCTTTCAGAAAAACAAACTCACAAAAAAGAAAACTACGAGATTAGTTCAATTTAACATTGAAAATATTTTACCTGAATCATGAAAATATCTCACAAATTGATTCGTAGATTCAGAATTTATAAGAAAATATGAAAGGAAAAGCCATATGTAACTCTCATAGCAGTTTTTTTATCTGTACCTCCAACACAATCCATATCATTACTTGAAGTGTTGAAATACATCTCATCCACCCTTTCCTCTTCCTCATGAAAAAGGCATATCACATGACAACTATGTGAGTTGTATAAATAAACATAAACATGAATGAGGCAAGTGGAGGGAAAATATTTAATTCAAATAAATCATCCTTCCCCACAATCATACACATAATCCTCTGGAGCACTTAATCCTCTAATAATGTATTTTCACACATGACATCATAATGATTACATGTGAACATGATTACATTTGAACATACATATGGACATGATTACATGTGAACATACATGTCAACATGATTACATGTGGACATACATGTCAACATGATTACATGTGGACATACATATGGACATGATTACATGTGAACATACAACTCAATATGATTACATGTGAACATACATATAAATATGATTACATGTGAACATACATATCAACATGATTACATATGCACATACATCTAAACATTATTACTTATATATATTATTAAATAATTAATAATCATGGTAATAAATAATAACCTTACTAATAATTAATAATCCAAGTAATCCACAATAGTAGAAATTATTAATCAATGAATTAATACTTGTACTATTCAATAAATAATAATCCATTAATATCCATCACAATAAACAATGACAATGATTAGGGCCTTCATAATCTCTTCCCTTGAAAAGTAGATGAGAGTAAATAATTAGAAATCAAATATTGTAATAAATGCACTTCCTCAAATTCCACTTGACATAGGGCATTCAATGTCTCATTTGTGAAAAGGGATATTAGGGCCAGTTTCATCTAATATATAGAATCTAAACCAGAGAAAGATATGCAATGCAAAAAATGTAAATAGTTCTAAACTAGTAATGAAAAATCCCATTTTCTAGTTCTCATGAGTTGTTAATGACAAGGAGATTATACATTGCTAACATACTTCTTACCAAGTAATTGAGTTTCCACTAGATATACTAGACCTTAAAATGAATTTATTATCATGGAAAGAGGATTTTTTTTAAAAACAACTTGCATATTTTTCTAACTCCTTGTAAATATCTATCAACTATGTCTTCATTTAATTAGTAAATGAAAGAAATCCAATAGACTATTTCAGATGTAGATGATAAGGATAGAAACTCAACAAATACTCATTGAGCACTTTACCTAATAATAATGACTTGATTCATTGATCTTAATTAGAGGGGTTATTTATTGATGAATCTCAATGGGCATGATGGAATTAAAATATACCATTTTTCAATAGTCAAGAAAATAATTGAACAACATCCACTTATAAACCATTTATTTTTATGGGATAATGAATGGATCTCATACTAGTAAAAAAGGGCTCATAATGCTTTTGAAGACACCACCTCCTCTTCACCCGATTCCTAAAATAAATTAGAACATAGAACTAAATCAAGAGAAAATATGGGAGGGTTTAAAAAAAATTAAGTGAACTAAAAATGATGTAAATAGTGCACACCATTGATGATTTCTATATAATGCTCACTGACATGTCAATAATGATATGCCTAAGGGGAAAAATTGCATTTGACCAGACATTGTTTTGGAGTGTGTCTTTGTTAGCCTTAGTGAAGGGAAACTACGAATCTAGGTCCTCATACATGGACTTAAAAATGGTGACAATAAAATAATTTTTAAGGGGCATTGACATAAAATTTCAAGGTTGGACTCACTTAACAAAGAATATGTTATCTTTTTCAGCCATAAGACCTTCGGTGTATAATTAGACATTATAACTACGGTGTAAATCAAAATGGGTGGTGGAGGAAGACTTAAAATTAGAATGAGTGGTGCCAAAAGTCAACCATGGATCCTCCTTATAATGTTTAATTTCATCACTCAACACTATAAAAATATTTGGTTCTCACTTTTCCTCTACCACATTCCTCGACAATGGATAAATAACAAATATTAGAATGACTTAAGTGTTGAAAAGAATTATAATATAATTTTTTTTGGACATAATAATTGAAATTACTTACTTTAATAAACTCATCATCATCATATTTTTTTATTTTTTTCCTTGCAAACCCTCACAAACCCTTTTCCATTTCCTTGACAAGTACTGGCTCAATGTAATGCCATCATCTTCACTGGAATGGGTCTGCAGGTCATATCTATCATTTACTGATGATGGTTGTTGTGGAAATGGAAAATTTGTTATTCATAAACATAGTATAGGATAAATTTACATACATGTGAACTATTCAACACATTACATCTTAATTGGTGATCAAAATTGTCTACACCACACTCTTGCTCCACCCTTATCCTTTCTTGCTCTATTTCTTGAAAATAGTTCCTCAGCCTAATCGAGATATTACTTCTCTATTTAATATTTTTAATAGATTTGTATAAAATCATTTTTTCATTGATTGCTTTTATGGATATCTCACTCAGATTTGAAACTTGAAATACATTATTCTTAGCCATCCAAGATCTTTCCAACATATTTCTCTTACTCAGGCTCTAATTCTTTTATCAATTATTCTATTGGCCTACGTTCAATTTATCTTACCAGGGATACCCTTCCCCTTGGATATTTTTTTACTAGATGACTTAGAGGTCACCTTGGTACATGATACCTTCCATGTATCTTATTTTGGTGAGTCTTGAGTCTCTGTAATGAAAAATATGGATGACCACCCTCATCAGAATATGTGTTGCATGAGTGTATAAAATAATAGTGTAAATATTGCTTATCAATACCCTTGTCAAAATTCTTGTATTAACCCAAAAAAATAAAGTTCAAGAAATAATCATAGTGTTATAATACTAAAAAAATTGATTAAACCAAGACGAATAACCAATTGTCCTTGTAAATAATAAAGTGTACTTAAAAGTTCATGTTCCTCATATGAGATTACGAGGTGTATGGTAGCCAATCACTATCATATTCACCATCAACACCCTCTTAAATTTTTTCGAGATCCATGTCCTCCTAAGAAATTGGCTAATATATGTATGCAAGTGAATAATTATAGTGTTGCATATAAAATAAATAGCATATGTTGGCATGATGATGGAAGAAAGAAGAATAATTACAACAAACTATTACATTCGTGAGAACAAAATCATCATGAATTTTGTTATCATCCTCCTCATCTGCATTCTGTTCCACCTTCTCCTACCACAATGGTCAATTTATACATGTCAATCAAAAAATATATCATTGCATATATAAGACATCTACATATGTACATGTAAGTATGTAAAATTAGAAAGTGGATACACATAAGTCAAAATTTGAATATTATAAACAACTATAATGACAATGATGATTTATATCATTACATATAAAACAGAGATTCTATATGAGCATGATGATGTAAGAAAGAAAAATAATTACATTTTTTTACATTTGTGTGAACAAACTCATCACAAGTTTCATTACCGTCCTCCTCACCCTTTTCCCACTCCACCTCCTAATAAAATGGTCAATATATACATGCCAATCAAAAAATATATAATTACATGTATAATACATCTACATGCATAGATAAAAATATATAAAATCAGGAAGTCGATTCAAAGTGGTCAAGTGTTGAATATTATAAAAAAGTAAAAAGAACATTACATTTAACATGGCTAATAGACAAAATGTCATTAATAATACCTATGTCTACTGTTGACCAAATTTGACTTTTAGGTCAAATTGGGGCACCTTTAGGTAAAAACTTAACTTTTAGGTGTTTTAAGGGTCCAAGACATATGTCACAAGGTGTTTCATAGGTTAATTAATTTCATTTGATGTTATACTAGCCTTGGTCCTTAGTCTTTTTAGCCCTTTTATTCATTTTGGGTCATTTTGAGGTCAAAAAAGTGCATTTAATGACTTATACAAATTTATTGGAAAGTGTGAAGATTAAAAAAGATTATGTCACATACCATGTGTCCCAAGAGGTCTTAATAAATTTACATAACTGAAAGGTGGCATGTTTTTCAAAAGAAAAAGTAGTTTTCTTGAAAAAAAGGAGAGTTTGGCACTTGTACAACTCATTGGGAAGTGTGCCATGTGGGATAAGGTTTTAATATTAATATTCAGCTTCCTTAAATCCATATCAATGCTTAACATGCTCTGGAAGTGCCATTTTTGGCCCAAAACCATTTTGCTCCCTTTTCACCCTACTTGGCAAGCAAAAGTAGTCTTCAGGTTTGTATTTGGTATGGCCAGTAGAGGAGGTTTTAGATAAAATTACATGGAAAGGTTAAATTAAAATAATATAAATTCATTTATATATAAATATTTTGAATAATGGTGGCCTGTGCTTCATGAACCATCCTCATGAAGTTGACTATACTTTCCTGCTTGCTGTTTCATGCACCCTATAGGTTTTGCCTTGGTTTGAAAAATTACGCATGAAAAAATTTATGATTTTGATTATAAATTATTTTTCATTTATAATAAGATTATATCCATGCTTGGTTTCAAGTTTCATGATGTTTGGATGAGTCAAATAGCTCAAAGTTGCAAGAGAAGCAACTTTTTATGTTGCAGGCAGCTTTTCCTCTATTTATAGAATCTTCATGTTTTGATCATGATTATAAGGTTTTGATAGATTCATTTCCATGTATTCCATGTTTTATTTGTTCCCTCATATTTCAAATTCATTCTTCAAATAATTTTCCATGAGTTGGTAGTCATATGCAACATTCATAGGCAGACAACCATTCATGAACATATACAAGTGTCATAAAGGAAGAAAATCATGTTGAAATGGAGGTTTTGAAGTTGGTTATAAGACCATTATAATTAGGGGAAACTATTTGATCAATTTTAAGGAGTCCTGGTCTATTTATGAGGCCTAAACAATGCATATTATCTATTTTCCATTGCTGCTTGTGTATGACAGTGGTCACCTATAGGAAACCTTGATAGAGAGTCGAGGAGTTTGTCTTGGAGCATATAAATAAGTTATGGAAACTTAATTGAGGTAATTACATGTGGTTTTAATCATTATGGATCCATTTGGAATGATAAGTTGGTAGGTTATAGTTGAAAACCACGTTCAAGGAGTCAAAGATTGAGTTTTGGGATCAAGTCCCTAAAAAAGTAAAATAAAGGCCCAGGGGTGTTTTGGGAACATCTCATAACGAGGTTTAAATAACATTTTATACCTCATAATGTGCTTATATTTTATCCTCCATCTAGTGTTGACCAATTTTGGCCCAACAGGCCAAAAAATTGGTCCCCTTTTTTTCCCTACTGTTCTGAGCCAGTACATTTTTGGTTTTGCACAAGTCTTGGAAGTTTCTATGGACTATGCAAGAATTTATACAGGCTCCACAGGCATTTCTATGGACTCTACAGAGATTTCTATAGACTCTGTAGGTCCATTTCTATAGACTCTACAGGCATGGATTTCTATGGACTTAGCAGTGAAGTTTTCTACGGACTCAACAAGCAGAAGGCAAGTTCCAACACTTAGATGCAAAAATGGATCATTCCAAGTGCCCTTGTGGAGGGTAGTTCAGGATTCAAAAGCCCTTGTAGAGGGTAGGGAACACTTTTGAAAGAGGCCATAGAGAAAGCCGCAAAGAGGTAAGTTTTCTTTCAAAAAAAATTTCTAAGGCAAAGGAAATGCCCTTCGGAAGGGTTGTTCCCATTTTTCCCGAAGGGCACTTTCAAGGCATTTTGAATAAGCAAAGGAAGAAATCCTTCAGACTTTTTGTCCGAAGGAATTCTTTCATACAAAAAGTCTGAAGGAATTTGGAAGGGCAACAAAGTCGAAGAAAAGTAAGAAAAGACTAAGGCATTGAACGAATTCTTTTGAACTTTTTGTCTGAAGGAATTACTTCAGACAAAAAGTCCAAAGAAATTCAGAAGGAAGATAGCCGCAGGTAAAGTGGCTGAGAAGAAAACCTGAAAGAAATAAAAGTGGCTGAAATAATCCTTATGGACCTTTTGTCCATGGGAAAATTGTCTGCGGGAAAAGCTGATAGAAAATTCTGAAGGCTAAAGGCAAAGCAACCGAAACAATACTTGCAGACTTTTGTCTATGGGAAAATTGTCTGTAGGAAAAAGTCTGCGGAAAAAAAGCCTGAAGGAGAAACCCGCCAAGGAGCTGAAGAATCCCGAAGGGCAGGTGCCCTTGCAGGGGACTCTCAGCCAAAATGAAGGACATTTTCCAAAAGCTGAAGGGTCACCTTCCCTTTGGGAAGGTGCAAAGAAAGAAGTCTGCAGAAAGTCCAAGGGGTGACAGGCTTGAGGACGTCAAAATAAAGCATGGAAAACTAGCCATTGGGTATTCAAACACAGTGATGGGTGCACGAACGTCAATTTCAAAGCTCATGAAATAGCTGTTGATTTTGAAAAGCCTTAAAGAGGAGCCCAAAGAATGCAACGACCCGCCAAAAGATAGCCCCAGGGGGATGAAGGAGCCATTAAGAAGACAAAGTGCAGGAAAAGACAAAGCAGTCCAAGTGGCAAGGAGATATGAGTTATTTCCAGGTGGTCATCAAATAATGCAAATAGTAAATGACATAGCCTGTCTTCTCCATTTTGCATTTATAAGGGGACAAATTGCGTGAATATCTGGAAATAGCAGTCTGTTTGCAAAAAAGAGGTGCAGCCCATGCTTTCACATTAATGCTTGAACACCAAAGTCAAGATCGGTGATTACACAACATGGTTCTAGCAGGCCTCTTCTAGAAGAATGACATTAGCAACAATGACTTTCTCTTCCTGATGCTCTCAGTGCACATGGGCCAACTTGTCAAAGAAGCACCAAGTTCTTCTTCTCAGGTTTTCTATATATTATAAAACTTCTCATTTGAGAGGGTTCCATCTCTCAGCCTTAAGGCAAAGCTTTGCCCAAAAATCTCTTGGGCTTGTAAGGCAGAACTCTGCCAAATTTTACCTTGAATTAGGAATTAGTATTTTTACCTCTATTTGAGCTTGCACTTTTGTATGTGTCTATGCCTTTGTTCTGTGTTAAGTCATTTTCCTTATGCTTTCACAAGGTGATTTCAAAATGTTCAATGCATTATGAGTTTCTCTTTTGTAGGTTTTCCATAAGTGTTCCTAGAGGAGTGTAGGTGCCTGTGAATAGGCTGCCATAAGTGTGTCTGAGGACATCTCTGGTAGTTTCTTCCTCCCTATATCTCTATGGCCCCCTGACTCACTAATATAGAAGAGTTTCCCACATCAGATGAAGTGTATGGGCGCTTCTTCTTGGTGAAAAGTGTATGGTCAGGCTGGGTGGGTCAACCTTTTTTGGTGTATCACCTTTTTATTTTAGGTTTAGGTTCTGTTTCAGCTTTCTTCTCCCTTTTCATCCCCCCTTTTTCATTTATTTGTTAGCAATAGGAATTTAGGACCTGAAAGATACATCAGAGGGAGCTAGCCCTTATCTAGAGACTCTCCCCCCAAGCTTTGCCAATCCCACAGGCGAGAGGGGAGTTTCCATTGTTGGGTGTGGAAGGTGGGAGCTCGACCTCCTACCCAGGGTGCAATCCATTGCGTCAACATTTTTTGGCACGCCTGGTGGGTCCAACTAAGACAAGTTGTGTCCAAAGAGTTGAAGAATTTTTGGTGTGTTCTTCAACCAACCAGCCTTTGGGGCTTTTGCATCAACACCAATGGTGACTTTGAGTTGAATCAGTTGGTTAAGCAGTCCAGGTGCCATCAAGAAATCACATTTTTGTATGTGTAATACCTTTACACAAAATCATGGGCCTTGTATTCCTTCATATGAATTTAATCAAGCTCATGGTTTTTATGGAATCCCCTCAAGCAGGCCTTCTAGTTGCCCTTCAACCATAAGGGAAGTTGCGCTATAGTTTGAGAAGCAGGTAATGGAGATTGACAGACTGGATGAGCAGTATGGATATCAGCAGGAGCTGATGTACAAAGAGGAGTGCTTGTTCAGGCAAGCTTAGGCCTTGCAATCCATGGAGGAGGAGGTAGAAAAATGGAGGAATCCATTCATGCAAGGTAGATAGCCTTGCACATCCCCTCATATTCTAAAGAAAGCCCCCTCTTGTACACCAAATCCTTTTTATCAGATGGTACTTGCTCATTCTAGCTCATCTAATGCATCAATCGATCCTACCCTTAATCTTGTCTGCCTATCTTTCCAGCACACCTCTCTTCAAATATCTCTTCCTATACATGAGCAGACCCTCTCAAATCTTCCCCAACCTCCTCAAGTCTTTCAACATGATCTCCAAATTCCAAGTTGGAAGAAGGAAAGTCATGAACCAGCCTAGGACCTTGGAGATTCCAATCCCAAGATCATGAGCTGAAAGCAAATAGTAGAATCATGGGGTAGAAAGGAAGAGAAGGAAAAAGGTTTTTCTCAAAACCTTGAAGAAGATGAGGTTGCTCCTGCTCTTGATGATGCTGGTGACCTCCAAGAAAGGCTCTTCCAAGAAGATCTAGCCAGGAGAATTGCAGAGTTGGAGTCTAAAGTGAGATTCCTCAGCTAATGTGTGATGGACCTGTCTGAACACACCCCGTCTACACACCTCCAAGAGAGCTATCAGCCACACCTGATATAGATGAAGTGCTGGCTAAATGGAAAGAGGAGAATCATTCGATTCTAGCTCAAGGGCTGCCTCCTCTTCCACATGGTTTTTTCACTTCACCCCTTCTCAAGGAGGAACCTATTTTGCAAGAGGAAAGTGAGGAGCAGAAGATCCAATCTGCAGCTTTCCAAGAGGCTATTATGAGTGAAAATGAATAATAAATTATCACTGATGCTCCTTGTGAAGACATCATCAGTAATGGAGAAGACTCAGGTCATGTATACATGTAGATGTTTCAGCAATATGAAGAGGAACTTAAGCATGGTGAGCTCTCTTCCCCTTTGTTTGATAAACTTTCTTGTTGATTTGATGAGGAGGACGACTATGATGAGGAGCTTGAGTTGGAAGAGGATCAGATGAATGTCTTTGAATAACTAGAGACTCTGATCTTTGAGTAGGAAAAGGAGAGGCTGGTCTCTCTTGAGGAAAGCCTTGAAGAAGAGGGTTTTAAACAAAAGGGTGATGTTCTGTGGGATGAGCAATTAGTTTGTGATTCTATTTCAGACATCACAATAGTCACCCTTCTTCAAGAAGGCCAAGAGAGAGTATAGGATGAGTTTGATAGGATCTTCAACGAAGCAAAAGGAAACAGGTCAAACCATGATGCATTACAAAGGGATTGTACAGATCAAGGGGCTTATGGTGATGAGCCAACAAAAATTGATTTCTTGGTGAAATGCACCAGCATGGACTAGCATTCAACAAGCTTTTAGGAAAAAGAAGAATACGTATATGTTGGAAGCATGTTTGAATCTAATCCACTCGGATGCAAGCCAATCAATATGGCAGGCAAGAGGAATAAGTCACCAACTCTCCATTTCATTCAGCCACTTGCTTGGCACCATAAGTTTCCTAGCCAGGAAGGGGACTTAAGAAGTTTTCCCTTTGATCCAAGAGGGAGGAAAACATACCTGGTTCTCTATACATAGTAGTTTGCTTTCATTTTATTTTCCTATTTTTCCCAAAGTGCAGTTTGCACAAGTAGTGTTTTTAGCTTTGTGTGTGTTTTCCCTTGTGTCTGGGGTAAAAGGCTTCATGATTGATTCTGGGATCTATCAAGGTAGTTGCTAATTCATTCAAAGCTAAATTCTGACTCTGTGTCCAATGGAATTTAAGGAAACTGGTCTCTAAGCATAGCATGCATGCTTCCCTTGGGAGTCGCCAATTTGTTGACTAATTTTGGCCCAATAGGCCAAAAAATTTGTCCCCTTTTTTTCCCTGCTATTCTGAGCCAATACATTTTTGGTTTTGCACAAGTCTTGGAAGTTTCTATAGACTTTACAGGAATTTATACAAACTCCACAGGCATTTCTATGGACTCTGCAGGTCCATTTCTTTGGACTCTGCAGGCATGGATTTTTATAGACTCAACAGTGAAGTTTTCTACGGACTCAGTAGGTAGAAGGAAAGTTCTGACACTTAGACACAAAAATGGATCATTCCAAGTGCCCTTGCAAAGGACAATTTGGGATTCAAAAGCCCTTGTAGAGGGCAGGGAACACTTTCGAAAGAGGCCATAGAGAAAGCCTTAAAGAGGTAAGTTTTCTTTTGATATTTTTTTGTAAGGCAAAGGAAATGCCCTTCAGAAGGGTCATTCCCATTTTTCCTGAAGGGCACTTTCAAGGTATTTTGAAGAAGCAAAGGAAGAAATCCTTCAGACTTTTTATCTGAAGGAATTCCTTCGGACAAAAAGTCCAAAGGAATTCAAAAGGGCAACAAAGCTGAAGAAAAGCAAGAAAAGACTAAGGCATTGAACAAATTCTTTCTGACTTTTTGTCCGAAGGAATTCCTTCGGACAAAAAGTCCAAATAAATTTGGAAGGAAGATAGCCATAGGTAAAGTGGCTAGGAAGAAAACCTGAAAGAAATCAAAGCGACCGAAACAATCCTTGCAGACCTTTTGTCCGCAAGAAAATTGTCTGCGAGAAAAGCCGACAAAAAATTCTGAAGGCTAAAGGCAAAGTGGCAGAAACAATTCTTGTAGACTTTTATCTGTGGGAAAATTATCCGCAGGAAAAAATCCTGAAGGAGAAACCCGCCAAGGAGTCAAAGGACCCCGAAGGGCAGGTGCCCTTGCAAGGGACTCTCAGCCAAAATGAAGGACATTTTCCAAAAGCTGAAGGGTCACCTTCCCTTTGGGAAGGTGCAAAGAAAGAAGTCCGTAGAAAGCCGAAGAAAGTCCAAGGGGTGACGAGCTTGAGGACGTCAAATCAAGCATGAAAAAATAGCCATTGGGTATTCAAATGTAGTGATGGGTGTGCAAATGTCAATTTCAAGGCTCGTGAAATAGCTGTTGATTTTGAAAAGCCTTAAAGAGGATCCCAAGGAATGCAATGACCCACCAAAAGATAGCCTTGGGGGGCTGAAGGAGCCAGGAAGAAGACAAAGTGCAGGAAAAGACAAAGCAGTCCAAATGGTGAAGAGAGGCGAGTTATTACCAGGTGGTCATCAAACGGTGCAAATAGTAAACGGTGCAGCCTGTCTTCTCCATTTTGAATTTATAAGGGGACAAACCATGTGAATATCTAGAAAGAGCAGTCTATTTGCAAAAAAGAGGTGCGTCCCATTCTTTCACATTAATGCTTGAATGCCAAAGTCAAGATTGACGATTACACAACATGGTTCCAACAGGCCTCTTCTAGAAGAATGACATCAACAATAGTGACTTCCTCTTCCCTATGCTCTCAGCACACATGGGCCAACTTGTCAAAGAAGCACCAAGTTCTTCTTGGGTTTTCTATATATTTTAAAACTTCTCATTTTAGAGGGACCCATCTCTCAGCCTTAAGGCAAATCTCTGCCCAAAAATCTCTCAGGCTTGTAAGGCAGAACTCTGCCAGATTTTACCTTGAATCAAGACTTAGTATTTTTACCTCTATTTGAGCTTGCACTTTTGTATGTGTCTATGCCTTTGTTCTATGTTAAGTCATTTTCCTTATGCTTTCATAGGGTGATTTCAACATGTCCAATGCATTGTGAGTTTCTCTTTTGCAGGTTTGCCATAAGTGTTCCTAGAGGAGTGTAGGTGCCTGTGAATAGGCTACCATAAGTGTGTCTGAGGACGCCTCTGGTAGTTTCTTCCTCCCTATATCTCTACAGCCCCCTAAATCACTGATACAGAAGAGTTTCCCACATCAGATGAAGTGTATGGGTGCTTCTTCTTGGTGAAAAGTGTATGGTCGGGCTGGGTGGGTCAACCTTTTTTGGTGTATCACCTTTTTATTTTAGGTTTAGGTTATGTTTCAGCTTTCTTCTCCCTTTTCATCCCCCCCATTTTTCATTTATTTTTTAGCAGTAGGAATCCAGGACCTAAAAGATACATCAGAGGGAGCTAGCCTTATCTAGAGACTCTCCCCCCAAGCTTTGCCGGTCCCACAGGCGAGAGGGGAGTTTCAATTGTTGCGTGTGGAAGGCAGGAGCTCGGCCTCCTGCCCAGGGTGCAATCCACTATGTCAACATCTAGGACAATGACCTTGCAAGGTTTTTAGGGATGATGAGTAGTGGAGGAGGGTAATTTTGAGGCCTAAAATTGCCTATAAAAACACTGAATACAAGTAGTTCGATCTACAGTTCTGAGTCAAAAGGAGACCTTTATCACCATAAGGTTAAAAGTTAGGCCTTGAAAACATGGAGGAATGTCTCTAAATGATTGGAGGGAGTAATCATGATATAAGATACCATCTTATAGAGGATATGCATTATGTTTCACTTCCTAGACCACTTTTAGTCTGTACACAGGCCTGGTTAGCCACCAACAACGATGGGTCGAAAGATTCACATCACCCATTGAAGTGGATGTAAGTATGAAGACATCAATTTGGGTTAATGGGAGATGATTCCATATAACATAAGAATATTTTACAAAGGAACATGACATAACTTCCAAGTTGAAATCATTACTCATAGGCTCCTTTGGTCAAAATACTCACCTACAATTGTAACTAAGCAAATAATGAACAAAGAGTTGATAATCTTGAGTTGGAATTGTAGGTATATGGGGTGAGTATTCAATAAAAATGGGATGATGAGAAAAAACACCCAATTATGGTCTTTTAGAAACTATTTTTAAGACCTAAACATGCATAGATACCTACAAGTAGGGTCTAAAAAACAAGAAACATAGTCAGTTGACTGTTATGGATTAGAATAGGAAGGCATTACTCATGAGGTGGAATAAAATTAATGTGAGGAAAAAATTAGCCTTGAAACCTTCCAAGAAGGTCTTTTAGCATCCTTTTCAAGGTCTAACTATGAAGGATCACCTACAAGGGTCAATTTTGAGTGGAAAGGCAAAACACAGTAAAAAAGGACACTCAGTCCTCACTAGACAGTTGTAAGGGGAAGTAAAATGAAATGTTGAAGTAAGGAATATATTATGAGACACATAAATAAGGACCATGAGAGTATTTATATGCCTTAATAATATAAATAAATAGAGAAAACTGTTCTCATAACACAAGACAGAGTCCATTAAAGGAAATCCTGCACACAATACTTTTAGAATAGTCTGTTTTGGGTTTTATGAGGGTTAGAGGGTCAAATGACTTAGTATAGGGATGATTTTTAGTGTATAAAATAAAAATAACCTATAAAGTCCCCTAAAATATTCATACTTATCTAGGTAAATAGGGGAGTGCCTTCTATTTTGTCTTAGGCAGAGGGCACTCCCCTCATGCATGAAACTTGCAATCTTTGGAAGATGGGTAAAAGGAGTAACCATAAGCTAAGGAGACCATTAAAAAAGGTTTGGAAAGATGAGATAAACCTAATAAAATCTTAGAAACCAATCACATAGAGAGGAAAATAGATAGGGTGTTAAAAATCCCAAGGTTGCAGTTAAGCCCATTGGGTAGGGTTTGACCTAGAGCCAATTTGATAGACCAATGGCATATCCAAATTTAGTAATTGTTTCTAATGGGAAAAATCATGTCTATGTTATAAAATTAGATGTGTATGAGATATTTTGATGTAGGTAAGCTATTAATAAATTCATTTTAGGCTTTAGGTTACATGTAAGCATATTGAGCATACTTAAGCCTAAAGCCAAATGGATAACCATTTACACTTCTAGCATAAAGTAGGTTTCCTAGCCTATTGTAACATGATTATATGGACATAATAGGTGTGTTAAATCTATAAATATTCATAGGAATCATGAAGAAATCTATTTTGATCTTAGAACTACATCAGGCCTATGAAAGAGGAAAAAGGAGATCAATAGGACAAGTTTGAATACTCATATCTTCTTGGAGGATATGCATGGATGCCAAAAGAGTTTATAGGTGTTATCAAGGGTCTTGAAGGACATGTTTTTGGAATTTTTTTTCAAGTTGGATTTCAGAGCTTTATGAACAAAGCTTAAGAATCAAAATAGGCCTAAAAACCTTACAAACCCTCAGTCAAGACCCGATTGGAGAAATGAAGCTGAAGATGAATTCCAATGGAATAGTTTTCTCATGAAAGTTATCAAAATTTTTAGAGGATTCACTCAAGATCCCTCCCATACTTATGAGTTTTAGGGACTTGTACGAACAAGGTAAAAAATAGGGTATTTTTGACCATTTTATGTGTTTTGAAATATACAAGAGGTTTAAAGAGGTGAAATAGAGTTTGGGGGTAAGATTAGGAATTTTAATAACTTCTTATGGTCATTTAATTCTAATATGAAAATCCTAAGTATCCAAAAATAACTCTCATCTCAGCTAGTCAAAACTGGCATAGTGGGCAAGTTAGTGAGAAGGGTGGAAAACTTCAAGTAGGGTGATTTTAAGGTGTGCCTAATGCTTTTAAGGAAATATAGGGTATTTAAAAAATTTATCCACTACATCCCATAGATTTTGATGGAAAACTAAAGCCAAATTTGAGGCCAAGTGTGCAGGGTGCATGAAAGAGGAATTTTTTTGATTGCAGATGATGATAACTCCTTTTCAAGTGATTCCATATGACCATAACTAAAACCAATGCATGGATAATAATGTATGAAAACCTTACCCTTCATCCAAATCATCATACATATCCCTAATCAGTTTTAGGATGTTTGAACATGGCTAATCATGAAGGTAGTTTTTCTGAGCTAGATTGAGAAGTTTTATGCCACTTTGTAAGAGTTTGATGATTTGGATGGACACTTGGGATTCCTAACCTCGCATGGTTTATCAAATATCATCTTATCTTGCAAAATTAACTAATACTATTAGCTTTACAAGTGTCATTATAACCCTTGGACTTATCTCTTCTCTTCTCTCTCTCAAGTTCTATAAGAACTAGCCATTTTGGCCATTATAACTTATGATGCTCCTTAATATGGTATAGCCCTACTCATTTTAATACCATTTGATCAATAAGACTACTTATTTTTACCTATTCCATTACTTTTCATAGTGTTTTTAATTGGATGATGAATCTTGCCTAGTGAAAACTATGGATTTCTTAGCATGTTGTTTCATTCTTTCACCTATTTGTAACCTCTTCTTGTAGGGCATGCAAAGTGTTTTGGGAAATGTCTAGGTTTGAGTGAGTTATAATATTAAATATTACCATTATAGTCCTTTTTTCTAGTCCTCCTAACCTAAATCATTCATCCATAACCTCATAATGTAACAATGATGTGATAAGATATATATTGGAGAAGTGTATGTTCAGTTTATCCCTTGATTTCATGTGTAACAATCAGCTGGTTGGAAGTCATCATCTTATTTGGTTTATTACCCCATTAGGATAGTTTGACTTTAGTTATCTCTCTCTATTTTCACCCCTATAGTTAGGTGTAGTTGCAATCCAAAGTGGTACATCAAGGGAGCTAGCCCTATCTAGAGATTCATCTCATCCTTAGGCTACCTACAAGCCTAGAGGTGTTTCCATTGTGCCACTTGGATGAGGAGAGATAAGGAATCTCCTCAAAGAGTGAAAATCCATGTGACAATAGTTTTTGGCATGCCTGGTGGGACTCTTATTCCAAGAGGTTGACAGATTTTTGGTGTTGTCTTTCAATAATTATCCTTTGGAGGCATCTATCAAAGCATCAATAGTGACTCCAAAGATATATCAACTGGTTAAGTAGCCCAAGTTATCCTTTGAATATTGTTGGTAACATTTTTATTTTATGTTATTGATTTCAATCAAGTTTTATGGTTAATATTGGTGCTAAGCACTATTTTACACAAGTTGGCGAGACATTTCAAGCTTGTGCCATTTCTTATAAACAAGATCAAGTTATTAATCATCCTTTGTGTGATCCTTACCATTATTTTTATGATACATATCAACTCCCACATGGCCATTATCATCCTTCTCATGATTCTTACTAGTCCTATAGTCAGCTTCCTCAATGTCGTGCTCCCCTTAGTCAACCTAAACACTTCTCAACTCAATCCATTTCTACCTTCAAGAAGACACTCTTAGGATATGAGAAGTACATGTTGGAGGTTGATAGTCTAAGATGATGTGGTCAACAAGTTCCTAATCATATTACTCATAATATTGGAGATGCGTTATAATTTTTCAAAAGAGAGTGGGTACCTATTGAGAGAGCCAATTGGCAAAGGCTCACAAGTGAGATGCTTGATGTGAGTGGCCTAATTTTTTCCTTAGAGGATAGGCTAAGAATTCATGAAAAGCAATCTCACCAGACCTATCATCCTTTGTATCCACTTCCCAAAGTTTCCTATCATCCGTATTTGATCCCTACTCATGATCCCAATCAAGGATATCAAATTCATCCTTTTCCCAATCAGTTGGAAGAGAGAGTTGAAAAGATTTTTTTTAATTTTTGAAGCTAATCTTGATAGGCAGATTGAGTTGGATAATATGCATATGAATCAGTCCATGTTAGTAGCAAAGGAAGTGGAATTCAATCTCTAATTTCCCTCTCACATTATATCCCCACCACCTCAAAAAGATAATTCTAATCCTAATATTCTAAGATGGAATAAGATAGTGGAGTCTTCAAAAAAGAAAAAAGATAGAAGCATTGTTAAGAAGTGTGAAGTTGAGAATGAAATTGATCCTTTGCAAGTCTCTCCCACCCTTCTTCAAGAAGTTTCTTGTGTTCCATGTCAGATCTCATATATTTTTCATACTCATTATGAATCCTATGAACTTAAATAAAGACTTTTCCAAGAGAACCTAGGCAAGCAAATTAAAGAGTTAGAGTCAATAATGAAGTTGTTAAGTCAAGGTGTGATGGAAGGTTTAGACCCAAAAGAAGATCCTATGCCTAAACACACCCCATATAACCTCCCTCAAGATAGTGATCAAGATAAATCAGATGTGAATGAAGTGATTTTCAACTGGAAAGAAGAAAATCAAGTTATTTTATCCTAAGGTCTGCCTCCCATTCCTCAAAATATTTC
The DNA here is from genome assembly GCA_037957365.1 of Torreya grandis. Taxonomy (NCBI): domain Eukaryota; kingdom Viridiplantae; phylum Streptophyta; class Pinopsida; order Cupressales; family Taxaceae; genus Torreya; species Torreya grandis. The sequence continues at coordinate 718,994 of JARHVA010001054.1, forward strand.
AAAAGAATCCCCTGCACTTCACTCTCAATCTAATTTTGGGTTATATGTGCCCCTCCACCAACTAGTTCATCATATACTCACCCCATCACCCTTTTAATTGATGGACATATGGTATGGGAACCTAAAGATGAGTAGTTAGTTTACAAAAAAATATGAACTCTTGCTTGAAGAAATCCTAGTGCCTTGGTAGCCTCATTAGACTAAGTCACATGACTTCAAAATGCCTAGTATTGGAATCACAAAGAAGGAGATTGAAGATATTTCAGCCCTTGAGAACCAAAGTCCTATTGTAGAGGTTGAGATGCAAATTGAGATCCATCAAGAGGTTCTAAATGCTAATAAAGAGGTGGTCTCTTGTGATGAATCTTCAGATTGGGTTGATGAGGAAGAATGTTTTCCTTTTGCCCAAAAAGGAGAAATGGTCATTGATTCTTCAATCACTATGAAAGATACCATGGATAGGCAAGGAAAAGTTATTAATCAACCTTTGGATGACTTGTTTTAAATAATTTGAGTAGGCTATACTCCTCTTCAAGGAAGCTATGATTTGGTCAAAGATGGAGAAGGCATCTTTGACACTCAAGTATGCAAAAAAAAATAACCTTTCAAATCTGTCCTATTAAGAAGCATATACATTTCATGAGGACATGTTTGAAGTCATCAAGATGGGATATCATTATCTCAACCAATTTGGAGGAACACATCAGCTTTTTAAGGATGAAACAAGCTCTTATTGACCTCAATCTTCTAAGGAACAAGAAATCACTCCTCTTGAATCCATGCCTACCAAGAAGATACAAATTGACCATGAAATGAAGAGTGGGAAGCAGTATGAAGTATGTGAACATTTTCAAGAGGAATATATCTACATTGGAGACCTATTTTAGGATTATCTACCTGAGGGGAGATCAAGTGAAGTGCCATGGAATAGGTTTAGTCTATAAAGCATCCAATCCAAGGAGAAACATGCTCAACACTATGAATCTTCTCATGAAGAAGGTGATTCAAGAAATTATCATTTTGATCCTAGAAATGAGGTATGATTAGTTTATAATTGTGCATAATAGGTTGTTTTTTGATTCCCCTAAGTGCCTTGAACACACACATGTGTGTCTTATTAGTATGTTTACTTTGTTTGTGTGTGTCCTTTATTTTTGTGTTTGAGGTAATCAAATGGTATTGTCTTGATCAATGTCTATGGTCAAAGTCATCTTGTTGTGTCTCAGGCTTTAAATGACTCATTAATCCTGATGGACCGATAAGGCTAATGGTATAGTTAATATAACATGCATACTACTTATGAATCACCAATTTGTTGACCAAATTTGACTTTTAAGTCAAATTGGGACACCCCTAGGTAAAAAATTGACTTTTAAGTGTTTTATGGGTCCAATACATATGTCAAAAGGTTTTTTATAGGTTAATTAATGTCATTTGATGTTATAATAGCCTTGGTCCTTTGTATTTTTAGTCCTTTTATTCATTTTGGGTCATTTTGAAGTAAAAATGGTGCATTTAATGACTTGCATGGATTTATTGGGAAGTGTAAAGATCATAAAAGATGATCTCACATCCCATGTGTCCCAAGAGGTCTTAATCAACTAGCATAACTTAAAAGTGGTAGGTTCTTCAAAAAAAAGGAAGTTTTCTTGAGACAAAGGGAGAGTTTCGCACTTGTACAACTCATTTGGAAGTGTGCCATGTGTGAGAAGGTTATAATATGACTATTCAGATTAATTAGATCCATACCATTGCTTGACATGCTTTGAAAGTTCCATTTATGGCCCAAAAATGTTCTACTCCCTTTTCACCCTTTTGGGCAAATAAAAGTAGTATTTAAGTTTTACTTGGTAGGACCAACAAAGAAGGTTTCAGATCAAATAACTTGGAGAGGTTAAATTAAACTTAGATAAATTAATTTACATATAAATAGTTTGAATAATGGTGGCTTTTGTTTCATGAACCATCCTCATGAAGTTGAATATACTTTTTTACTTGTTGTTTCATGCACCCTACAAGGTTTGCCTTGGTTTGAGCAAACAAACCAATTAGTGATTTTGATTAGAAATGATGTTGGATATATCATCAAATTATATCCATTCTTTGTTTCAATTTTCATGATGTATGTATGAGTTAAATAGCTTAAAGTTGTAAGAGAAGCACCTTTTTAAGTTGCAGGTAGTTTTTCCTCTATTTATAGAATCTTCATGTTTTAATCATGATTACAAGGTTGTGATATATTTTTTTCCATGTATTCCATGTTTTATTTGTCCCATCCTCTTTCAAATTCATTCTTAAAAGTATTTTCCATGAGTTGGTAGTCATATGCAACATTCATAGGCAGGCAGCCATTGATGAACATATACAGGTGTCATAAAGGAAGAAACTCATGTTGAAATGGAGGTTTGAAGTTGGTTCCAAGACCATTATAATGAGGATCAACCATTTGGTCAATTAGAAGGAGTCCTGGTTTGTTTATGAGTATTAAACAATGCATATTGTCCATTTTCCATTGCTTCTTATGTATGACAGTGGTAACCTCCAAAAAACTTTGATAGAGAGCTGAGGAGTTTGTCTTGAAGCATAGAAATAAGTGATATAAACTTCCTTGAGGTCATTACATGTGGTTTTTGATCATGATGGATCCATTTGGAATGATAAGTTGGTAGTTTAGAGTTGAAAACCATGTTCAAGGAGTCAAAGATTGAGTTCTAGGATCAAGTCCTTAAAAAAGCAAAATAAAGGCCTAGGGGTGTTTTGAGAACATCACATAATAAGGTTGAAATAACCTTTTCTTCCTCATAATGTGCTTAGATTGTATCCTCCATCTAGGAAAATGACCTTGAAAGGTTTGAAGGGATGATGAACAATGGAGGAGGGTAATTTTGAGGCCTAAAATTGCTTATAAAAACACTGAATACAAGCAGTTTGATCTATAGTTCTGAGTCAAAAGGAGACCTTTGTCACCATAAGGTTAAAAATTAGGCCTTACCACCATGGAGGAATGTATATAAATGATTAGAGGGATTAATCATGATCTAAGAGACCATATTAAAGAGGATATGCATTATGTTTCACTTCCTAGACCACTTTCAGTTTGTATACAGGCCTGGTTAGCCACCTACAACCATGGGTCGAAAGATTCACATCACCCATTAAAGTGGATATAAGTATAAAGACACAAATTTGGGTTAATGGGAGATGATTCCATATACCATAATATTATTTTACAATGGAACATGACACAACTTCCAAGGTGGAATCATCACTCATAGGCTCCTTTGTTCAAAATACTCAACTATAGCTATAACTAAGCTATCAGTGAGCAAAAAATTGATAATCTTGAGTTGGAATTGTAGGAATATGGGGTGATTATGAAATAAAAGTGGGAGTATGAGAAATAACACAAAATTAAGGTATTTTAACAACTATTTTCAATTCCTAAACATGCATAGATACATACAGGGAGGGTCTAAAAAGCAAGAAACACAGTTATTTGACTTCTGTGGATTAAAATAGGAAGGTAGTACTCATTAGGTGGAATAGCATGAATTTGAGGAAACAATTAGTATTTAAACCTTCCAAGGAGATTTTGGATCATCATTTTCAAGGTCGAACTAGGCAAGATCACCTATAGGGGTTAATTTTGAGTGGAAAGGTAGAACATAGTCAAAAAGGATACTCAGTCCTGACTAGACAGTTATAGGGGGAAGTAAAATGGAAGGTTGAAGTAAGGAATAGATGATGGGACACATACATAAGTAAATTTAGATTCTTTATAGGCCTTAATAATATAAATAAATATAGAAAATGGTTCTCATAACACAAGACACAGTCCATTAGAGGAAATCTTGCATACAATACCTTTAGAATAGTTTGTTTTGGGTTTTATAAGGTTGGAGGGTCAAATGACTTAGTAGAGGGATGATTTTTAGTGTAAAAAATAATTAAAACCTGAAATGACACTAAAATATTCATATTTATTTGGGTAAATAGGGGAGTGCCCTTTATTTTATCTCAGACAGAGGGCACTCTCCTCATGCATGAAACCTGCAATCTTTGAAAGATGGGTAAAAGGAGTAAACAAAATATAAGGAGACCCTTAAAAAAGGTATGTAAATATGAGGGAAACCAAATAAAATCTTAGAAACCAATCACAAAGAGAGGAAACCAAATCGGGCGTTAATAACCCCAAGATTGCAGTCAAGCCCATTAGGTAGGGTTTGACCTAGAGCCAATTTTATAGACTAATGACATATCCAAATTTAGTAATGGTTTATAATGGGATAAATCATGTCTGTGGGATAACATTATATGTTTATGAGCAATTTTAATTGAGGGAATATATCAATAAATTCATTTTAGGCTTTAGGTTACAGACAAGACTATTGAGCATACTTAAGCCTAAAGCCAAATGGATAACCATTTACACTTATAGTGTAAATTATATTTATTGGCCTATTAGAGCATGATTATATGGATATAATAGGTGTTTTAAATCTCTCAATATTTATAGGAAGCATGAATAACTCCATTTTGAGCTATGAACTACATCAGGGCTGTAGAAGAGGAAAAAGGAGCTTGATAGGACAAGTTTGAATACTCATATCTTCTTGGAGGATATGCATGGATACAAAAGGAGTTTATATGTATTAGAATGGGTATTAAAGGAAATGTTTAAGGATTTTTTTTTCAAGTTGGATTTCAGAGCTTTATGAACAAAGCTTAAGAATCAAAACATGCCTAAAACCCTTACAAACCCTCAGTCAAGACCCGATTAGAGAAATGAAGTTAGAGATGCATTATAATGGAATAGTTTTCTCATGAAATTTAATGAAACTTGTAGAGGACTCACTCAGGATCCCTCCCATACTTTTGAGTTGTATGGAATTGTATGAACAATGTGAAAATAGGACATTTTAATCATTTTATGTGTTTTTTAGGCTAAAAGAGGTTTCAAGAGGTGAAATAAAGTTTGAGGAGAATATTAGGAATTTTAATAAATAAATATGGTAATTTAATTCTAATAAAAAACTCTTAAGTGTCTAAAAAATATCTCTTATCTTAGTTGTTTAAAACTAGCATAGTGGACAAGCTAGTGAGAAGGGTGGAAAAATTCAAGTGGGGTGATTTTAAGGTGTGCCTAATTATTATAAAGACATGGAGGGTCTTTAAATTTTTCATCCACTCCCTACCATGGATTTTAATGGAAAATTTAATCCAAATTTGAGGCCAAGTTTGCAGGGTGCATGAAGGAGGAGTTTTTTGGACTACAAATGATGATATCTCTTTTCTAGGTAATTTCAGATAACCAAGCCTATAAAAAATGAATGGATAGGCATGTATACAACCCTTAAATTTAATCCTAATCATCATACCTATCACTAATAAATTTTAGGATATTCAAATAGGGCTAATCATAAAGGCAATTTTTCTGAGCCAGAATGAGGAGTTTTATGCCACTTTCTAAGAGTTTGATGACTTGGATGGACACTTAGGCTTATTGATTTTGAATGGTTCATCCCATATTATCTCCTCATGAATAATTAATTTATCCTCTCATCTTGAAAAGTGTCCTTTTAACCTTTGACTTCTCTCTTCTCCTCTCTCTCTCAAGTTCTATAAGAACTAGCCATTTTGGCCATTATAATTTATGCTCCTCCTGAGTATGGTAAAGTCCTGATCATTTATATACCATTTGATCAATAATAATACTAATTTTTACCTCTTACATTACTATACATAGTGTGTTAAATTGGATGATGAATCTTTCTTAGTGAAAACTATGGATTCCTTAACATGTTGTTTCATTCTTTCACCTATTTGCAACATCTTCTTGTAGGGCATGTGAAGTTTTCTAGGAAATGTCCAGGTTTGAGTGAGTTAGTATATTAAATAGTGAAATTAAAGGTTTTTTTCTAGTCCTCTTAGCCTAAGGCATTCATCCATAACCTCATAATGTAACATTGATGTAAGAAGATATAGATTAGAGAAGTGTATGTTTAGTTTGTCCCTTGATTTCATGTGTAACATGCAGCTGGTTGGAAGTTATTATCTTATTTGGTGTATCACCCACATTAGGATAGTTTTATTTTAGTCATCTCTCTCCCTTTTCACCCCCAAAGTTAGGTGTAGTTGCAATCCAAAGTGGTACATTAAGGGAGCTAGCCCTATCTAGAGATTCACCTCATCCTTAGGCTACCCATAAGCCTAGAGGTGTTTTTATTGTGCCACTTGGATGAGGAGAGCTTAATAATCTCATAAAAGGGTGAAAATACATGTGAAAACAATTTTTGGCATGCCCAGTGGGAATATTAGTCCAAGAGGTTGAAATATTTTTGGTGTTATCTTTCAACAATCAACCTTTGGAGGCATCTATCAAAGCATCAATTGTGACTCTGAAGATATATCAGCTGGTCAAGTGGCCCAAGTTATTATTTGAATATTTTTAGTAACATTTTTACTTTGTGTTCTTTATTTTAATGAATTTTCATGGATAATCTTGGTGTTGAGCACTATTTTACACAAGTTGGTGAGACATTTCAAGCTTGTGTTATTCCCTATCAATAAGAGTAAGTTCTTAATCAGCCTTGGTGTGATCCTTACCAGTCTTGTTATGATCCATATCAACTCCCACATGGACATTATCAAAATTCTCACAATTCTTACCAGTCTTATAGTCAGCCTCCTCTATGTCTTGCTCCCCATATTCAACCTAAACACTTCTCAACTCAATCCATTTCCACCTTCAAGAAGACACTCTTGGGATATGAGAAGTACATGTTGGATCTTGATACTCTAAAATGATGTGGAAAATAAGTTCCTAGTCATATTAATCATAAGGTGAGAGATGCATTAGATTTGGTAAAAATAGACTGGGTACCTATTGAGAGAGCCAATTGGGAAAGGCTCAAAAGTGAGATGCTTGATGTGAGTGGACTAGTTTCTTCCTTAGAGGATAGGCTAAGAATTCATGAAAGGAAACCTCACCAAACGTATCAGCCTTAATATCCACTTCCCCAAGTTTCCTATCAGCCATATTTGATACTTACTCATGAGCCCAATCAAGGATATCAAAGTCATCCTTTTCCCAATCAGTTGGAAGAGAAAGTTTAAAAGAAAAATCTTGTTTTTGAAGCTAATCTTGATAGGCAAATTGAGTTGGATAATATGCATATCAATTATTCCATGTTAGTATCATAGGAAGTGGAATTCAAACCTCATTTCCCTCTCACATTGCATCCCCACCACCTTAAAAAGAGACTTATAATCCTAACATTCTAAGCTGCAATAAGATATTGGAGTCATGGGGAAAGAAAGAAGATATAAGCATTGTTAAGGAGTGTGAAGTTGAGAATGAAGTTGATGCTTTGCAAGTCTCTCCCACCCTTCCTCAAGAATATTATTTTGTTTCATTTCAGCCCTGATATATTCCTCATATGCATGATGAATCCTATGAACTTAAAGAAATACTTTTCCAAGATAAACTAGCCAAGAAAATTGAAGAGTTAGAGTCAAGAATGAAGTTGCTAAGTTAAGGTGTGATGGAAGGTTTAGACTCAACAAAAGATACTATGCCTAAACACACCGCATATAACCTCCCTCAAGAGAGTGATCAAGATAAATCAGATGTGAATGAATTTATTTTCAAGTGAAAGGAATAGAACCAAGTTTTTTTAGCCGAAGGTCTGCCTCCTCTTCCTCAAGAGCTTACAAAAGAATCCCCTACACTTTCAATCTGATTTTGAGTTCTATGTGCCACCTCTACCAACTAGTTCATCATGTACTCACCCCATCACCCTTTGCCTTGATGGAATTGTGGTATGGGAACCTAAATATTAGTAGTTAGTTGAAAAAAATTCGTACCTCTTGCTTGAAGAAAGCGTAGTCCCTTGACAACCTCATTGGACTAAGTCACATGACTTCAACATGCCTAGCCTTGGAATCACAAAGAAGGAGATGGAAGATCTTGCAGCACTTGAGAATCAAAGTCATATTGTCTAGGTTGAGATGAAAATTGATATCCCTTAAGAGGTTATAAATGTTAATAAATAGGTGGTCTCTTGTGTTGAATCTTCAGATTGGGTTGATGAGGAATGTTTCCTTTTGCCCAAGAAGGAGAAATGGTCATTGATTCTTCCATCACTATGCAAGATACCATAGATAGGCAAGGATAAGTTATTAATCAGACATTGGATGACTTGTTTGAAATCATTGGATTAGGCTATACTCCTCTTTAAGGAGGCTATGATCTGGTCAAAGATGGAGAAGGTAACTTTGACACTCAAGTAAGTATGCAAAGAAAAAACAACCTTTCAAATCTATCCTTTCAAGAAGAATATACATTTCATGATGACATGTTTGAAGTCATCAAGATGATATATCATCCTCTCAACCAATTAGGAGGAACACATCAGCTCTTAAAGGATGAGATAAGCTCTTATTGGCCTCAATCTTTTAAGGAACATGAAATCACTCCTCTTGAAGCCATGCCTACCAAGAAGATACAAATTGACCATGAAATGAAGAGTGGGAAGTAGTGTGAAGTATGTGAACATGTTCAAGAGGAATATATATAAATTTGAGAATTATTTTAGGATGATCTACTTGAGGGCAGATCAAGTGAAGTGCCAAACAATAGGTTTGGTCTATAAAGCATCCAATCCAAGGAGAAACATGCTTGGCACTATGATTCTTCTCATGAAGAAGGTGATTCAAGAAATTTTCCTTTTGATCCTGGAAAGGAGGTATGCTTAGTTACTGATTATGCAGAATAGGTTGTTTTTTGATTCCCCTAAGTTCCTTGAGCATAAATGTGTGTGTCTTGTTAGTGTGTTTGTTTTGTTGGTGCATGTACTTTGTTTTTGTGTTTGAGGTAATCAAGTGGTCTTGTCTTGATCAAAGCCTATGGTCAAAGTATTTTTGTTGTGTCTTAGACTTAAAATGATTCCCTAAGTCCAATGGATTGATAAGGCTACTGGTCTAGTTAGTATAGCAGACATACTACCCCTATGAGTCACCAATTTGTTGACCAAATTTGACTTTTAGGTCAAATTAGGGTACCCCTAGGTAAAAAAATGATTTTTAGGTGTTTTATGGGTCTAATACATATGTCAAAAGGTGTTTTATAGGTTAATTAATGTCATTTGATGTTATACTAGACTTGGTCCTTAGTCTTTTTAGCCCTTTTATTCATTTTGGGTCATTTTGAGGTCAAAAAAGGTGCATTTAATGAATTATTCAAATTTATTGGGAAGTGTGAAGATTTAAAAATATGATGCCACATCCAATGTGTCCTAAGAGGTCTTAATAAACTGACATAATTTAAAGGTGGTAGGTTCTTCAGAAGAAAAGGTAGTTTTCTTGAGAAAAAAAGAGAGTTTGACACTTGTACGACTCTTTGGGAAGTGTGACACATGGGAGAAGGTTTTAATATGAATATTCAAATTCATTATATCCATCTCAATGATTTACATGTTTTGGAAGTGCCATTTTTGGCCCAAAACCATTATTCTCCCTTTTGACCCTTCTTGACAAGTAAAAGCAGTCTTCAGGTTTGTTTTTGGTACGACTAGCAGAGGAGGTTTAAGATTAAATTCCTTGGAGAGGTTAAATTAAACTCAAATAAATTAATTTAAATATAAATATTTTGAATAATGGTGACCTGTGGTTCATGAATCATCCTCATGACGTTGACTATACTTTTTTGCTTATTGTTTCATGAACCCTATAGGTTTTGCCTTGGTTTGAGAAATCATGTATGAACTAGTTCCTAAGTTTGATTTCAAATGATAGATTTATCATAAGATTATCTCCATGATTTGTTTCAAGTTTCATGATGTTTGGATGAGTCAAATAGCTCAAAATTTCTAGAGAAGCACCGTTCTATGTTGCAGGCAACTTTTCCTCTATTTGCAAAATATTCATGTTTTGATCATGATTCCAAGCTTGTGATAGCTTTGTTTCCTTATATTCCATTTTTTTTGGTCCCATCCTCTTTCAAATTAATTCTTAAAATCATTTTCTAAAAGTTTGTATTCATATGTAACATTCACAAGTAGGCAACCATTGATGAACATATATAGGTGTCATAAAAGAAGAAAATCATGTTGAAATGGAGGTTTTGAAGTTGGTTAAAAATAATGAGGATAAACCATTTGGTAAATTTTAAGGATTCTTAGTCTATTCATGAGGCCTAAATAATGCATATTGTCCATTTTCCATTGCTGCCTGTGTATGACAGTGGTCACCTACAAGAAACCTTGATAGAGAATTGAGGAGTTTGTATTGAAGCATAGAAATAATTGATAAAAACTTCTTTGAGGTCATTACATGTGGTGTTGATAATGATGGATCCATTTGGAATGATATATTGTTAGGTTAGAGTTGAAAACCATGTTCAAGGAGTTAAAGACTGAGTTCTGGGATCAAGTCCCTAAAAAGCAAAACAAAGGCCTAGGGGTGTTTTGGGAACACCAGATAACAAGGTTAAAATAAAATTTTATACCTAATAATGTGCTTATATTTTAGCCTCCACATAGGAAAATGACCTTTAAATGTTTTAAGGGATGATGAGCAATGGAGGAGGGTAATTTTGAGGCTTAAAATTGCCTATAAAAACACTAAACACAGGGAGTTTGATCTATAATTCTAAGTCAAAAGGAGACCTTTATCACCCTAAGGTTAAAAATTAGGCCTTTCCACCATAAAATAATATCTATAAATGATTTTAGGGAGTAATCATGATCTAATAGACCATTTTAAAGAGGATATGCATTGTGTTTCACTTCCTAGACCACTTTCAGTCCGTACATAGGCTTGATTAGCCACCTACAGCCAGGGGTCAAAAGATTCATATCACCCATTGAAGTAGATGTAAGTATGAAGACACAAATTTGGTATAATGGGAGATGATTCCATATATCATCAAAATATTTTCCAAAGGAACATGACACAAATTCCAAAGTGGAATCATTACTCATAGGCTCCTTACGCCAAAATACTCACCTACAACTGTAACTAAGCAAACTGTGAGCAAAGCATTGATAATATTGAGTTATAATTATAGGTATATGGGGTGAGTATGTAATAAAAATGGGAGGATTATAAATAACACCCAAGTAATGTCTTTTATTAAATATTTTCAAGACCTAAACATGCATAGATACCTATAGGCAGGGTCTAAAAAGCAAGAAACATAGTTGACTGTTGTGGATTAAAATAGAAAGGTAGTACTCATGAGGTGGAATAACATGAACTTGAGGAAAAAATTAGTCTTTAAACCTTCCAATGAGGTTTTGGAACATAACTTTCAAGTTCTAACTAGGCAGGATCACCTATAGGGGTCAATTTTGAGTGGAAAGGCAGAACATAGTAAAAAGGGACACTTAATCATGACTAGATAGTTGTAGGGGGAAGTAAAATGGAAGGTTGAAGTAAGGAATATATTATGGTAAAAATAAAAAATTACCATGAGAGTATTTATAGGCCTTGATAATATAAATCAATAGATAAAAGGGTTTTCATAACACAAGACAGTCCATTAGAGGAAATCTTACACACAATAGTTTTAGAACAATTTATTTTGGGTTTTATGAGGGTTGGAGGGTCAAATGAATTATTAGAGGAATGATTTTTTGTGTATAACATAATTAAAACCTGTAAAGGCCCTTAAAATATTCATAATTTTCTAGGGAAATAGGGGAGTTCCCTCTATTTTATCTCAGACAGAGGGCACTCCCTTCATGCATGAAACCTGCAATATTTGGAAGATGGGTAAAAAGAGTAACCAAAATATAAGGAGAAACTTAAAAAAGGTATGGAAATATGAGGGAAACATAATAAAATATTATAAACCAATCACAGAGAGAGGAAACCATATAGGGTGCTAAAAACCCTAAGGTTGCAGTTAAGCCCATTAGGCAAGGTTTGACCTAGAGCTAATTTGATAGACCAATCACATATCCAAATTTAGTAATGCCTTATAATGGGACAAAGAATGTATATGGGATCACATTATATGTTTATGAGATATTTTAATGTAGGGAAGCTATCAATAAAGAATTTTAAGCTTTAGGTTATAGGTAATTCTATTGAGTATACTTAAGCCTAAAGCCAAATGGCTAACCATTTACACTTCTAGCATAAACTAGGTTTCCTAGCCTATCAGTGCATGATTATATGGACATATTAGGTGTTTTAAATATCTCAATATTTAGAGGAATCATGAATAAATCCATTTTGAGCTCAAAAGTACATCAGGCCTGTGGAAGAGGAAAAATGAGCTCGATAGGATAAGTTTGAATACTCATATCTTATTGGAGGTTGTGTATGGACACCAAAATAATTTAGAGGTGTTATAAGGGGTATTTAAAGACATGTTTTTGGATTTTTTTTTCAAGTTATATTTCATATATTTATGAAAAAAGCTTAAGAATCAAAACATGCCTAAAACCCTTGCAAACCCTTAGTCAAGACCCAACTAGAAAAATGAAGCTAGAGATGAATTATAATGGAATATTTTTCTCATGAAAGTTATTGGAACTTGTATAGGACTCACTCAAGGTCCCTCCCATAATTTTTAGCTATACGAACTTGTATGAACAATGAGTAAAACAAGGTATTTTTGACCATTTTATGTGTTTTAAAGGCTACCATAAGTTTCAATAGGTAAAATGAAGTTTAGGGGGAATATTAGGACTTTTAATAACTCCATATGATAATTTAATTCCAATAAAAAAATCCTAAGTGTCCAAGCAATAGCTCTCATCTTAGCCATTCAAAACTAGCATAGTGGACAAGTTAGTGAGAAGGGTGGAAAAATCAAGTGGGGTGACTTTAAGGTGTTCCTGATGATTTTAAGGCCATTTAGGGTCTTAAAATCATCCACTACCTCCCATGGATTTTCATGGAAAATTGAAGCAAGGTGCATGAAGGAGGAGTTTTTTAGACTGCAGATGATGATAGATCATTTCCATGTGATTATAGATGACCAAGCCTATAAAAAATGAATGAAGACACATTTATGAAACCCTTAACCTTAATACCAATCATCATACCTATCCCTAATCATTTTTTGGATGTTCAAATAAGGCTAATCATGAAGGCAATTTTTCTAAGCTAGAATGAGGAATTTTATGCCATTTTATAAGAGTTTGATGACTTGGATGGACACTTGGGATTATTGACCTTGAATGGCTCATCCCATATCATATTATCATGCATAATTAGCTAATACTCTCATCTTGACAAGTGTCCTTGTGACCCTTGGACTTCTCTCTTCTCCTTTCTCTCTCGAGTTCTATAAGAACTAACCATTTTAGCCATTGTAAATTTTGTTCCTCCTAAGTATGGTGAAGTCCTACTCATTTTCATACCATTTGATCAATAATAATACTAATTTTTACATCTTCCATTACTTTTCATAGTGTTTTCAATTAGATGATGAATCTTGCTTAGTGAAAACTAAGGATTCCTTAGCATGTTCTTTCATTCTTTCACCTATTTGTAACCTCTTCTTGCAGAGCATGTGAAGTGTTCTAGGAGATGTCCAAGTTTAAATGAGTTAGTATATTCACTAGTTCCATTCAAGGCCTCTTGTTTAGTCCTCCTATCCTAATGCATTCATCCATAGCCTCATAATGTAACATTGATGTGAGAAGATATAGATTGGAGAAGTGTATGTTTAGTTTGTCCCTTGATTTAATGTGTAACATGAAAATGGTTGGAAGTCATCATCTTATTTGGTGTATCACCCCCCTTAAGATAGTTTTCTTTTAATTATCTCTCTCCCTTTTCACCCCCAAATTTAGGTGTAGTTGCAATCTAAAGTGGTACATCAAGGGAGCTAACCCTATCTAGAGATTCACCTCATCCTTAGGCTACCCACAAGCCTAGAGGTGTTTCCATTGTGCCACGTGGATTAGGAGAGCTTATTCATCTCCTCAAAGGGTGAAAATCCAAGTGATAACATTTACCATTTCATAATCCCATCTATGTTGTTGGACACACCGCCTACAACCATCTTAGGAAGTTTATCAAATAATAATTGAGATTTTAATTTGGGACATTCACGAATGAATGAATGTAAGGAAACATGTTTTTTCTTAAAAAAACCAATATAAGTAACCATTAGTATTGAAAATAAGTGTAAAAACAAAAAATGGATGCCAAGTGGTCAAATGTACATTATTGTTGAAAAAATTTGAACTTCATTAGATTTACCATGGGCAATAGAGAAAAAGATTCAATAAAATTACTTGTCTTGAATTGGTGGGAATCCAACCCCCACTGGTTGATGCACTGTCTGCAACCCTTTTAAAAATAATTTCAACTTTAGATGAACATATATACTCATGATAAATACACATGGATGATAGATGTTGAATATTTATTTCTCCTAAAGCAATTCATTTAGCAATCCATTACTACCAAATAAATTTAATTGAACTAACAATTCCTATTCGTGAGTAATAGATAAAAATGCATAGTATATGAGCCATCTCAATTATGCTTTATTCTAGGACATTCATTACTTCTAGGCCATCTCTCATAAATATGGAAATAAATAATAAGATAATCATTAAAAAATTAAAACTTAGACTATTGGAATTGGAATGAGATAATTGTGAGATATTTTGATACCTGTGGTTGATGTCATAAAATTATATGTAAAATTATGATTTAACTAATTTTGGAATTATGGAATGTAAAAACATAAGTAAATAAAGATTTGAGTATATAAATCAAGGGATAAATATAACAATATCAACAATCAGTAATTTTTAAAATAATTTATTTGTTTGCTTAGCCTATAAATAATAATGAATTACAAAATAGATACTTAACTAGAAAAATGACTAAAACAAACAAGTAGTAGGATGAAAATTGGTACAGGAACAATGTAGGATGTTGTTAATAGGGTACATGTGCCAGAGTCCTCTATAGATAGTAGTGCAGTCCTTTTGCCAATAGCACCCTATGTTAGTGTCCTCCTGTTCCATGCTAATGACCTTGAATAAATGAAAGAGTGAGTTACTAGGAGTATGTTTGCCTTATTTTGAGAAACCTATGTCTATGTGAATGAGTCTTAAATCTCTATCTATTCTATATTTTAAATTGATCTTGATGTGAAACCATAAGCCTCCATTCTTGCTAGTGTTTTGAGGAACACAAGTAGAAGTATAATGGTGTTAATAGGGGAGGTTGGGCATGACCTCAACACCCCATGTGATAAACATTAACTACAACCAATGCCTTGAAAGGGGATTAAGCCTGATGTATCTATCCCACTCTAAGTATTGGTACAAGTGCAAGTGCAAGTGAATGATAGTATGAATACTAGATTGGATGCTATGAGTGTGTATTGAGATTAGAAACCTAAGTAATCTGAGCTCTAGGCTAATGTAGATGGGTGTATGCATAAGTAGGGCAAAATAAGATTAATGACCTTGATTTTCACAATTTTTTTTTGAGTTTGTTCATGAGAATTATATCTATTTTACCTCTATGGGACAAATGAATTAAGTATTAATATAGTATTCTGATGCTTGTCAAGACATGAAATGAGTCTAGGCTGACCCTAAAATGCTTTGGGAAGCAAAAATATCTTTTTTATGGGTAAAGAAGGCCGAGGGTCAATATCACTACCCCTTTGCCAATAACATGATTCACTATAGAAAAAAGGGCCATACTATTGTCTAAGTGGATAGAATGAGTGAAAATAAGGTCCTAAGTGCCTAAGAGATGGCCTAATGTGGTTTCTAGTATATCTAGTCAAGGGCTAAGTGCTCACATAAGTTGGAAAAAGATAAAAAGAGGCCCTAAGATAGGTCTAAGGCTAAGCTAAGGATAGGGTGGCATAAAGTGACACTCATCTCATTAAAATGACATTTTAAGTGATTACATTTTCCCCCTTTATTTTAAAAACATATCCAAGCAAAATGACTAAGATAAAGGAAAGAGAGATGTACCTGGACATACTTAAGAGGTGAAGCCTGTGAATATGGATTTAAGTCTAAGAACTATGATCCATTGTGTGTCCTACCAATGAAACATGTATGAATCAATCCTTACTTAAGAAACATTAAAATCAAAGATAAAATTGAGTAAAGAAAATATGAGAGAGAAGAAAAGAATGAATATACTTCATTGGGTACGTGAACCAATGCTAAAACCTAGTGACATCCTATGTGTGTGTGTAGATGGTGATCAAATGATGAATATCTTGGACTAGGTTGATGGCTTGTCCAATCCCCATGTGTAGGTGGATCAAGAACTCAAGATAGTTTTGAATCCATCATTGCCCACCCCTACTCGATGTATCATAATGTGTGAATAACTTAGATTGGACTGATGAGTTGTACAACCCTCTCATGTAGGTGGATTAAGAATTCAAGTAGGATATGATTCCATCATTTCCTACCCATATGTAGTAGCATTTGAAGATGATACTATGTGATGTAACTGAAACTATGTAAGATGGATCTAGGCCATATAAAAACACTAAAATGTAAAAATGGCTCTGGGCCACTTAGGAAAATGCCAATATTTGTAAATAGAATGAGGCATAAATATGGTTTAAACCTAGTGAAAAATTGGTTCTTGTGGTGTCTAGAGTATAAAACATGGATAATGACATGGATTTGCCATTCCACCTGATAGAAATAGTACTAAACTCAACATATAGAAACAAAGTGCCATGCACATGCCCCTAACTCTAATATATATGTATATGGATTATGGACTGAGCTGTAATAATCTATGTCTGTGAATGTATAAAAATGAAATAGGAGTGATCATGTCATACATGATGCCCCCAATCTATGTAAATCTTATGTAATCCATGTAAAAATTAAACCTATCTGATAATTTATGTTTGAGACTATGCAAATATGAATTTTAAGTATTGTACCTTTCTAACAATTTCATAATTTTTTATGATTAAGGATACTAGATAGTAACATGGTCCCCTTTGTCAATAGTGGACTATGATATAGACCAATGTACTATGCTATTAAACAAAATTATTGTTTCTAAGGAAAACTAAGATCGATCTGGGGGTGACTATGTTTCACTATATTTTCTTGAATCTGAGCTCTATAATCTATGTCTGCATGTTAAAAATTGTAATCTGGTGCAATAAGATGGTTTGACCTATATTATAAACCCTTGTGAATTCCCCCTCTTTTGAGAAGAGTTATTGAACCATATAAATAATTATATTCAAAAGAAAAGTTATGTATCATGTCTGTTAGACTAACATGTGATATTTATGTGATAAACCAATATAATATGTATACATAACATCAAAATGTAAAATAGTCTGAGCATAAGTTGGAAATGTATGATGAATGTTAGATTTAGAATTCACAAGATCATTAGGATATATATAACAATTTAAGCATGTATATGAACAACGAATCTAGATATAATCTAAGTAAACTACCTAAGAGGATGGGGCATGATGTCCATCAAGGTACCAAAGGAAGAAGGGGAGATGCATGATGTCCCTCATGGCATCATAAATTGGAAGTAAATGTAAAAATCAAGAGACAAGTGTCATGGCCATGATGCATACATAAAATCATACATACAAATACATGAAGCATGAAAAGTAGGCCAAGGGGACACCATACAAGGGACATAGGAACATGTCACTACTAAGTCTAAGAAAGAGCATACATATAAGGACATTTTCAAATATATGCATACGAAAAGATAAAATAAGGTTGGATTAGAGTCTCATGGAAGGACATGTTTAAATGTCTACATACACAATCAAGAAGCACATACAAGGATATGGGCATGTGTCTAAATCATACACACAATGAAAGGAATTGGCATAGAGCCATAAAACAATGGCATATTCAAATGCCTTCGGTTAGATGTAGAAATAAAGAGACATGATCAAATATATACTAGTAAAGATAAAAATGACAATATGCATAACATGTGGTACAAATCCATACAAGAGTAAAGATGTACATAAGTTGAGTCTAAAGTAGTAGTAATAAAAAAAAATCAGTGTAGTATAAGATGATCAATATCAAGATATAATCAATGTTAAATATGTGATATGGAGTATATAAAAATAACACCTGGTGAATTGGAAGATGTGTATATGATGATCCTAATGGGTTGATACATCAATGTTGAATCTATGTATGTGCTCCCATTGGGTAGGTACTAGCAAATTTGGATATGTGTCAAGGATTTGAGTCATGTAGTAATCTACAAACACTCGAAATGAATAAGTGAAGCATGTATGTATGATAAAAATGAATATGCTAACATAGGTAACATATGTAGTACCTATAAAATAGAAGGAATATAAACATAAAAATGCATACAATTTAAAATTTATTTATTTTATGAAATATTTGAATGTTTTCATATTTTTGAACATATTATATTGTTTTTGTTTTTTTCTGAATATAAGCTATGTACAAGCAACATGAAAAAGAAACTATATATATAGAGAAAGGTAAGAAAATGTTACATCCTGATTCCTCACTAAGCAAACTTACTTGATTATTTGTGGATATTTATAAGTTGATAATTTGATTTGATTATTATTTGGTTGAGCTATAAGTTGTATGTTGTTATGGGACAATTGCATGTTGTTTTGACTTCATGATGGCATTGCTAAGAGTTTAGTTGTATATTATATTCTTTACATTATGATTATGATTATGATTATTTTTACAACAATATTTTATGATATATATGTCATAATGTTATGGACTAACTACCTACTTGTTGTGAGTTTCACGTAGGAGAGATTCATCCATCAGATCAGGATGGAGGGAGAGCATCATGGGAGAGGGTGATGTAGATGGGGATGTTGGGGGATAATAGAAGAATTTATATAACCCTACACACATCACAATAGATAGTATATGCATATGCATTATTTGAATTATTAGCATTAGTACATTCTTTATGTTATCTATATTTGAAAAATTACATGTGTTTGTGTGTGTGTTAGTTCAATTCAATACTTGTAGATGGAATAAATCATGTGTGATTGCATTGTGGATGTTATGCATAGGGTGAAATTAATATTTTTTAAGTTTGTTTATGTTGGTGATCAGTTTAATAAACATCTGATTTACTATTTCATATTAAAAGAATACAATAAATTCTATATGTATTAGTTTGGATACTAATAAAATATTGATGTTGTTAACATTTATAAGTTGGAAATAAATAAAGCAATGGTATTTTGTTATACTTAGAAAATAAAATAAATAAAAACAAAATAATGGTATGGTATTATAAATAAAACAAAACAATAATTTTTAGTTTGGCTTGAGGCAAATTAGGAAAATAAAGTAGAAAAATAAAAAGAAAAAATAATTAAAAAAAAAAGGTAAGTGTGGAGCTTTAAGGGAGGCACAACATAAGAAGAGGAGGAAGAGAAGAGCAATACTAATAAGGGAGGAGAGATCGATCTAGGCAAAGTATTCTTTCCTAGATCATGTTATTCCAGTTTGGGCATCATAATAAAGTAGGCACAATGTCATTAATATTCATGCAAATTTCTGTGTCTGGATATTTACAAAGCATGGTGATATTGTTACATATATGGATATGTTTTTAATTAAAATAAGAATCTATGTATAAGTATGAGTAAAATGGTTAGTATTGACCCAACATATAGTGATCTATGGAAATATAAAAACAATAAAGAATGATTATATACATAACAACTATAAAGAATGTATATATCAACCTTTGAAGACCACTTTCAAAATCCCTAGAGACTAATGGCATTATAATTTAATAAAAATAAAAAGATCAACAAAATTATATATTTAAGCATACCAGATTATCAGTATACATAATAGATATAACACATATACAATAGATATATAGAATAGTATTATATATATATATATATATATATGAGAGCGATTATGTACATATGTTAATATTCAGATTGTATATATCTAGATCGCTAACTTGATAGATATATAGATAACCTAATTAAAATATATACCTAAGTGATTATGTGTTATCAAGTATGTAGAATTTAGGATGCAAATATCAGAATACTCGAAGTGATTCACAAAACATGGATTTTTATATGTGGTAAGGACAAGTTTAGATGCTACATCTCGGATGATATTTCTAAAATGGTGAAGCATCAATGTAAAATGGTGATGTATATATAATGGATATACAATGATCTGTAGAGTGTCGATGTCTCTAGTGTATTTTGTTCTTCTTTAGTCAAACTAGAAATATAATTACGTAAACTTTGTATAACCAAAAATATATACTTGTAAGATATGTTTAGCCTCTTATAGAGATTTATTATAGGTATATATATATATATATATATATATATATATATATATATATATATATATATATATATATATATATATATATATATATATATATAGATGCAAATATCATAATACTCGAAGTGATTCACAAAACATGGATTTTTATATGTGGTAAGGACAAGTTTAGATGCTACATCTCAGATGATATTTATAAAATGGTGAAGCATCAATGTAAAATGGTGATTTATATATAATGGATAGACAATGATCTGTAGAGTGTCAATGTCTCTAGTCTATTTTGTTCTTCTTTAGTCTAACTAGAAATATAATTACGTAAACTTTGTATAACCAAAAATATGTACTTGTAAGATATGTTTAGCCTCTTATAGAGATTTATTATAGGTATATATATATATATTTAAGCAGGTATATATTGTCTTATATATAAAAATATGTATCTGGTATAGAGTGATTATATGTTGATTTATATACATATGGCAATCTAGGTATGCTATGCAGTGAATTAAATATAAGAAAATGAACTTAGCTATATTAGTAAGAGTTATATCATTATTTATTTTGTGAATATATAGTTGAATACACTTTATGGGTCTAATATTCATTGTGAAGATCACATAATACATATGATACACTTTCATTTTAATCTTATATTACAATAAGTATGCAATTTGGCCTAATCTCATGTATTCCCACTATGGGCCTAATAGGTGAGGCTACATGAATTCACTAACACCAATGAATATATAAGATAGTGGTATCAGGATTCATATACACTTTTACAGTGTGCAATCTCCAACAGATGGGATATAAATACATATATGAATTTTGTAAAAAAAGTAATTTATACCCTTATATATTATTTATATTTTATGTCTTCATAAATTTATATACTTAGATATATGGTGATTTATGTTTTAAGACATGCAACAATTTATTTACAACGATCTGGATATTTGTGGTATTTGTTGACACATATCCAATATTGTGCTCTTGAAATATAAAACAAGGTATATATATATATGTATATATAAATGCATGGCTATGTATATGTAAATATTACATGAAATTGTGAAAACATAGAGATGAACGAGTTAACATTATATGCCATAATCACTATGATATTATATAAGCAAATTATGCATAATTGTTTATAAACTATGAGTATTTCTATATATATATATGAATAGAGTATGTATTGTTAAAACAAAAATTAAGGAAATATGAACTATAAGATATAGACATTCAAACTAGGGAATATATAGTATTTTCTAATAGTGAATTGAATCCTTTATGTAGGATCAAGTGGTTCAAAAATAAGGTTTTTGGAAGTGTAGAAAACCCTATATAGACTTGATGCCTTTTTTATGAAAAAATAAATAGTTGTTAAAAGCACATTAGTTTTCTTTTGAAAAAATGAAGAATACTGTTAGTATAGTAGAACAATAATTGTATATTAAATACATATGTATTATGTAGTATATGTTATGCAAGGTACACAAATATTCAAAATATGTCTATATAAGAATATAGGTATTCCTATACATATATAGCTTATATATGTACATTGGGGTGTGTGCCTATAATTATAATTCTACTGATTATTTAAAACTAAGTCATAAATTCCTAAAGGATAAGACACTATCCATATATGCATACCAACCTTCTAATATAACAAGATGTTTAAATGAAAGATTATGTTTTTGTGAGAATATGGCTTTCTTAATTGTGATTGGCTATATGAAATTGAGTAGAGTGTATGTAAAATGGTGAGTTGTGATATCAATGCTTACTATAGAATATACTATATTTACTTACAAAAATTTGAACATGCAGTCTAAATAGATTATACCCGGTTGGTATAAACTGTAATTGTTATTCTTATTATTTATGTAATAGATAATATTATGGAGATTCATTCATATGTTTGATGGACTAAAAGTATGTACTTTGATTATTCCTATATTTAACATGTTTTATGCTTGCTAGTAGGAAGTACTATCTATGAATGCATTGGTTATATTTATGTTAACCAAATCTCGTATTGTTGGTACTGAGTAAGGAGTGAGATCAACTTCACTAGCTTCCTAGCATCACCAATAATAGATGAAGGTAATCTGATCAAGTGGTGTGTGTGAATTTGACTGATCCTAGAGATCAATAACTATTGAAAACTTTGTCCAAAGTAATGTTAGTTAGACATTGTCATTTCATATGTGTGATTTACATGTCTATGCAATATCATGTTAAAATGGATTTCTTTATGTTATATTGCATGTTCTTATAAATCATACAACACATGGGTACTAGCTTGTCTCTCTGAATTATTGCACCATCACTATTTACTCATCTATGAAGGGAGAGATATTCCCTGATGGGGGATTGTGTAGGGGATCAATGGTCCATGGTTGGTGTGGAAAAATGCTTGAATGATGTTCTCCCTTCCCATAATAGTACTTACAGATTACACTTGAGATTGCCATAGATACTAGAGTTCGAAGAACTCATGCTCCTTAAAGATTCATATCTTGTACATTATATTATATTTATTATTATTGAAATTTTATACTTGATGATATGTAATTAATTACTTATTATACCATGATAATAATGGCTGCATATTTGTACTGGTTGAGACTAAAAATTTATAGTTACTCTCTATATTTAGCTATGCGGTGTTTAATATGATGATAGTGATCAATGATTGATATACGTCACATGATTATTTTATAGTTATCATACTTAGATTATTTTATTTGGATCACTAATTAGATTCTCATGGTGCAATTTAATGAAAGAATATGTTGTTTAAATTTTTTAAAAAATCATGTATTTCTAGGTAGATCCTAGTGGGAATGGTATTTGTGGTATCAAAAATATAGCTTAAACTCTAGGACTGAATGAGTCTAATAATGTTTTTGTATTTTATATTTATCAAAAAGGAGATGGTGAAAGCTAGAGTATCTGAAGAGGGTCCATCAAATGTCAATGACAGTAACCATTCATTTGATCATAACTGATTTGCCGTTGAGTAAATAACAAAGTTGGATCAGATTTTTGTATCCATTAATGAGACTAAGAATCTAATTTTAGCCCTAGAATAGGAGGTTGATGGCCATGAAGAGGAAGAACATCAAGATAAACTTGAAGAGCATCTTATTGAGTAGCAAAACCCTCCAGATGCGAGACCACATGTAGCTAAAGAGTTGGTTGGAGATATGAAAAAGGTGAATCAACCTAAGTTTGATGGAACTATTTTGGGTGATGGAGATGAAGCATGGTTGATTGAATTGAAAAAGTAGTTTGAGATTTAAAACTAATTTGAGGTCATTAAAGTAGTTTGAGGAGATTACCAGTTGGCTAGTGAAACAACTACGTGGTGGGCCAACAATAAATTGGAAATGAATCTTAACTCAACCACCACTACTTGGGAGTAGTTTGTGACTTTGTTTAGATCAAGATGGTTTTCACAACTATATTTTGACCAGAAGCTCACATATTTTTAGAATTTAAAGCATTGAAACTTATCAGTGAATGAAACTAGGAACATTTCACTAAACTTTTGAAGTATGTACCTTAGTACCAAGAAGATGAAAGGTTTAAAATTAGGAAGTTCATCATGGAATTAAATCCCCAGATTGGTGGAGAGTTCAACATTCATGGACCATCTACCATGGACTTGGTCTTCAAGAAGGCAACCAAATAAGAACAAAAGTTGAAAACTCTTGTATAGGCCAGGGATAAATTCAATAAATTTTTTGGAAGTTCTAAACCAAATGTTAAAAAGAACTTGAAATATAGGATTGGAGATTCTAGGAGGTGGTTCAAAAATTAGAATGCCAAATTCAATAATGGTATAGGTAACAAGAAACTAGGAAACCATTTCAAAGGTAGTTTCAAGGGAAACCAATAGGATGATAGGAAAGGACCACCTGAAGGTTGATTCATTTGTGGAGGTGACATTATGCTCATGAATGTA
Organism: Torreya grandis; assembly: GCA_037957365.1. Lineage (NCBI taxonomy): Eukaryota > Viridiplantae > Streptophyta > Pinopsida > Cupressales > Taxaceae > Torreya > Torreya grandis. The sequence goes on from JARHVA010001054.1 coordinate 743,285, forward strand.
CCTAGGATAAATCAAATAAAAAATGTCCTACTCCTCAACAGATAAGTTTTTAGCAATGTATTAATGCAACAGTTAATAATCAGCAAGCCGAATTCCAAGCTTCACCCATATAGCTGTAAAGTATTTTTTTTGAACATCCAGTTTCTATTTTGATATATACATGGGCTACATAATGTTTTATATCTCCTAAAATGCTTAATAATTTATCTAAAAGAGCGAGATTAATGGAAAATGCATGGTTGGTATAATATGGGAATGATTCAAATGTCATGGTTGACAAGTGTCTAGTTGAAGCTGAGATTAGGTCACCCATATTCACAATAGTAATGGATTTGCATATAGAACCACTAAGGTCATCTAATGTGATCCTAAGATTCAATTGGATTAAAAAACATAAGGCCAAGGTTGACTACTACCTGAAGAAGGTTGAGTGTCTAGATGATTTTGGAAATTAGACGCAAATTTAGGGTGAGAAAAGAGAGTTAAAGCTAAGGTAGATTTTTGCTATGAAACTCAAGAAGGCCCAGGGAAAAGGATACCAAGAATTTCTCATCAAGATAAATAAAATGGAGGAATATAAGGAACCATCTCTCAAATATTATCCATTCATTATAAATTTTCATGATGTAGTTTTGGAAGAATTATGAGGATTACCTCCTAGACGTGAGTTTGATTTCTCTATTGATATCATACCTAGATCAAAACTACAATCTAAGGCACCATGTGAGATTACAACCAATGAATTGGTTAAATTAAAGGATCAACTCTAAAAATTGTTGTCAAAGGGGTTGATTAGGCCAAGTATGTCACCATGGGGTGCATCAATTATCTTTGTTAAGAATAAGGATGCCACTCTTTGATTTTGCATAGACTATAGAATGTTAAACAAAACAACTATCAAAAATAGGTATCTACTACCTTGTATAAATGATCTTTTCAATCAAATTTGGGGATTAATGATATTTTCTAAGATTTATCTTAAAGAAGGATACCATCAACTAAGGATAAGGGATGAGGATATTCCAAAGACAATGTTTAAAACTCGTTATGGGCATTATGAGTTCATTGTGTTGCCATTTGGGTTGATAAATGCTCTGACAGAATTCATGTATCTCATGAACAATGTGTTCAAAGATTATATACATCATTTTGTCTTGGTATTTCTTGATGACATTATTATATACTAAGAATTAATAAGAGCATCTTCAACATCTAGAACTAGTTCTACAATGGATGTAGAAGCACAAGTTGTATGACAAATTATCTAAGTGCACATTTTTTTAGGAGAGAGCACAATATATGGGACATATTATCTCTACAGATGGTATTTTAGTAGATACGATAAATATAAGATCCATTATGGAGTGGCCAACACCAAATAATGTGCATGAGGTAAGGAGTTTCATGGGATTAGTGGGCTATTATAGGAAGTTCATTCCAAATTTTTATAGGATAGCTAATTTGATTACCTCTTTGCAATGGAAGAACCAAAGTTTTATTTGGCTAGATAAGTGTGAAGTAGATTTTTAGGAATTGAAAAAGAGGCTTACTTTGGCACTAGTGTTAAGATTTCCTAACCCCAATGGTCAATTTTCAATGATCACAAATGCATCTAGAGATGGAATAGGCAGAGTCCTTATGTAGGATGGTGTAGTAGTAACTTATGAATCAAGGAAGCTGAAGCCTTATGAGGTGAATTATACCCCTCATGATTTATAACTTGTAGAAATTATGCATGATTTATAAGTTTAACAAAATTACTTGTTGGGAAAACTGTTTGAGCTCAAGACAAATAACTTGGGACTCAAGTACATCTTTACCCAACTAAATCTGAATGATCGTCAGAGATGCTTGCTAGAGTTCTTATCTGATTATGATTTCAATATCAACTATATCAAAATCAAGGAAAATAGAGTAATTGATGCCCTTAGTCATATAAGGTACATAGTAGTCATGGTTATTATCAAGATAGTTTTAGGGATCAAGTGATCAAATTCTCACCATAAGATGAATTCTATAATTAGGTCAAGAAAGCATTATCTGAGAATGCTCAAAATCCTATGTATAAAGGATTTAGATTAGAGAATTATGGTCTTTTACATTATAATGGAAGGATGTATGTGCCATATCGAGAGAATATATGGATAAAAGTGCTAAAAGAACTACATAATGCCCCATATTTAGGACATCTAGGAGTAACCAAGCTCATGGCAGAAATTAGACTACTATATTTCTAGAAGGGAATCAAGACAAATGTGGTAGACTTTGTATCACATTGTCTATAATATCAATGAGTGAAAGTTGAAAATGTGCATATGAATGGTTTGTTATATCCACATGATATATCAGAATGGAAGTGGTAGAGGATTAGTATGGACTTTCTCCAAGGTTTACCATTGTCACAAAATAAGCATGACATGATCTTGGTAGTAGTTGATAAGCTAAATAATGTGGCTCATTTTATACCAGACAATTTGACTGATGATGCACCCACTCTTGCAAATAGATTTATAAAGGAATCGTATCATGATCTGAAGATGAGTTATATATTTTGGGTAACTCTGAATTTATCTTTGGTTATGCAACTAAATTTTAGAATTACATATCACCTAGAGACTAATGGTTAGACTAAGCAAGTTAATTAGGTATTAGAAGATCTTCTTCATATGTATTATATGGATCAGTAATACAAGTAGGAAAATTATCTTCTATTGTTTGAGTTTACTCACAATAACTCATACCAGTCAACTTTGAAAATGGCACCATTTGAAGCAAGACGCCAATCAATTGGGATAGGTTGGAAGATAGGGTAGTCTTTGGACCTGAGATGCTTTTAGAAATGGAAGATCAAGTTAGATTAATCAATTAGATATTGGTTGAGGCCAATGATAGATAAAAGAGTTATGATGATCTGAAGAGAATAAATAGGTAGGTTTCTGTAGGTGATAAAATGTTCTTGTGGGTCAAGCCACAAAACAACTCGATTAAATTTAGGAAGCTAACAAAATTTTCAGTAAGATATGTGGGACCCTATGAGGTGTTAGAAGTGGTCAATCATGTAGTATATATGCTTCCATTGCCACCATCCCTAGTTCTATTGTATAATGTCTTCCATGTTTCTTATCTTAAAAAGTATGTAACAGATCTTTCATGTGTTGGATTGAAATTCTTTATAGGTTTTGGATCTCAGGGTGGTCATCGTAGAACCAATAAGATTAATTAACACTCGCAAACTTTGTTTTCATAATAGGGAGATGTCACAGTGCAAGGTCTTGTGGGACAATATTCTAAGTACAATACTACTTGGGAGGATTATGATGAGTTCCACAAGTGATTTCCACATTTATTTACTTGATTTGATACTTCATACTATGTTATTTTTTGCTGAATAATATTTTTAATTCAAAACTTATGTTTGAATAAGTATCATTAGGATGATGACCAATTTTAGGGGGGAATAATGTTACCTCTCAATTTCTCACTAAGCAAACTTGATTATCCATGGATATTTATAAGTTGGTAATTTGATTTGATTATTATTTGGTTAAGTTGTACATCATATGCTATTATGGTATAGTTGCATGTTACTTTGAATTTATGATGAAATTGATATTAATTTATTTATATAGTATGTTATTTACATTATGATTATGATTATTATCACAACAATATTTTATGATATATATGTTATGATGTTATGAACTAACTACCTACTTGTTGTGAGTTTAATGGAAGAGAGATTCATCTCATAGAGCAGGATGGAAGGAGAGCATCATCAGAGAGGGTAACATATTTGGATATGTTAGGGGATGATAGAGGAATGGATAGAACCCTACACATACCATGATAGATAGTACATGTATATGCATTTTTTGAATTGTTAGCATTAGTACATTTTTTCTATTATCTGCATTTGGAAAATTGCATATATGTGTGTGTGTTAGTTAAATTCAATAGTTGTAAGTGGAATAAATCATGTGTGATTACATAGGGTTAAATGAATAATGTTGTAGTTTGATTATGTTGGTGATCAGTTTAGTAGACGTCTGATTTACCATTTCATATTAAAATAATATAATAGATTTTATATTTATTAGTTTGGATACTAATAAAATCTTGATGTTGTTAGAATTTATAAGTCGGTAATAATTAAAGCAATGGTATTTCATTATACTTAAAAAATAAAACAAATAAAATAATGGTATGGTATTATAAATAGAGTAAAACAATGATTTTTAGTTTGGCTTGAGGCAAATTAGTAAAAGAAAATAGAAAATCAAAAAAATAAAAATTATTTAAAAAAAAGATAAGCATGGAGCTTTAAGGGAGGCGTAGGATAAGAAGAGAAGGAGGAAGAGAATGGTAGTGATAATAAGGGAGGACAGATCGATCTAGACAAAGTATTATTTCCCAGATCATACTATTTCATTTTGGGTACCATAATAAGGTAGGTGATGTCATTAATATTCATGCAAATTTTTGTGTCTAGATCTTTATGAAACATGGTGATCTTGTTACATATATGGATATATTTGTAATTGAAATAAAAATTTGTGTATAAGTATGAGGAAATTAGTTAGTATTGACCCATCATATAGCGATCTATAGAAATATACAAATACTAAAGAATGAATATATATACATAGCGATTATAAAGAATGTATATATCAACCTTTGAAGACCACTTTCAAAATACCTAGAGACTACTGGAATTCTAATTTAATAAAACTAAATAAATCAGTATAATTGTATATTTAAGCATGCCGTATTATCAATATACACAGTAGATATAATTTATATACACAAGATATATAGTATAACATATATATATATATATAGTAGATATTAGAGAGTGATTATGTACATATGTCAATATTCAGATCGTATATATCTAGATCACTAACTTGATAGATATCTAGATAACTTGATTAAAATATATACCTAAGTGAGTATGCATTACCAAGTATGTAGAATTTAGGATGCAAATATCATAATACTCGAAGTGATTCATAAATCAAGGATTTTTATATGTGGCGAGGAAAATTTTAGATGCTACATCCTAGATGATGTTTCTAAAATGGTGAAGCATCAATGTAAAATGGTGATGTATATATAGTAGATATACAATGATTTGTAGAGTGTCAATGTCTCTGGTCTATTTCATTCTTCTTTAGGATAACTAGAAATATAATTACACAAACTTTGCATAACCAGAAATATAGAATTGTAAGATATGTTTAGCCTCTTACAACAATTTATTCTAGGTATATATACAGTGATTTAAGTAGGTATATATTATCTTATATATGGTAATATGTATCTAATATAGAGTGATTATATGTTGATTTATATACATATGGTGATCTATGTATGTTATGCAGTGAATTAAATAAAAGAGAAAAACAAACTCAATTATATCAGTATGAGTTATATCATTGTTTTTTTTGTGAATAGATAGTTGAATACTCTTTTATGGGTCTAATCTTCATTTTGTATATCACATAATACATATGATACACTTTAATTTTAATATTATGTATGAATACAATAAGTATATAATTTTGTCCAATCTTATGTATTCCCACGATGGGCCTAATCTATGAGGCTACATGAATTCACTAACACTAATGATTACATAAGATAGTGGTATCATGATTCATATAAACTTTTATGGCACACAACCTCCAACAGATAGGATATAAATACATATACATTTTTTTGTAAAACCAAAAATTTATACCCTAATATATTATTTATATTTTATGTCCTTATAACTGAATATACTTAGATATATGGGAGATAAGTGCACAAATTTGGGGGAAAAAAAGTGGCCTACATGTGGACATGATTTTCCTAAAATTTCATAAATATGAACTTTTGTAGCTAATTTGAGATATGTATACTCTAAATTTAAAGATGGCGTAAGAACATGAAATGTAGTATTTTGAGTCTAGTTTCTAAAACACTAATTATTTTTTAAAATAATCAAGTATAACTAGGTCAAACATCTAAAATTTGAAGAGAAACTCTTATTTTTTTAAGGAAATAGAGTAGATAGATGGTCGTGCAGTGCATCATTTTTTGAGCAATGTTTAATATTGTTTGAAACCCTTCAATGAAAATTTAGACAAGATCTTCTAGTTTATGACCTATTTTTTAAATATTTTTAAATAAATACTTTTTTAATGAATTTTTCAAGTAAATAGATCCTAAAAACTAACAAAAAAATGGATAGGCATCTATGCGACGTGCCTAACTACCTAAAAAATGACAATCAATTTTTTTTGAATGTGTGTAGAATTAGGCCTAGTTTGTGACCATATAACTTGTTTTGCACTTGGATCAATGAAATATAAATTACATGAACATGTATAGGCATGTGTGTTTGTGGTATGTAGTGGCCTAAAAAGGTATAGTTATAAATCAACATAGTTTGAAACTTTAATTAGTCTAAAAATTATAAAAATAATATTTTTAGAAAGAGGAGAGTGTATTCATCATGATGGTATTAAGTGTTTGAATTTTACCATTGAAATTCATTGTGTATTTGGTGATCAAATTTCAATTTTGTTGTTTTTATCAATACTCTCAGACTCGATTGTAGATTGACAGGTCCAAGCCTTTGGCTTAGGAATCCAAGCCATTTTCAAGCCAAAAGGCTTGGTGTTTAAATTAAAATTCAAATAATGTGATTGCATTAATAATGTGATCATGTTATTAAGCATGTTATTAATGTGACCACATTAGTTAATAACGCGGTCGTAATATTTTCATAATACCCAAAAACCCAAATTTGCTCTTGAGCTCAAATTAAATATATGATCTTATATGTTCTTAAGCTCCCTAATAGTGGTGTTATTTAATGTGATACAGGAAAGGTCCCTAACCTTGGATAGTGAATTAAGGTGTCATGGTATCACATTAGACTTTCAATTTTTTATGGGCATTTTAATATGTTGACTTGACTACTTACAATTACTTGGTTTTAAGGTGTAACTCATTATACATTTTAAGATATAATTGATTTTGTCATGAGATTTCATAAAATGCATTTTTAAACCTATGACCAAAACATAGACCTTTGGAGTGCCAATCTAGTTGTGCATCTAATGTAAATTGGGTCTATTTTGAGCCCCTTCAACCTAATTGCATGACTATATAATATGATTTATGGTTGATCAACTCAATTTTCATTAGCTTTATTGAATAAAAGAAACTTGATTAATTTATATGTAATTTCTACATGTATAGAATGTGGTTTTGAGATCAATAAATTTGAAGTCATCAGCGAATGAATGCAAATGTTGATTAGTTCAATTATGGAAGTAATTAGGGTCAAAATGAGCCACATGAACCTTTTTTAAATTTTATATTCAATGTTATTTGGATTTAAATTAACATTAATGTCATGTCATAAATAATTACCAAGGAGTTGATTCATTTAATTGAGGAGGCATTTGAGGCCAATTTGAACCCCTTCAAGAGTAAGATATGATTTGGGGCAAAATTAAGTTTGATTCTATCATGAATTAATCTAATTAGTCAATTTGTGCAATTAAGGGCATGCTTTTGGAAAAATTGAGCCCCTAAACCAAATTTATGGCTTAATCGATTGTATAATGTATGCAACATGTATGGATCTAACCCTACTTTTATCAAAAATGTAATCACGAAGGTAATTGTCATAATAGGTGAACAAACAACTCAAATGTTCTTCAATTACCTTAGTGATTAGACCCTATATCTAATATCTTAAACACTAAACCTTGTACCATTTAACTCAAACCCTAAACCCTGTACTATTTACCTTAAACCCTAAACCATAAGTCTAAAACCCAAACCCTTTAAATTGTAGACCCTGAACCCTAAACCAATAAATTTATCCCCCATAAACATCCTTTATATATAGTAAGTATTAGGTTCACATGGATGAACCTGGTCAAAATCACATCACTCATTAAACCACAATTGACTTAATTGGCTCAAAATGTGATTATGTAGAGGCTAATTGAGCCCTAAAGCACATTCTTTACTCATAGATCTAGGTTCAAGGAGCTCAAATTTTCTCTATTCACCTTCATAATTGTACCTTATATACCCTAAAACCTATACCCTAATCCATAATACCTAAAGTTCATAATCCCTAAACTCTAAACCATAAATATAAACTCTTTAAACCCTGAACCTATCATTTTAACCCAAATTAACATCATTTGGACTAAGAATTAAGTTCATAGGGCTTAGTTTGGCCTAAATCACATGACTGATTGCCCTATTTGACTAATTCACTCAATCTGCATGATGACATGGGATATAATGACAACCTGAAAACACATTCTATAGTCACAAATGGGATCAAGTGATTCAAATTATCCTCAATTATCTTTATGATTGACCCTATATACCCTAAACCATATATACATTAAAACCTAAGCCCTAAACCATAAACCCTAAACACTATACCCTAAATTATAAACCATAAACTTTCCCTATTTACCAATATATTTAATCCTAATTAACATATTTTGTAGTAAGAATTAGGTTCACATGGCATAGAGTAGTTAGACCTTATATACACCCTTAAACCTAAACCCTATGCCCTAATCCCTAATCCCTAAACCCTAAAACATAAATTATAAGCCCTATGCCCTAATGCCTACTACATGCCACAAACATACATGCCTTATGATATAATTTATTTTATCATGAGATGTCATAAAATGCATTTTTTAAACCTATTTCGAAATCATAGCCTTTGGAGTACCAATCTATCTATGCATTTGAAGTAAAATGGGGATATTTCAAGCCCCTTGAACCTAATTGAATAACTATAAAATATGATTTGAGGGTTGATCAGATCTAATTTCATTAGCTCGATTGAAGCAAAGAAATGTTATTTACTTAAATTCAAGTTCTACATGTATAGAATGTGGTTTTGAGCTCAATAAACTTGAATTCATTAGCTAATAAACGCAAATATTGATTAGTTAAATTTTGGAGGTAATTAGGGTCAAAATGATCCACATGAACCTATTTTAAATTATATATGATGTGATTTGGAGTGAAATTAACCCTAATGTGATGTCATATATAATTAACCAAAGAGTTGATTCATTTAATCAAGGAAGCATTTGAGGCCAATTTAAACCCCTTCAAGAGTAAGATATGATTTGGGGCAAAATTAAAAGTTCTATTCTATCATGAATTGATCCAATTAGTTAATTTTTATAATTAGGGGTGTGATTTAGGAATAATTGAGCCCCTAAACCAAATTTATGGCTCAATAAATTGTATAATGTATGCAACATGTATGGCTTAACTGACCCTACTTTTATCAAAAATGCAAACATGAAGGTAATTGTCACAATAAGTGAAAAAATAGCTAAAATTTTCTTTGATTACCTTAATGATTGGACCCTATATCCGATATATTAAACACTAATCCCTGCACCATTTAACGTAAACCCTAAACCCTATACCATTTACCTTAAACCTTAAGCCATAACCCCTAAACCCCAAACCCTTTAAATTGTAGACCCTAAACCAATAAATTATATCCCCCATTAACATCCTTTTTATATAATAAGATTTAGGTTCACATGGATGAATTTGGTCAAAATCACATCACTCATTAAACCACTATTGACTTAATTGGCTCAATCTATGATTATGTGGAGGCTAATTGAGCCCAAAATCACATACTTTACTCATAGATCTAGGTTCAAAGAGCTCAAATTTACCCCAATCACCTTCACTATTGTACCTTATATACCCTAAAACCTATAACCTAAACCATAATCCCTAAATTTTAAAACATAAATATAAAGTCTTTAAACATTGAACCAATCATTTTAGCCCAAACTAACATCGTTTAGACTAAGAATTAAGTTCATATGGGTCACTTTGGCCTAAATCACATGACTAATTGCCCTATTTGACTAATGCACTCAATCTTCATGATGACATGGGGTATGATGACAACCCAAAAACACATTCTATAGTCACAAATGGGTTTAAGTGATTCTAATTGTCTTAAGTTAACTTTGTGATTGACCCTATGTACCCTAAACCATATATATATTAAAACCTAAGCCCTAAACCATAAACCCTAAAAAATATACCCTAAATTGTAAACCATAAACTTTCCTTATTTATCAATTGATTTATTCCCAATTAACATCCTTTGTAATAATATTTAGGTTCACATGGCATAGAGCGATTAGACCTTATATACACCCTTAAACCTAAACCTTACATTACCTAATCCTTAATCCTTAAACCCTATGCACTAATGATTTAATCCCTAATCCCTAATCTATATTAAGTATAAAATGATTATGTTATTAAATAATGGGATCACATTATTCTTAATATATACAAAAATTGATTCTCAATATCTATGTTTAACACCAATCGAATATTAATAATAACATGATCATGTTATTTTATAACACAATTACGTTATTCTTAATATAGACAAAACTCACTTCTCAATGTCTATGTTTAATTAGAATCGAGTATTAAGAATAACTCAATCACATTATTTCATAACATGATCATGTTCTTATTAATATAGACTAAGCTCATTTTTCAACATCTATTTTTAACCCAAATCAATAATTCTATCCCCACAAACATTCTTTGTGGGACCTGTGGGCCCTATGTACTTTGACCCCACCGTTGAAAAGTTATCAATTGTGTTTGATGGGTGATAGATCACATTTAAGGAAGAGGAATATGTTGAAGAACAAAATGCCAGAGCAATTAAAATATTTGAGAGAGAAACACAAGATACAAATGTAACAATTTCATAGTAAACAAGGTATAAACCCTAATCTTGATGAATCATATGCCATAGATAATGAGCCAATTGAAAATAATGATGAAATTGACCATAATGAATTGAATAATGATGAAATTGACTATAATGAAATGAATAATAATGAAATTGACAATAATGAATTAGATAATGTTAGAAGTTTACATTCAAAGTTCAAAGTTTTTGATTTTATTGATGATGAGTCTATGTATGATGCTTCATCCCCCATGAATGAATAAAATTGGATGGAAACAAATAATGATGAAATTAACAATCAAGAAAATTTCATGGAAACATAAAAATAAGAAATAAATAATGAATAAAATGTCATCCCACCTCTAAACAATGAAAGTAATAACAATTTTGAAACACCTCAATAAATTCCACCATTAACAACACCTTCAAGAATTATGCATAGAAAAGACAAGTACTTAATTAAAGTCAATGAAAATATTTTATAACAAATACATAACAAAATGTTTGATCGTCATTTAAGAAGACTGACTCAACAAATTTAGGATAGTTTCTTTCATAATTTGGATTATGATAGTCAAAGATGTCAATTATTTGTTTCATTAATAAAATTGATTAAGATGAGACCTATAAAGTACATAATAGGGATAATAACATCTAACATGGATGATGAAAATAATGAAATTGGTGAAAATCTACATGATGCATGTCATACTTGAGGCCCAAAATCATGCACCAAAGATTATAATGTTGCTCGACGTATATTTACAACTTGTGCAGTAAGTGACCAAACACTGAAAAAATGAATGCTTTAAAAAATAAGTCAAACACTAATTATAAATAGAAAAACATTAATAAAAGCAACTAAAATATGTGAAAGACTTAATTAACCTAATATCAATGAGCTCTAGGCATTCTCTAGTAGACTTCCATGAAAGGACAAGTCTATAGCTGATACTCTCAAAGAGTTACTCAATTTTAGAAAGACAATACAAGAGTTTCACCCAATGCAAGAGAGGTAGTGAAAATAAGAGTTGGTTCTCATAAACCATGAACTACATTTGAAACATTTATTGGATATGAATCAAACACAACTATACTCTAAGTTTTTAGAAAAACATCCACAAATTTCTATTTGTTAAAGATATTTTGAGATGGTCAAACCTTTTTATGTAAAAATAAATAACACATACACCACTTGTTGTTTTAGGCAACATGTTGAATTTTCAATGTACTATGATGTTTTTAACCATATTCATTTTAATTTGCATATTAACAACATTTTTCAAGAGTGTGGCATTGAATTTCCACCAAAATTAGCTAGGGAATTTATTCCAACTATCTTTTGTAAAAGATTAGATGGACAATTATTTTATAACAAATCATGTTTAAATAGAAATTGTAATATTTGTGATGGATTTCCCAAATTAAAAAAATGTATCCATGAGGAGATTGCAAGTGCAATTGGACAAGAATTAGTTGGTTTAAGAAAATATAAATAAGTGATTTATCAAGTAAAAGATGGCAAAGAATCTAAAAAGTGTGAGCTTGTTACAAAAAAGATACTTGTTTCTAAAGTTTTGGTCAAATTTAGGGAGAAAATTATTTGTGAGTATGCAAGGCACACACATAGGACTACATGGTTAGATGAACATTTCAAGATAAGAAAGGATACATTATCACCTGGTTCACTTGTTTTAGTAGTATGACACATTCACACCCCAAATGGAAGTTCAATCTCGGTATTACAACTCATCACAAGTTGCCATATTTGTGCATAAAAGGTTCATGCATGCACCTGATAATACAGAGAAACAACATAAAATATTAAGAGAATACCATTTCTGTATCAGCAATGACTAATCACATTGTTCAGAGTATGTGCAAGGTTGTTTTCAAAAGTTATATGAATAGTTGAGTCAGAGGAACATTACTTTCAATCAACATTATATTTGGTCAGATAATTACACATCATAATTCAAAAATGCATGGATATTTTATTGGTTGAGTAGGATGCACATTACCACTGGTGTATAACATATTTGGAGTTTCACCAAGGTTAGACATGGAAAATAGAAGAATGACGGTGCTAGAACATGTGTAAAAAGAGATATTGAAAGGAAGGAGTTAAAATTTGAAGAGGGTGTTCATTTGAAAAATTTAAATAATGTGGTTGAATGGTGTAATGAGAACATGTGTCATGGTGCTCAACCAAATTATACTATTTTTAGACTTTTTTGGTTAATGAAAAACATTTGGCAAAGTATGAGGATTGTCTGACTCTAACAGGTTCAAGTGATCTCCATTCATTTCATAGCTTAAATGCAAGTTTTTAGACTATTCATATGAGACACTTGGAATGTTTTTGTTCTGCATGCATGGAATCTGTTTGGAATGAGTGTGAGTCATAAGAGTGGGTGGATGATTGGATTTAAAAACCTCTAATTCTAATCAACACATATCAGGTCCTAACAACATTGTAACTTACAAATATGACATCTAAAGTGGATTTGAATGTTGTGGTGGTGTGATAACATGTAATTTGCCTATCTAGATGTGATCTAAGTGATAGATTCTTAAGTGGGGCTCCCAGAGGTAGAAATATAAGTTGGATCTCAATAAGTTGCTTATTCAATGACAAAAAGTTACATTTTTGGACCCATCACTGTAACTTGTCCAACAGATTGCTCTAGAAGGTTCTACCTAAGTGCTTTGGGGTGTGATTAGAGGGATTAAAGAGGTAAGGTAGGGATCTGATGGTTCATAGAAATGAATTATATATATTTTTTATGCATGTTTGAACTTAGGCTAAAAAATTAAATTTTTATTGTATTGGGAAGGGTGTTCTTGAGGCCATAATGGGTGGCGGGCTTATCAATCAGACCTGATGGGAAGACAAGAATCTAGTCCTCGATGTTATCCACCCTCCCTGGATGTGTTGATAGTGTCAATTTTTTATTAGGAAGCATTGGAACTAGAGTTCTACAACCATAAATTAAACTTTAACAACATTTGTTTTTAGAGTTTTTTTCACTACTCTCTCCATTTTCTCACCCACTTTTGCATGAAAGTGTATTTTAAGTGTTCAAGGTGATTTGGAGGTTAGAATAGGTTAGTGATATTTTCAAATATTAATTGTCAAAGATCAGTTGTAGGAAGACTAACACCCTTAAGGGATAGGACTAAATAGCAATATAATGTTAGGAGTGAGGTGTTGAATGAGTGAGGTGTTAAAGGGTTATAAACTAGTCTCAGAAACCAAATACATGTAGAATCTATGTTGACAATAGTCTTAACTAAGCTCACGGCCTATAGAAATTTTGAGTAAATACAAAGTAAGGGTTTCATGAGTAAAACACCTCTAAAATTCAAATAATTGAGCAATAAGGTCTTAAAATTTGTGAGCATCTAGGGAATGAATCTTATAACTTAGTCCAAGTATCATTGGCTTGACAAGAGGTTTGAAATTGTAGGTACAGAGGACTATTTTTATATACACCTGTAGAAGACCATTTTTGAGAAAGTTGTGCATAAGGTAAGATGAAGTTTTGGTTGATTTGAGTTATATAAAATTGGTTAAGAATTAAAACATGTTATAATTTATAAAATACTACTATAAATATAATTTTTAATATCTAAAAACTCTATTTTGATAAATTGACCTATTGGAGCAATAGTTAGGTCTAGAGACCTAGAAACTTAAAAAGATAGAATTTGAGAATGAGAGCTTAATCTCTTAGAGACCTATAGTTGGTTGACTTTTTATAAATTTTGACACCTACATAAATCCTTGAGTTTTCCTAAGACTTATCCAAAGTGTCTTAAAGAAGAACTGTTCAAAAGGAGAGTAGATTTGAGAGATTGGTGACTAGTTAAGAGTAGACCTAATCAGTACTTGACTAGTTTAAAGGAAGATTGATTGAGAGTGTATTTTGAATCAAGTTGAGAAAAAGAGTGGATAAGTGAGGTTGGAATTTTTCATGATCTTTGAACATATGAATAGGACTTTCATGGCCTTCTTAAACATAGAAGAAAAAACTATGCATTAGGTGGTATTAGAAATTGATAAAGGGTTTTGGCCAATGATGGATCATTTTCTCATGAGTGATGTTCTATTTCAAGTTAGTAAGGTTGCCTTTTATCAGACTAAAAACATTATATTCAAGGTCAGACAAAAGTTCATCTTGCAAGTTTAGCAAAGATAAAGTTGTAAAGATGAAGAAGTAGACCATGTACATGGTCACCAAAAGGAGTTGAGTGCATAAGAGGTATTGATAGAGATTACTAGAGAGGTGAGGGAAAAATAAAGGAACAATAATCATAGAAGGCATACAAGTAGTAGGCCTAGTTTCAAGAAAAGTTAGTCAAAAAGGCATTAGATCCAAGTGAAGATGAAAGATCAGGTAAATTGTAAGTATAAGTATCTGAGTGAGAAATTTGTAGGGGTTTATGAATGATTTTATGTCTTTGCATTATACAAGTTTAAACATGATTGGGTATGGGATTTAAGAGAAATCAAATTGTGTTAATGATCAATTGAAAATTTGTAAATGGGTGATGACAAATGCAAAATAGATAATAGTATCATTAGTCATTTCCACTACACAAACAAATAAAAAATTTAATTTAAAAAAATATGAGAGATCTAAGATTTATAGCATTGAAAAGAACAATTTTTTAATACTTATTTGTGTACAACATTAAATACAATATCTGATAGATAATAGTTTGGAAGATATAAACAACACTATACAATAACATTTTAAAATAAAACTGAATATAAATTAGATAGATTAACATAATTCAAATGAAAACTTAAAAAAAATCATATAGGCACATGTACAATGTCAATAATACATAGAATTCCATGATAGACATACAAAAAGTTACATCTACCAACATAGTATCTAATGTTGGGTGAATGTCATATATGCATATACAATGCTAAAAAATCATAAATTACCATATAGGCATATAAAAAAGCACATCTCATATAAGACATCCTAATCATCAAATAGCATCCCTCTCTTTGCCTTCCTCAAAGAAGACTCTCCCTAGGATGCCCTGTTGGTAGATGGAGATCCCTCTAATGCCTTGGATTGCTCTAAGGTCTGACTATGGGTCCTATGCTTATAGTTCACTTGCAACTAAACTTGTTCAAGTACAAGTATTATTACAAAAGTAACATAAAATACATTCAACCAATTGTTAAGATATCAATTTTAAACTACAATAAAAAATCATTTAAACATGCACTTACTGAAAGCACGTGGTCCTACTCAATCTATTTTTGACACTCAAACAAGTTAGTGGTAGACTTAGCTATTTGAATAGGCATCTAAAATAGGGAAGAAATATGAGAAGTTTTCTTACTAATTATCTGACGAGGACTATCAGATGTCATAAGACACAATATATTCACATAAGTTATATTTGCCCCATGTATGTAGTAAAATTATTAAAACAAGTTTATTTTCACAATTCAAAATTACAAGTTAATATATACCTCTATCAATGCTTGTGCAAATGACATTGCAGAAACAATGCCTGTGTCTGTCTCAGGTCATAGTGATGGAGTGTCTAATTGATCCATCAACTAAATGTAAATAAGGTCTCACTTACTTTTCTATAAAGTATCAAAGATATATATGGCAAGTTTTTCTCCTTTATTAAACCAATAGTGTATTTAATAGTACTATACTTGAATTTTGAGATCTTTAATATAAAAATTTAATTTAAACTTACATGGTAAATATACATAGACTAAATGTACATAAAGCATAAGATTAACTTAAAATTTTACCTCCATATAAGTAAAAAGTGTCATCCTAACAAAGATAGATGCAATAGTGGATGGGCCAATAGCTAGATCCAAAAATGGAAACAATGGATACATAAAATAAATGCTACAAATGTTGACTATGATGATGAAGGCACCATCATATTCTAGAACATAAAAATGACATATATATTATTCAATTTCTATGTAAATTAATTATTAGCTAAATTAAATTTTCAAATATAACTTAAATTTAACATGACATTTATATAAAATATAATTGCATCTGTGTAGTGGTTGATGTCTACATACTAAATATGTGTACCAAAATCTCATCACTCATAAGTATATTATCCAAACCCTCTGAACCACCAATACCATCATCATCTGAAGGTCTATTACATATAGCTCCATAAGAACTATATGGGTGGGGTCAGGTATGCACACTAGGTGGTGTATCTAAAACATCAATCTGTGAGAGCCTACTCATATGCTAAATGAGTGTCTTAGTGATCAAACTAAGTGCATGCAGAGTATCGATCTCCATGACCTGCTAAACTACAAAGGGGATCTCAAGATCAAATATATTTTGGATAGAAATCCTTGTAAGCTGATTAGGTACATGATGTACATCTAGTCGATCCTATTTAGAGCCTTTCCCTCAGCCTTAAAACTCATTATAATCAAAATATTTTTGAATCTCATTGAGGACAAACTCATAGTAGAGTTTCTTAAAAAAATACAATGGGACTTCATGGTTTTTACTGTCAGGATCCTACTCCTCAATAAGAGTATACCTGATTACCTTTGTATTACCAACTAAACACAGAATTTAACCAGAATGAATAAGTAACTAGAAATATGAAACAACACAGGATATGAGAGACAATACATAATTGTATTAATACTTATCCAGAAGAAAATACAATAAAAAAGATGCCACTTCTTCTCCACACCTTTTAGAAGCTTCCCACACCTCAAGTGTTCACCAGTAATTCTCCTCCAATAGTTCACTCTCTCATCACAGTCACAACAATCAACTCAAACACAGAGTTATTGTTCACCTCCACCAATCAGTAACAACGCTGCCAATACACCAAGTACACAACTGTACTCCAAGTAGATCTCCCTTTCCTTGCTGCCACCTGCAAATCAACAGACCTTACTTACCATGTAGATGTCTCTACACCCTGAAGAACCCTTGTCCTTGCCTCACCAAGTCCTCATGATTCTTCAACCAGTACCCCGGTGGATCTCCTAGTAGAACTTGCACAACCTACAACTCTCTCTGATAATACACACTCAGCACCCCTTTGAAACTAGGAGGAGCTACTCTAGCTCTCTCTACAAGTGCTATGGCTTTCTAGCACACTTTTACAATATAGCCCATGAGTCTATTATATAGATCTCATGCATACAATAATTAGACTTTCTTAATTACAATAATTAGACTCGCAACTCTAAGACCAAAAATAGTCTTTACATGCAAACCGACAGTCCAAAAATAGACTAGTTTGAAACCCACATGCAAACTACATGCACACACAGGTTGCCGATGTCAGCTCCTTCTTGACTGATGTTATCCAACTAATAACCGACGTCAGTTGCTTCTGCATTATAATATGACTGATGTCGGTTGATCAGACCGACGTCAGTTTCCCTGCAACTTGTTCTGCAACTCAGCAACCTCTGCAACCTCAGCAACCTCCTTCCCTGTTTGCATCAGTGAAGCTTTTAGCTCCACAACCTAACAATCTCCCACTTAGAGATAAATAGCTACACTTTACCTGTACCTATACACCATCTAATTTGTTTCCTAGCTTGTATCCCTCTTCAAGCTCAAACCTGAAGACCAACCACCACACAACCTGTGGTGCACCTCCTGTCATCCAAGTAACCTGCCACATCCGAACCTACAAACCCATGTAGTGAAGACCTTGACCCTGCATAACATGTTAACCTGCTGCTAGTCCCTCTCAGATACCTGAGAATCCACCTTCCCCGAATTGGCTCCAAACTCTCTGACAACTCCCACTGCTTGGGAAAACTCAGGCCTACACCAAACCTCATGTGATTTCGAACACTGTTCTAAGCTCATCTTGAACTGTCCAGCCCTCTGTGTGCTTACCAATTCTACATCTTGCAAATTAACCCTTGCCAACACCTCCTTCACATCAGTTCCCACTGGATACCAAATCAACTTGTGATCTTCCATGTCTCTTATGCCAAAGAATTTTGCTGCTCCCAAATTCTTCCTGACATACCTCTAAACTAACCTTACCCTTAGCTCAGCAAATCCCTGCATGTACGAACCTGCTACAAGCATACCATCCACATACAGTAACAGGATAATGTCGCGACCATCATCCACCCTGGTAAGATAAATACAATAGTTACATTGACATTGACTAAAGCCCTACTTTGTCATCCACCTGTCAACCCTGTACCACTGTCCTGCAACTTCCTCAAGACCATATACCCTAGCTTTCCATCTCATGTATCCATCCACTCTCTTCTCTAACTTGGGAATCCATCCCTCTCTCAGTGCTTTCTTCTAGCTAACAACTCCACCAACAAACCCCTATTTGGTTCTTCTCCAAGGAATCACATTCCTCATCCATGCTAAGCTCCCACTGTTTCTGGATTCTACTTGCATTATCTCTTCACATCTTCCTGGTTCTTGACCATCAGTAAGAAACAAGTAATATAAAGAAGGTGAACAATGAATATGAGGTTCACTTACCCTTTCAGTCCTCCATATGGGTGTTTGAGACTTCTTGATAGCTTGTTGTCCGCCCAACATCCGTTTCAGTGACCGATCTCAGTCATCTCCCAATCTGCACCCGACCGACGTTGGTTCCTTGTGACTGACCCTGTCTGCAGACATTAGTTCCCTAACTGACGCTGGTGTACCTTCTACCGATGTTGGTTCCTATATGACCAACATCGGTTCCTGCTACCCGACACCACTGACTCTGCTGATCTGCACATGACCGACGTCGGTGCCTGTCTGTTTGACGTCGGTTCCTCTTGATCGATGCTGGTACCTATGTTTGCCTGTGAGTGATGAATTTTTACCCGTGAGCTCCTTTTGGATCAAACCCTTGTCCATATCAACACAGCCCTGCTCAAAATAATTTAGTCCCCTCAGCGGATCTCTGTCTGTCATCTCCTCAATGAACACCAAGGCTTTCCAGTTCTTAAGTTTGTCAAAGATATTTGTCTTCCACTTAAGAACATGCATTCCCTTCTTACATATGTAACCAAGCCTACAAAGCCACATCTCTGCAATAGAAGGTGAATCAGTAATATAAGTAGATAGATAAAGGATACCTATTTTCTTACCACCGTCTAATTCAAGTGCATCCACTGTGAGAGTTACTGTGCATCTCTCATCACCTAACTTTTTTGAAGAAATTAGACTCATCTCCAAGACTGGTACTTGCATGACCTCATTCATTACCTGTGTGTTATCTTTCTGCAATTTCATCTTCACTTCCCCTTTGCCAACAATCCGACAAGGTTCACCAACCCCTAAATAAATCTCTCCAAAGTCTCCCTGGACATACTCTTGAAAAGATGCTCTATTTTGGGTTGCATGGAAAGAGGCAAAAGAATCTATAAACCAAGATTCTACTTTATCTAGAGCAACCTGTGCAACAACACCTGCAACATCTGCTTCTACACGCTGATCTTCTACCGACCAACAATCTTTCTTTACCTGCTCTTTCTTTCCATCAATCAGACCATTCATGCTATTCAGTTTCTCCATTTATAGCTTACTTTATTTTGCCATTGCTATACTCCCACTCAATCATAAACCCCTGTGAGTAACCTGTAATCAACAAATACTAACCAAATTTGAACCACCTATTAGTCAACCCAACCAAAAGCTCTGATACCAACTGTCAGGTTGGTATCACTGGTTGGTGATCCTAGCTCTGATACCAATTGTCAAGATCCTACTCCTCAATAAGAGTATACTTGATTACCTTTGTATTAGCAACTAAACATAGAATTTAACCAGAATGAATAAGTAACTAGAAATATGAAACAACACAGGATATGAGAGACAATACACAATTTTATTAATACTTATCCAGAAGAAAATACAATAAAGAAGATGCCACTTCTTCTCTACACCTTTCAAAAGCTTCCCACACCTCAAGTGTTCACCAGTAATTCTCCTTCAATAGTTCACTCTCTCATCATGGTCACAACAATCAACTCAAACACAGAGTTGTTGTTCACCTCCACCAGTCAGTAACAACGCTGCCAGTACACCAAGTACACAACTGTACTCCAAGTAGATCTCCCTTTCCTTGCTACCACCTGTAAATCAACAGACCTTACTTACCATGTAGATGTCTCTACACCCTAAAGAACCCTTGTCCTTGCCTCACCAAGTCCTCATGATTCTTCAACTAGTACTCCGGTGGATCTCCTAGTAGAACTTGCACAACCTGCAACTCTCCCTGATCATACACACTCAGCACCCCTTTGGAACTAAGAGGAGCTACTCTAGCTCTCTCTACAAGTGCTATGGCTTTCTAGCACACTTTTACAATACAGCCCATGATTCTATTATATAGATCTCATGCATACAATAATTAGACTTTCTTAATTACAATAATTAGACTCGCAACTTTAAGACCAAAAAAGTCTTTACATGCAAACTGACAGTCCAAAAATAGACCAGTCTAGAACTCGCATGTAAACTGCATGCACACACAGGTTGCCAACATCGGCTCCTTCCTGACTGATGTCGGCCGACTAATAACCGACGTCGGTTGCTTTTGCACTGTAATATGACCGATGTCGGTTGATCAGATCGACGTCGGTTTCTCTGCAACTTGTTCTGCAACTCAGCAACCTCTGTAACCTTAGCAACCTCCTTCCCTGTTTGCATCAGTGAAGCTTTTAGCTCCACAACCTAACATTTACATGATGGATAATCAAACAACATCCACCATCGATCTTAAAAATTGGCTATGATTAAATCATGTTGGCAATGATGGATTAGAAAATGTTTAAGAATTTACCAAAAATGGTGCATTGGTGGTTAGGTCAATGAATAAGGTGAAAATGGAAGCTTTTGATATGTCTTTGTTCTTGACCTCAAGTGCTGACAATTTATCAGCATAATAAACCCTACAACTATCCCTAATATGAATTCCATCTATCAATTTAGCTCATTATAGAGTCAATTTGACCTAATAATATCTCTAAAAAATTGACTAGATAAGTGCAGTGGGTGTTGGTGGAAGTGAGATCCCTCATTCTCCCAATTAATTATTCAATTTCAATTTTATTTTTTACAATGTGGTCAAATACTTTCCCTTGACTCTCTGGGGGATTTTGTGGAACTGTAAGAGGGTTAGATGGAGGGTTAGGAGGAGGGTTAGGTGGAGGCTTAGGAGGAGGAACACGAGGGTTATGTGGAAGGTTAGGCATAATAATAGGAGGGTTAGTAGGATGGGCTATTCAAAATAAATAAATTACCAATTAAACAATAAAAATAACAAAAAAATACTAAAATTTAGGGTTAACAAGTGTAGATTTTTAGCACTTTCTTCTTCTACGCAGTGGCATAGTTAATTATCAACTTCTTAGGATGAATTATGGAAAGGTTTACCCTCACTAACCCAAAACACGATCGTGGAAAGGAAATATGTAGGAAATAAATAAAGCTCAAATGCAAAATGAATAATTTTGCATTCAAATTCAGCTTTTATTTTTTTAGTTACAAAGGGAACGTGATTATGTTTTAGATTATGGTAAAAACAGGTTTTGAAGGGACCCCGAAACCCTATAACAGATTTAAAAAGATAGAGCAATTACAAGCACCAGGATAAGCAATCCTTAAGCCTACTAAAAAATAGCAGCAAAAAATAAGGGCAACATCATTATCCATTTTATAATCCGCCCCCTAAAATTCCAAAAAAAAAAAAATTCTATCTATTTTTTAGGGGTAAAATCCAGAATAGTTGCCTGCCTGCCGTCAGCAATATTCTTCTTACTTTCTAACTCTTTGTTTTTCTTTGTGTATCTTCTTCCCGGTCTGTCTGGAGAGCCAACATCCGGTTTCACCTTTAAAACCTGTTCGTCTCCTTTTCCATATTTATTCATAGTAGAAACAGGATGTTTCGCCTTCATTTTCTGGTCTTTTTTGCTGCTTCTTATTTCAACCCCCTTAGTAATGGTCTTTTTTATCAACCCTTTTCTTTGGTTTAGAAAATGCTCTAGGTTTTCTCCAATATCATTTACATTAAACTCCTTCAAAGGGGAAGCATTCTCAGCCTGAATCTCCCTGGACAAAAGAATATCTCCCTCCTCTAAATTATTTTCAACTTCATTCAAGAATTTACCTTCCTCCAGCTCAGTTTTATCTTCTACATCTCTCCATCGGTCTTCTATCTTTTGACAGACAACGATTTGTTTTGATAAATCTATCAAATCATCTATTCTTTGTACAAAAATTGTGGTTTTTGATTGCATCCCATCTCCTTCTTTCACAGAATTTTCTTTCTCAACAGCAAACTCTTCGTCCGCCTCTGATTGTGGATCTTTGGGATCTTCAATATAAATCTCTTTCTCCTCCTCAACATGTAGAACTTTAGAATCTTCATTATTCTTTATTTCTTTTCAATTATTTTCTTTGGGTATCCATACTTTTTTGTGCTGAACCTTAATCTTTCTGTCATCCAAAACACTGCTTGGATAATTTTTTCTTTTGTACGAACAGTTTTTGGCCCAATGCCCCTATTTTTTACAGACATAGCAAGAGTTGGACAGATCTTCAAAAACAAACCTTTGAGTTTTTTTGCCATGCTTAGAAATTAAATCCACTTTTTCTGGGAGATTATTCAAATCTACCACTTTAACATAAAGTCTGGCATTTTGGAGTTTGGATCTGGTAACCGTTGCATTATCCAATGCCACTAGTTCACCAAAAGAGCTGGCTATACCTTTAAAAATGTCTTCATGCCAGAACTCTAAAGGGAGGCCAGGAAGTCTTACCCAAATGGGAGTGTTTAAGAAGAAAGAATCTGAAAGATCCATGTTAGGCTCCCATGTTTTAATAGTTAGAGAACATTTGCCAAAAGACCATGGTCCTCCACACAGAACCATATTCATGTCCTCTTTACAGTTGAAATTAAACAAGAAGAAGCCATTCAATATTGGTGCTATTTCAACCTCTCCTCAAATTACCCATTTCCTTTTAACCATTTTAGTTAGGGATTCTATATCTGGTCTTGCCCCTAAAATTTTTTCCACAAGGGTGAATTCCAAAGAAGACACAGAAAAATCTATTAAAGGATCTGGGATAAATACTTGAAACTCACCTTTCTCCCAGCAAGATTTTGTAATCACCAGCGGGAAGAGAAGTTTTCCATTAGGTTTCTTGCCAAACAGAGAGGACCACTTCTTTTGTTCTGAATATTCTGCCTTCAGCTCTTCTGAGGATTTTTCCTTGTTTAAATGCACATTCTCTTTCTCCTTTTTAGTCTTCTGCCTTAACGCAGCAAGAGAAGAATCCTGTTGGGAGAAACTAATCCCATAGAAAGGATCAAATCCTCTCAGAGGTTTTCCAAATTTTTCATCAATAGGAAATTCAGACCCTTCCTTTATTCCTACCTCTCTTGATGTCCCTCCATGGTTAGAACCTCCTTCCTGGTTCACCACAGCCACTTTTCCATTTACCTTCAATCCTTCATTTCCCCCTTCTTAAAGGGCACCTTCTAGTTCTGGGAATGCTTCCAGCATGCCTAGCACGCCTAGCGCACCCCAACGCGTCATTCAAAATTCAAACCATGTGCGCCCGCCTGCTCAGCCCGCTTCCAGCATCAATTAGCACCTTTATGTTATTAACATAGTCATGTTATTTAATATTGCGATCACATTATGTGTCAATAATTACTGAGTCATAATTTAAATAACATTATTATTTTAATTAAATAATGTGATCACATTATTTAATAATGAGATCGTATTATTAAATAATGTGATCACCTTATGTAAATATTCATAGAATTATCCCCCAACTCCATGCACTTACCCATGGTGATTTATATTTTAAGACATGCAATAATTTATTTACAATGATATGGATATTTTTGGTATATGCTGACACATATCCAATATTGTACTTCTGAAATACAAAACAAAGTATTTATATATATGTATACATAAATATGTGGCTATGTATGTGTAAATATTCTCTGAAATTATGAAAACATAGATATGAATGAGTTAACATCATATGTTGTAAACTCTATAATCTTATATAAGTGAACTATGTATATATGAACAAAGTATGTATTGTTAAAATAAAAAGTAAGGAAATATGAACTATAAGATATGGACATTCAAATTGAGGAATATATATATATATATATATATATATATATATATATATATATATATATATATATATATATTTCCTAACAGTGAATTGAATCCTTTATGTAGGATTAAGTGATTCAAAAATAAAGTTTTTGAAAGTGTAGAAAACCCTATATAGACTTGATGTCTTTTTCGTGAAAAGTTAAATAGTTGTTAAAAGCACATTAGTTTTCTTTTGGAAAAATGAAGAATGTTGTTATTATATAGAATAATAATTATATATTAAATACATATGCATTATGTAGTTTATGTTATGCAAGGTGTATAAATATATAATATATGTCTATATAAGAATATATGTACTCTTATACATCTATAGCTTATATATGTACATTGGGATGTATGCCTATAATAATAATTCTATTGATTGTTCAAAACTAAGTCATATATTCTTGAAAGATAGGACACTATCCATATATGCATACTAGCCTTCTAATATAATAAGATGTTTAAATGACAGATTACATTTCTGTGAGAATATGGCTTTCTTTATTATGATTGGTTGTATAAAATTGAGTAGTGTGTACGTAAAATAGTGAGTTATGATATTAGTGCTTGTTATAGAATATACTGCATTTACTTACATAAATTTGAATATGTAGTCTAAATATAAATTATACCCAGTTGGTATAAATTATAATTGTTATTCTTATTATGTGATAAATAATATTGTGGAGATTCATTCATAATTTTGACAAACTAAATGTATATGATTTGATTATTCTTGTATTTAGCATGTTTTATGTTTTCTAGTAGGAAGTAATATGTGTGAATATGTTATTTATATTTATATTAACCAAATATCGTATTTTTAATACTGAGTAAGAAGTGAGATGGACTTCACTAGCTTGCTAGCATTACCAATATCAGATGAAGGTAATCCAATCAAGTGGTGTGTATGAATTTGACTGATCTTAAAGATCAATAAATATTGAAAACTTTGGTTAAAATAATTTTAGTTAGACATTATTATTTCATATGTGTGATTTACATATTTGTATGATATCATGTTAGAATGGATTTATTTATGGCACACTACATGTTCTTAGAAATCATACAACATACGAGTACTAGCTTGTCTCTTTGGATTCCTGTACTGTCACTATCTACTCATCTGTGAAGAGAGGGACATTACTTGATAGAAGATTGTATATGGGATTGATGGTCTATGATTGGTGTGAAAAAGTGCTCAAATGATGCTCTCCCTCCCCATAACAATACTTATTTGGAGACTACACTTGAGATTGCCATAGATATTGGAGTTCAGAGAACTCATGCTCCGTAGAGATTTGTATCTTGTACATTATATTGCATTTATTATTATTGAAACATTATACCTATTGAGATGTAATTAATTACTTATTATACCATGACAATAGTAGCTTCATGTTTGTACTAGCCAAGGCTAGAAATATGTAGTTACTCTCTTTTTATTTTCAGTTATATTGTGTTTAATATGATGATAGTGATCAATGATGGAGAGATGCCACATGCTTATTTTATAGTTATCATAATTAGAGTATTTTATCTATATCACTAATTAGATTCTCGTGGTGTAATATAATGAAATAATACATTGTTTAAAATTTAAAAAAATCAATATTTCTAGGTAGATCTCAATGGAGATGTTACATAAAAACTATGTACAAGTAATATTGGAAGTAAATAAGATTATGTATAAATGAAATGTAATGACTATAAATATCTAAGAGTGCATCCATATAATGTGGATAGTTAAATGGAGGATCTCGTGGGAGGTCATTTAATGTTAGATACTAAGTTTCCCTGAACTTGAATAAATCATCATCATTATGATCATCATACCATTCTGTCTGCATAAGTATTGCCTTATCCTTGGCATTAGTATAGATTCCATGCATTTAAATAACATGTTGCTCTACTATGTAAGATGAATCCTATGTGGTCCTAGGGTAGACCACATTAGACCACTGGATGTTTATATGAAATCTATGATTTTCATTAGGGCCATCCTATAAAATATGAACTATGTGTCCCTCATAAATGAAAGTCAAACATTTGTCTGTTTAAATGACTATGGCATCTATTACCTATAACCATGTACTACTAAGTGTAACCTATATGTGAGTGCCTGTGATCATGAAAAAAAGTAGTGTGTTGACCACCTTAGGGCCACATGTAATTAGTAATGTGATATGTCCTAAAGAGTCCTAATAACATATAACATGTTGTAGCTCTATCTCTTGGTGCCCTATGGGTAGATGTAGGATAATGTGGGACAAAAGTGGGGTATAAAGTGACACTTTTTTTGTGGAAATAACAATAGGTGAACTTGGAGAGAATGTTAGAGACACTTTGAAAAAGAATTTGATAATGAAATAAAAACATAAATTATGGCATTTTGAGTATATAATTTTTTCAAATACCCAAATGATAAAAGTGTGCGAAATAGATTCATTTATGATAATAGGTTGGTATTTTTTTGTAAAAATATAAGGAGAGTGCATGTGTATGAACACACTTTTTTTTAATTAAATGATTGAATTTCTATATGAAATTTCATATATAGATAGGTGAAATGTCGAAGATTGTTGATAATATTTTTTATTATATATATAATTTTTAAATAATTTTACAAGTCAAGACAGTTGGAAAATTAAAAATGCAAGTGTACGGACATAATTTTTTGACCTTAACTTCATGAAAATCAATTTTTTTTAAAGCATAGTTGACAATGTGTAGATTGTTAAGATATAAATTTTATAAGTGTTTGATTAATACTCAAAAATTTATAAGAAAATTTATGATGATATGTATATAGACTATAACAAGATATGTGACATAGAAATTAAATAATAATTATAATAATATTCTAACGTTAAATTTTGTTATATATTTGAAAACTATGCTTTCTGCTCTACAAACCCACACATATATATTTTTTAAATAATAAAAGCTACCTGATCAGACATGTCGATAAAAAACAAAACAAAACCCTTTCTTATAAATTTTCTTGGCTGGTTCATGATAGCGTTTGGTCATGTTCAAGATCCCCCAAGCCTAAAACCGAGGCAAAATTAAAGGGAAAGCAAGATTTTTTTTTGTAAATATAAAAAGGGCATATGCCCTATGCAAAGGGCATACACCCTTTTCAAAGGGCATACGCCCTTTAAAAAGGGCATTCATTATCCCTTTGCCAAAGGTGTACACCCTTTTCAAAACCACTAATGGGCCAATAAATGCATTTTCCCATTGGTCCATGGATCCCAAAGGGCATGCATGATTTTGAAAGCACGCACACCCTTTATGATTCATGAATTATTTTTGCATTTTCCATGAAAATGAGTCATTGGTTTTGTTCTTTCCAAATTACAAACTGGTTTTTCTATTGCAACTATGCAAATTTGATGAATTATTCATTTATTTTGTTTTAATCACTAAAAATTCTTCAAGTTTAAATCTACAATTGTCTTATTTTGATAAAGATAAATAATGGGTTCGGGAAGTCATCGCAAAAGACTAATAAAAGAGCTAAAAAATGAGAAAATTGAAGAGAAAATAGAAAAAGAAAGAAAAAAACAAGTAGATAGGAGGGCATCTATAAGAGATTTTAGGCAAGGTGAGGGTTCTTTTTCTACACCAGGTAATACTTCTAATGAAAATAACATGCCCAATTCTATAGAATTTAGTTTACATATGTCTTCAAATGAGATAAAAGAATTGAGTCAATCTTTGATGTAAGATGAAATTTAAAATGTAGAGCATGTAAGTAATGAATTTGTAATGAATGATGAAACAAAATTGTATAAAAAGTTTATTTAAAATTTTAATGATCAATTAATAATTAGCCAAAGGTCATTTGAGATGTGCAAGCCTTTCTATGTTAAAATAAACCAAGCACGCACCACATGTTGTTATAGGGTACATGTTAAATTTTCTATGCATTTTGATGTTTTTCATCATATACATTTTACTTTACATATTGATGAGATTTTTCAAGAATGTATGGTGTCTTTCCCACCTAAAACATCAAAAGAATTAATCCAAGGTCTTTTGTGTCAAAGACCTAAGGGGCATTTTTTTTTTTTTTTTTGCCAAACAATGTTTAGATGGAACATGTAATAGTTTTTTTATTTTTGTCAAATTTGGTGATTGTTTACATGAACATATTTCACATGAATTTGGAAAACAACTAATTGATTATAAGAATTACAAATTTTTTAAGCATGTGTTAAAAGATGGAAAAGAGTGATCAAGATGTGAATTGGTTACAACCAAATTTTATGCATGTGATTTCATGTTTGAATTAAAAAAGAATATTATCTATCAATATGCAAGACACACACATAAATCAAAATGGTTAGATAATCAATTCAAAGAATGCAATGACAACTTCCTAGTTGGCACCATTATTGCGGTTGTGGATTTTAATGAGAACTACACACTACAAACACAAAATGAGGTTCAATCCCAATATTATAATTCAATTCAAGTTTGAATTTTTGATTATATTACATTCAAACATGCATCTAATAACACATATGATAACAAAAAGATTTTGAGGAAGTACCATTTTTATATGAGTTATGACAGATCACATTCTTTAGAGTTTGTCCAGGGTTGTTTTGAGATATTTTATATGAATATGAATTCAAGAGAAATCATGTTTGATACACACTAAATTTGGTTAGATAATTATATAGGAAAGTTTAAAAATTATTGAATATTTTACTAGTTAAGTAGAATGCATAAGAAGAATGAAGTTCAACATTTTTGGATCTTCTTTGAAGCTAGGCATGGAAAAGGGGAACATGATGGTGTTGGTGCATGTGTAAAAAGAGCTCTTAAAAGAGAGCAGGCAAAGCATAAGGATGGTGCTAATTTTATCAATGCAATAATTATTGTGACTTGGTGTAATGAAAATATTTATCATAGATCAGATAAACATTCTCATGTATGAAGATTATTTTGGTTAATAAAGGAACAACATAAGACAATGTATGAAGATTGCATTACAGGACCTAGATTGAGTGTTTTCCACTCCTTTCAAAGCTCAAATTCAAGTTCATGGACTATTTATACTAGGGATATGGCATGATTTTGTTTCTCATGTATGGAATTTAATTAGAATGAATGTCAGTCAAAATAATAGGTTGACAAATGGTATTATAGACCTATGTCAGCTATAGAGAGTATCCATTCACTCCGATAATTGACAGATCATAAAATGGCATCATCAGTTGACTTTTCCCACATCTCAGATCTTGTGCAACTAGGTATAATTTATTCTTTAATTAAATATACAACCTTAGATATTAGTGATATTTTAATTTTTTTCCTAGATGTACTTACAATTTGATTATACTTTAAATGGAGGGCATGTTTTTTTAGTAAATGCACATGAGAAAAATGATGAGGGAACAAACCACTACTTGTGTCGTTGTGTACAGGCAAAAAAATTAACCATAAATGTTATAAATGGAGAAGAGTTAATTTATCCCACTGGTTTCATTGTGGTTATTGTAACCTAGCTTTGTTATTTGAGGACTTTGAAACACATAGGATGGTGATTCATTATTTGAACCTTGTTATTGATACAAATATTCAAATGATCAAATATCATGAAAAGACTCACAATTGAAATTTATGGAAAGTGTAAGAATCTGACCATGAAGTGATTCTTAAAACACTTGCAAATAGAGTTGATCCTGAAGGTACGTTAGATTGAACTAGTAAGTTTATCTAGTATTTCAAATTAATATAATAAATTTATTTGATTTAATGTATTTTAATTTTAAAATATTTTATGATTTATGTGTTTATTTATATTTAAATTTTTACTAATAATTTAATGTAGGTTAGTGGCACTAGATGAGCTTACACCTTCACATGGTTGGTGTCGTGAGTAGAGAAGATTATCTTCCTAAAATGAAGAGAAGCCAAAATAATTTATATTAATTTCATCTACCTTAAGCAAATATTTTTTCAAATTCTTTTAATTTATCCTTTCAAGAAAAAACAAAAATAGTCTTATCTATGTTCTATTAAAGGACTTGTCTTTGCACATGTGGGAGCTAACAATTCATCTCTAGCCCACACGGTTCTTATGTAACATGTGATGGAAGTTTGCTCATTTTAAATATTTAGGGATGAGTGAATTATCTTAAGAAATACTTCTAATCAACTATAAATTTCAATCTCAGGGGTCTACCAAGATTGGACAAAGGTGGATCTAACCTAAAAATGTCTATCTAGATGTGTATGTGTAGACGATTCATTGATTGGGCTGATGAGTCAAAATTTATGACCCTCACTGACCAATTTTTGGCATGTTCTAAGATATTTGCCTATGAGAGAAACCTCATTATTGCATCTCATCTATCATGAGTTAAACAAAATATTCTTGAGATTTCTTAGAGGACTCATCCATGCACATTTAAGAATTGATGGTTCATCTTTAACACTCATGGTTCTTATGCAATGTGTAATGGAAGTTCACTCATTTTACACATTCAAGGATGAGTAAATTCTCTTAAAGGATGCCTCTAATCAAATATAAATTTCAATCTTATGGGTTTACCAAGACTATACAAAGGTGATTCTAGCCTAAAAATGTCTATCTTGATGTGTTTGCATAGATGGTTCATCAATTAGGCTGATGATTTAGAATCTAAGACCCTCACTGACCAACTTTTAGCATGTTATGAGAGATTTGGATATGATAGAAACCTCATTTTTGCATCTTTTCCATCATGAGTTCAATAAAATTATACTAAGATTTTTTAGAAGACTCATCCTTGCATGTGTAATAATTGACGGTTTATCTCTAGCCCTCATGATTCTTGTGCAATGTACAACAAAAGTTCACTCATTTTGCATATTCAAGGATGAGTGAATTATCTTAAGGGAA
This sequence comes from Torreya grandis, assembly GCA_037957365.1. NCBI lineage: Eukaryota > Viridiplantae > Streptophyta > Pinopsida > Cupressales > Taxaceae > Torreya > Torreya grandis. Next base: position 775,151 of record JARHVA010001054.1, read on the forward strand.
GCCTTTAATCAAATCCAAATTTTACTCTTGGAGATCTATTGAGACTATATAAATGTGATTATATCCTTAAAATGCCTATCCCAACATGTCTATATAGTTGAATCATCGATTAGACTGATGAGTCAAAATCCTTGACCCTCATTGACTAAATTTTAGCATGTTCTGAGAGATTTGGCTATGAGATAAAACCCATTTCCATATCCCATCCATTAAGAGTCAAATAAAATCCTCCCAAGATTTTTATAATAGTCATCCCTACATGTGTAGGATTTGATGGTTCATCTCTAGCCCTCACAGTTCTTGTGCAATTCATGATGAAAGTTCACACATTTTTCACATTTGGGGATGAGTGAATTATATTAAGGTATACCTCTGATCAACTATAAATTTCTCTCTTAGGGGTCTACCAAGACCTAAAAAAGGTGATTCTAGCCTAAAATGCCTATCTTGACATGTCCACATAGATGGTTTATCGATTGCACTGATGAGTCAGAATCTATGACCCTCATTGACCAGATTTTGACATGTTTTAAGAGATTTTACTATGAGATAAACCTTGTTGTTGTGTCTCATACTTAATAATTTAGATAAAATTCTCTTGAGCTTTCTTAGAATACTCATCCCTACATGTGTAAAAACTAATGGTTTGTCTCTAACCTTCATAGTTCTTGTGCAATGTGTAACAAAAGTTTGCTCATTTTACACATTCAAGGATGAGTGAATTATCTTAAGGGATGCCTCTGATCAACTAAAATTTCACTTCCAAGAGTTTACCAAGATTGAAAAAATGTGATTATAGCCTAAAAATGCTTATCATGACGTGTTCGCATAAACGATTCATTGATTAAGCTAACGATTCAAAATTTACGGCCCTCACTAACCAAATTTTGGCATATTTTGAGAGATTTTTCCATGAGAGAAAACTCATTTCCACTTCTAATCCATCACAATTTAAATAAATTCCTCTTATTATTTATTAGAGGACTCATTCGTGCATGTTTAATAACTAATGGTTCATCTCTATCCCTCACGGTTCTCATGCAACACATGATGGAAGTTTGATCATTTTGCACATTTGGGGATGAGTGAATTCTCTTAAAGGATGCCTCTGATAAAAAAAAATTCACTCTCAGGGGTCTACCAAGATCATACAAAGGTGATTCTAGCCTAAAAATACCTATCTTTATGTGTTCACATAAATGATTCATCGATTAGGCTGATAAGTCAAAATATATGGCCCTTGCTGACCAAATTTTGGTATGTTTTGAGAGATTTGTCCATGAGAGAAACCTCATTTCCATGTATCATCTATAATTATTTAGATAAAATAATCTTCTTATTTATTATAGGACTCATCCTTATATGCGTATGAATTGATAGTTCATCTCTAGCCCTCACAGTTCTCGTGTAATGCATAATAAAAATTTGCTTATTTTACACATTCAGGGATGAGTGAATTATCTTAAGGGATGAATTTGATAAACTATAAAATTTTATCTTGGGGTCTACCAATACCATACAAAGGTGATTCTAGCCTTAAAATTCCTATTCTGATGTGTTCACATAGATAGTTCATCGATTGGGCTGACAAGTTAGAATCTACGACCCTCACTGACCAAATTTTAGCATGTTATAAGATATTTGGATATGAAAGAAACCTCATTTATACATTTCATCCATAATAATTTATATAAAATCCTCTTGAAATTTCTTAAAGGACTCATCTTTGCACGTGTAGGAGATGATGGTTCGTCTCTAGCCCTCACAGTTCTCGTGCAACATGCGATGGAAATTTGTTCATTTTGCATATTACAGGACAAGTGAATTATCTTAAGGGATACCTAAAATAAACTAAAAAATTCACTCTTAAGGGTTAACCAAGACTAGACAAAAGTGATTCTAACCTAAAAATTCTTATCCTAATGTGTTCACATAGACGATTCATCGATTGGGCTGACGAGTCAGAATCTATGGCCCTCAATGAGCAAATTTTAACCCATTCTCAAAGATTTAGCTATGAGATAAACCTCATTGTCACATATCATCCATAATGAGTTAGATAAAATACTCTTTAGATTTTTTAGAGAACTCATCCCTACACATGTAAGAGATGATAGTTCATCTCTAGCCCTCATAGTTCTCATGCAACACGTGACTAAAGTTTGGTCATTTTGTACATTTAGGGATGAGTGAATTCTCTTCAAAAATTCCTTATAAAAAATTCAAATTTCACTCAAAGGGGTCAACCAAGATAGAAAAAGGTGGTTCTATCCTAAATACACCATCTAAATGTGTTCACATAGACGGTTCATCGATTAGGCTGGTGAGTCAGATTCTACAACCATTGGTGACTAACTTTTAACCTTTTCTAAAATATTTAGTCATAAGAGAAACCTCATTTCCATATCTAATCCATCATGAATTAGGCAAAATATTCTCAATCTTTCTTAGAGGACTCATCCTTACATGTGTAGGAGTTGACAGTTTGTCTCTAGCCCTCATGATCTCATGCAATGTGCAACTGAAGTTTGCTCATTTTACACACTCAGAGATGAATGAATTATCTTTAGGTATACCTCCAAATAACTACAATTTCACTCTTAGGGCTCGATTGATCTGGATAAATGTTGTTCTAGCCTAAAAATGTCCATCTAGATGTGTTTACGTAAACAATTCATCGATTGGGCTGACGAGTCAAATTTTATGTTCCTCACTAACCAACTTTCACCTTATTTTGAGAGATTTAGCCACAAGAGAAACCTCATTTCCATGTCTCATCCATCAAAAGTTAGATAAAATACTCTTAGGATTTATTAGAGGACTCATCCCTACATGTGTAGGAGTAAATGGTTCATCTATAAACCTCATAGTTCTCGTCTAATGTGCGATGCAAGTTCACTAATTTTTTACACTTAGGGATGAGTGAATTATATTTAGAGATGCCTCTGACCAACTATAAATTTCACTTCTAGGGTCAATTGAGATTGGAAAAAGGTGGTTCTAACATAAAACACCAATCCAAATGTGTTTGTGTAGATGGTTCATCGGTTAGGCTGATGAGTCAAATTTTATGGCCCCTACTAACCAAATTTTACTCCATTCTAAGAGATTTGGCTATGAGAGAAACCTCATTGTCATATCTCATCCATCATAATTTATATAAAATCCTCTTGGTTTTTCCTATAGGACTCATCTCTACACATGTAATAGTTGATAATTCATCTCTAGCCCTCACAATTCTAGTGTAACATGTGATCGAAGTTTGCTCATTTTGCACACTCTGGGATGAGTGAATTATCTTCAGGGATGCCTATTACCAACTACAAATTCCACTTCTAGGTCGTGAATGAGACTAGACAAATGTCATTCTACCCTAAAATTTCTCATTCAGATGTGTTCGCATAGACATTTCATCAATTGGGTTGATGAATCAGATTCTACGACCCACACTGACTAACTTTTACCCATTTTTTAGAGATTTATTCATGATAGAAACCTCATTATTGTGATCTAGGAATTTGACTCAAGAGAGGATGGTTAGTATGGTGTTAGTTCCAAAATGAAAACAAAAATAAAAGAAACACCCTAATAACATAACATCTCTAGGCCTAGACACTAGGGAGAGCTTAATTAACAAAAAATAAATGATAAACACAACTAAAAAGTAAGGAATAAAACACAATAATTCCTTCACCTTCCCTGGATTCTCCAAATACCTTTGTAGTAGTGGCTTGCTCAGTTTTGTGCTTATGAAGTCCTTGGTAATGGAAGCTTGGCTACCTCATCTCTTTGGCACCTTTGGCTTATAGCTTGGCTTGGCTTGGAATCAATTTGGCATGGTAAAACTAGTTTCATGAATCTTTTAGAACCAATCTTGAATTATGACTTTGCACAAATTAATCTTACAAATGATGTTCATGGCCTCTCTATTTATAAATTTTTGAGAATGTCTAGAATCAACCTGAACCATCCATCTCAAGATTGAGATGTGTGGTTGAGGATTAATTTTATTTTTGGAATTAATTTTTTAATTATCCTCATCATGAAATTGAAAGAAGGGGCAATTAAGAGGCATAGAGGGCATCATGGAAGGCATTGATGAGGCATGGAGGGCATGAATCTTGTTATTTGTGGCATTTATGGCCTAGGCATGTCTTCCCAAGAAATGAGGTCACTTGATGATGTAGATATTCAATATTTATTTCCAAAAATAAGTATTTAACAAGTTTCCATGGAATTATTACTTAGGCCTTGATTGGGTTAATTAGCTTTTAAGCATGATTAAGCACTTTGTGCACAAATTACTCAAATTGATTAGAATACCTTGTTATTGGTCCAAAATTTGACTGGATTAAAATTGGAAGGAAATGTCAAATATGTTGGATCCATATTACCATTTAATATGTTACTAAAAAAAATAAAAAAAGGCATGTGTCTTATGTAGAAGATTTGATATAAAAAAGCAATCCAAAGCACCCAAGTGCAAAATTGGCATTTTGACTCAAAATGATCTGATCAAAGTTAGCTGGGCCATAAATTTCATTGCTCCATTTAGGGATACCCTAGCCAAAATTGGCACTTGAATATGTTAGTTTCACATCATTTAGCATGTTTTAGTATTTTAAGGCCAAATTGTGTATTTTAGGTGAAAATTGGTCAAAAGCCTGATTGGAGGTTATTGCTGGCCAGATTTAGGTGTTGACAGTTTGTTCCTATTTGGGAAGGCATTGAAAACTATAAACATAGTAATGTATTTTCAAATAATGAAAAGGTCCTGTATGCCTACAACTGCAACGATGATAAACTAACTATATGATGCCCCCTCGAGGGAATGATTGGCACAACTAGGTTGGCAAATGGTCCCTTAAAAAGAAAAAAGTGAAATGAGGGGACTAAAGAAAGGAAAGATAATGGGGTCAAAACACAATGATACTAAAAATGTAGTCAAAATCATTGAGAATGCAAGTGGGATGATGTACAATGGTTTGCCTAAAGGCGATTATAAACATTATACCCCGATAATGGTAACATGGTATGATAACACAATGATTTGCCCAAAGGCAGTTATAATCATTGAGAAGATGGAGCTACCCCCATTAGAATAGACAAATAAGATAATAACATGCCCTTGTATAGATAGAAAAAGTAAAGTGGTGACAACACAATGATTTACCCAAAGGCGGTTATAATCATTGAGAAATGCAGGTGGGATGGTGTGCAATGATTTGTCCATAAGTGGTTATAATCATTGGATCCTGATTATGGAAAACATGATAAACTTGGTCGAGGATGATGATAACTTAACACAGAGGGTAGTGAGGAATTGGAACAACCTAATAATAAGGAGATGCCCATTTGAACTAATAAAGGATGAAATTCTTTCATGTTTAATTACTCTATTTGGGATATGATTAAGATGGAATCGAGATATCAGTGCTAAAGAGATGTTGCCATTACTGAATAGAATTATTGAAGCTGAGGTTTGTTGTAGCATGTGTTGGTAGGCATCATGGTATAGCATCATGAGGACTTGGCCAAAATATGCATTAGAACTAACTCTCATAATCCAATATTTAATAGAAAATAATGCACCAATGATAAAAACCATGATGAAAATGTAAACATATGAATATGGATGGATTCAAGTGTAAGTGTGGGCAAGGAATCACCTAATGAACACACATAAATTGAATCAAGGCAATAGTGCTGAATAGGTCGACAAACAAATAAATAATGCAATAAAAACCCTATGAACATTTCCCCTAGAAAATAGGCAATAACTTAAAAAATGAACAAAATGGGGGAATAAAAGAAAAAGAAGGGGGTGGTTGAGCTGTCTCCATATGCACTAGGCAAGTGGATGCTACCTACATAGTTCCATGGATGTAATATCTAATAAAAAACTTCATGCCAAATGTAGTTCTCCCAAGGAATGGGAAGAATGTGCTAACTAATGAAAACAAATAGAATGGATGTGATAGAAGTAGATAAATGGTCTTGCATAATGGCAAGTGCATGAGAGAAAAGGACAAAAAAGATGAGGAAACTAAATGACAAGTGATTTGCTTGTAACTTAGTAAGGGTTCCCAGAATCCTTAAGGCAAAGAAGTGGTTAATGTTTTTATTCCTTTTTAATGATTTTATAAATGTTTTTAGAATTTTTTGAAGTATCTCAACTCGATCAAGAATGACAAGACACTAAATGGTTCAAGCTCATAAAATGTGACTTAGGTTACTCGTAAAATAGTGAGAGTGTGGCTTAGGGTGATCGAGCTGACCTCAAGTATTGAGCACTGCCTACATAGTCCCAGAGTAAGACCTCAAGTCATGTTAGTTCTACCCCTATAGTGGAGGAATTTGACTAATGCAGCAGTCAATTCAAATAAAATAGGCATATTTGGGAAAAAAACATAGTATGATATAGGAAGTGGCAAGTTGGTACGTCAAGGCTTAATGTTGCCCCTAGTTTGTCAATAGGTGGTTATAACTAGGACACAATGACATAGATCAATGGTACTAATTTTCCCAAAGGTGGTTATAATTAGTAGTAAGATCAGTGGTAAATAAGGAATAAAAAATGAAGGATGCAACTACCAAAATTTTTATCACACTATCCCAAAATATGATCTCTATTTGAAGTACTAAAACCAGCTGATGAAACTGATCAGACACCTCAATGCTAAAAATACATAACGAATGAGAAAAACCAAGGTCAAATAGGCTAGGCTTTAGAATACATTGGGTCGATAAAATAGAAATGGAAAATAGATATGACAAAGAGGACAAGTAAGGATGGTATTTGTATAAAGAAGAATAGTGATAAAATGGCATAACTGAAACTATCCTTACAGATAATACACCTTAGTGCTCAAGCATAGTACCACTTGAGATGAATAATATTCATCAACTCAAGAAGTTCATCTCCATCTAGTGTGGAAAGCCTATATGCTCTTGATCCATAATCTGTGGTGATGACGAAAGGCCCTATTTAGTTTGGTTTGAATTTCCCTTTATACTTCTTCTTAGTCATGGTATTCTTTTGGTTTTCTTTAAGAAAAAGATCACCAAGTTCAAATGTTTTATACTTAACATGCTGATTATAGTGGCCTTTAATTTGGTTCTGATATGCTTGAAGATTGTTGAGTGTAACTATGTGTTTCTCATCAAGTAGGTGTAACTCTTGCAAGTGAGCTACTCAATAGTCATGATCATCTAGGACATGCTTGAAAGAGATGTGTAGTGAAGGTAACTTGACCTCAATCAGAAGGATGGATTTAGTACCATAAACAATTGAGTATGGAGTGGCTCCTGTGGGGGTATGATTATTGGTATGGTATGCCTAAAGGGCAGGGAATATATGGAGGTGCCAATCATGACTGGCATCATTGACAATATTTTTGAGAATATTGACAATGGTTTTGTTGGATGTGTCAACTTGGCCATTACCTTGAGGGTAATATGTTGTAGAAAAATGTTGTGTGATGTTGTATTTAGTACATAACTAGTCTACATCTTTGTTCTTGAATGATGCTCCATTATTAGATATAATGTTAGAGGGGATATCGTAGTGGCAAATGAGATGGTTAAAAATGAATTTGGAAATTTGCTTTCCAATCATGTGAGGGGTATAGCTTCAAATCACTTAGTGAAATACTCAGTGGAAGTAAGGATATGTTTATGGCCATTAGATGAAGTGGGGTTGATATTTCTAATGAGGTCAAGTCCTCATGTAGAAAATGACCATGGTGTCAACATTGATTTTAGAGTTTTTGTTGGGGCATGAATCAAATTACCATGCCATTGACATTTGTCACACTTCTTTACATATTTGGTGCCATCTATGTCCATTGTGGGCTAATAATAACTGGTACGTAAAATATTTTTGGATAGGACTACCCCATTAGAATGAGCTCCACATACTCCTTCGTGAACTTCTCTTAATGCTAGTGTAGACTCTACCGAAGTTAAACAATGAAGTAGAGTTCTATCAAAATTGTGACAGTAAAGGGTGGATCCAAGTATAGCATAATGAGAGGAATGATGAATGAAGGATTTGGTTTGTTTTTATATAGGTTAGGTGGTATAACTTGGTCATGAAATTAATTGTAAAGGTTTGAGTACCAGATAGAATTAGGACCAACAATATCACAAATCATGGCAACAGTTGAAAGTTCATGAGATCGTGCTAATAAATTATCGATGAGGAATTGATACTCTCTAACTTTATCTATTTGTCAAATTAGAGAGCCAATAGTAGCCATGACATCTACAATTATGTTACTAGCCCTTGGTATGTGATCAAACTGAATATTGGCAAGTTGTTGCTTAAGAGTGTCAACCATGGCTTTATATAGAACCAGCTTGTCATCTTTGGTCTAAAAATGATTAGTGACATGATTGATGATTAACTAAGAATCACCATAAATTTGTAGATGAGATATGTTGCAATGCACTACTTATTAAAGTATTGCAACAAGTGTTTCATACTCGGCCATGTTGTTTGTACAAGGAAAGCTGATTCTGAATGATTTAGGGATTAGATCTCCCTATGGTGTAATAAACAATAGGCTTGCCCCTGATCCATGCACAGTAAATGAACCATTAAAATATAGATTTTAGGGTTGCTCCTCAAGGGGTGTGTTAATTATGGTCATTATGGATTCATCAAGAAATTAAAATGTGAGTGGTTATGTGTCTATGATAGGTGCTTCAACAAGCTGATTTGCAAGAACTTGTCTCTTAATTGCCTTTTGATTGACATACTCTATGTTAAAATCACTGAGAAGCATGATCCATTTAGCCATTCTACCTTGAAAAGATATTTTAGATAGTAGATACTTGAGTGAATCTACTTTTTAAATGACCATGATCTTATTATTTAACATGTAATAATGCAATTTTTGAGCTACAAAAACCATGGTCAGACAAGCTTTTTTGATAGGTGCATAGTTATGTTCATATTTAACCAAGGCATAGCTTAGTTAGTATATGGTGTGCTCTTTTCCATTTTGAGCCAAGAGTGCCCCTACAGCATGGTCAGTAGCTGATAGGTATAACAAAAATGGCCTTCCTAGCATAGGAGGTAATATAACAGGCAAATTAACAAGATAGTCTTTGAGTTATTGAAAAGCTATTTGGCAGTGATCATCCCAGTGAAATGCAACTCCCTTGTTTAAAATGTGTGTAAATGGATGACACTTGTCTGCTAACTAAGAGATGAAGCATCGAATTGATTGGATCTTACCCTACAAACTATGGATTTGATTCAAATTAGTTGGTGGTGGCATCTTAGTTATATCATGAACTTTAGTTGGATCAACTTCAATACCTCTATGAGACATGATGAAGCCATGTAGTTTGCCTAAAGTTACACCAAACACACATTTATTTGGATTAAGTCTGACTTTATACTCCTATAATCTTTCAAATATCTTATGCAACACTACTGGATGGTCAGCCTAGGTTTTGGATTTTTATTAATATGTCATCGACATAGTATTTAATAATATCATGCATCATATCATGGAATATGATAGTCATGGCCCTTTGATATGTAGCTCCAGCATTCTTAAGACCAAATGGCATTACTTGATAACAAAATGTTCCCCATAGAGTGGTGAACATTGTTTTATGTTGGTCTTCTGGTGATTTGGTTGTATCTTGAAAAGCCATCCATGAGTGAAAACATTTAATACCCTGTCATGGAGTCAATGATCATGTTGATATTAGGCAAGGGAAAATAATCTTTAGGATAAGCTTTGTTTATGTTTTGAAAATCAGTATAAATTTTGATCCCTTCAGGATTTTTACTAATAGGTACCACATTAGAGATCCATTCTGAGTAGTCAATAGATCAGGTACATCCTACTTCTAAGAGTTTTTCCAACTCTTTCTTTACCAATACAATAATGCGAGGATGCATCTTACGTGACTTTTTTTTTACTGGTTTAGCATCAGGATTAACCACAAAGGTGATGTAGAACCAAGGTGGGGTCTAGACCTGGCATGTTAAAATAGGTCCATGCAAAGATATCAATGAATTCTCTCAACAGAGCTATAAATATGTCATGCTCCTCCTCAATGAGGGATGTTCCTAATTTTATCCATTTTAGGTCTGATGAAGTCTTGATATTTACCTCTATTGTATCTTTGACTAAAAGGGTCAAACCATCTTCTAGGATAGTAGGTAACAACTTGAACTATTGAATTATTTCAGGGTCCTCTGTTAGGACTTGCTTAACTTCTCTTAGGCATGATGAATTTGAGTCCCCTAATGGGAGATCTGGCCATGTGACAAAAATAGTTGGAAATTCTTAAATAATTTGATTAAATACTTGTTATTTTTCAAAGCTAAACTTGGATCTACATGCAAGCTCATCATTGGTGGTCTCCTGGTCTAAATTCAAAGAAGAATAAATAACCCCATCTAATGGTGCATGAAATAGGTTTTGACCACTAGACTAGCCTTTATCTTTACTTTTTTCTTGGTAAAAAAGTTCCTCAAATAGGTTTTCACTTTGGGACCTCAAATTTTTACTTATTTTTTTTTGGCTAAGGGTGTTCACTCGCTCTCCAAAATAGGCTACAGGATCCACTGTGATCAAGAATCTTGATTTGTGATCTCCCAACGAAACATTATCTCTAAGGCCTAAAAAGTCATAGAATGCCTCATCATTCTGGAACTCTTCAATTAGCAGACTAGATTATTGTTGGTCCCAATATATCAGTTGGGGATAATATAATGGCAATGGGTTATAATTAATGGTTAGGGTAAGGGTAAAAATAACATTATTATCAAACAGGTTGGTTTCAGCTAGGTTATCAAAAGTGAGGCTATGACAGACTCTACTTCACTGTCGGTATCATCATCACTAGTAGCTAGTGGTGGAGTTTGAATAAGATATGTGGGGTCACCCCTAGGTGATTCAAATTCAAGTCCATAAGGTCTTTCATATTTAGTCATGGAAATTAGCTCGATGGTTCCTTGTTGATTCGATCTAAGGCCTCTTCCTTCATAACTATGACACTCCATGATCCTATTGGGAATAGGATACTTTGTTTTTTTATAACAATCAGCTTGGTTGTCATTGTATAACCATGATTCATCCCCTTTAAGAGGGTCAAGTCCTAGGCTAGATTTTGGTACAATTATGATAGGTCCCTTATCTTTGTTTTTTTTTGCCAATGCATATGTGCGATGACTTTAGGTCGCCCAAAGATTTTTGGATTCTGAGGAAGATTGGAAATATGAAATGTATCATGGGTCACATACTCTCCCAGTCCATTATCTGAAATGGTTAAATGATTATAAGCTTTAGGAGGTGGTATGTGGGAAAGAGAATCCAAGGTATTAGGATCTATGCAATTATTTGGTGAAGGATCAATAAGTATAGCTTTTCCTTTATCTTGCTTAGAACTTGGATTCATGTCATAATGATAATTATAGATTTGAAATTTGGCCTCAAGATGTTTTTAGTGTTCATATGGGTGTAAATCTCCTAGAATATTCACTTCCATCCCTGAGTGGGAAAACTTGATACATTGGTGCAGTGTTGATGGGACTGCATGAATCTCATGTAACCAAGGCCTGCCTAAAAGCATATTATATGATAACTCAAAGTCAAGTATATGGAAAAGTGTATCATGGGTCAAAGGCCCAATGATAACTATAAAACTAATGGTGCCTTGTAATTCTCTTCCCTGATTATCATAGGCTTTGATAGTTATTGTTTATGGTTGGAGATCTATTATTGTGTACCCAAGAAGCTTGATGAGCTTTAGAGACACTATGTTGAGGTTGGATCCATTGTCTATAAGGACATGTTTCAATTTATGCCATTTTATATAAACTTCTATGTATAATGGATTATTATGGAGTGGGCCAAGAGAAGACATATCACTTTGGTTGAATGTGACTTGTTGGGTTGGAGCTAGGTGTCCAACCAAAGCTTAAAATTTATCAGGGGATATGTCACTAGAAATAGTGGATTGGGTCAAAAACTTATTCAAGATGTTTTTATGGATTATTGACATTTGAAGCAAATATAAAATAGAAATTTATACTGGTGTCTTTTGTAATTGTTCCATAATATCAAACTTCTTATCTTGGTCAGTAGTGAATGGTTTATTTCGAGGCTGAATAGTTGGTTGGATGATAGGCAAAGTGGTAGATGGTTATGGGATTGAGATAGTAATATTTGACCTCTGATTTGTGATTACATAATCAGGATTAAATATTAGACCATTATTGCTAACCAATGTTGGGAATGGTGTGGGACCAGACATGATAAGTCTCAATTGCCAGTGCACTTGTATGTGGTCACGTGGTAAGGATGGGTTGTCGATATAAGGTCCAAACAGGGAAGCCCTATTTTTCTAGATTGCCTATATGCACTCCCAGGTCAAATAAGGATTATCAATATAATTTAGATGAATGTTGTTGTTTATCAATGGTCTAGGTTGATTAGTGCTTGGTCTAGGATTAATGGAGATGGTATTAACGCTACCCCCTGCAATATAAACTACAACCCTATTGTAGTCATGTGAAACTACATGGTAGGTTTATTGGTTGTTACTATTTTGACTTTGGTTTTGTCCATCATTTTGTCATTGTGGGTTCTAATACTGATTTTGTTGATTCTACTAGTTTGGCCTTTGATTTTGATACTATTTATTTTGTTGCTGCACTGACTGTTATTGTTGTTGATTATTTTGTTGCTACTGATTGTTATGTCAGGGAAAAGGGTTTTGATAAATCCAAAGAGTTTTATTGGAATTGGAAGTACCATTATCCAATTTTATCTCACATTCTCCAGCATATTCTCAATTAAATGCTTGATTTGGACACATCTTCATAGATTATGCCCGTTGAACTGATGATAGTCACAAAATTCATTTTCACGATACCAATCAGGATAAGGAATGTCTTGTAGATAATGATTTGGTATAGGCCAAATAATTAGATTAAAATTAGAAATCTTGTAAAATATAGACTCAATAGGTTCTTCTAGGTCACTAAAGATACAACATGCAGGCATGGTTCTCCTAGGAGGAGGGGTTTGCAATGGTAAAGGCTGTTGTATTTATTGTGCAGGTCTTGGTTGTTGTGATTGTAGTATTGGTTGGAGAGGTTTCTAGGTAGGAGTATCTATAAGGGTGGTGCAGATGATGTTTGCACCATTTAGACATGATAGGATTCAGTTACTCTATTTCCCACAACATTCCTATTGTGGTTAAATTACTTCAATCTTTTTTGGTTATTGGCCTATGCCAGTTGTGAGGCTTGCACTTGAATGGGATGTTGGTCATTTCCCTGATTGGTACCTTGATTTTGATTAGTTGAATTAAGCTTTATAACTCCTTTATTGATAAGTTCCCACTCAATCAACAAGCCTTTATCAAGGACTTTATTGAAAGTATGCGCACATTGCAGTTCCAAATAATAAGCTATCTCATTGTGCAATTTTTTGGTAAACAAAACAACTAATTATTTATCAAGTAAACTATGGGTGAAATATCTTTCAAGGGCTCTCCATCACTGTAAATAACTTACAAAACTCTCACCAACTTTTTTCTTTGCTTGCATTAATTCCACTAATGAAATCTCATGCTTGAGATTATAGGAAAATTGCTACACAAACTTATCAGAAAGATCATCAAAATCCATTACTAAATTTTTGGGCAAATTCAAAAGCCAATCCAAGGCTTGTCCATCCAAGCTCCTTAGAAAGAATTTAGTCAAGTGAGCCTTAGGGTCACCTTTCCCTTTGTATTTATCAAATTTTGGTGGTTCATATCCTAGAGGAAATGGTATCTAAAAATACTCCATGTTGAATGGATAGGGACATACATCATATAATTGAAATGGGACACTTTGACCAGGGTAGGATGGAGACAGTATTGGGGTTCATTGGTTTGGTTGGGGAATGGACCAAGAATACACATACATGGATTATGATGTATTTGAAATTGCACACTTGGTTGTGTGATATTCTAGTTTAGGTTGGTGATAAAGGTTTGACTTGTAGGATTTTATGGTTGAGACAGAGGGGTATAACTATACTATACCTGTTATGGTTGAAAAGGGACATGCTACTGACTAATCAAACCTTGCCATTGAGTGGGAACTTGTGGACCAAGACCCTGTCTCTGGATTTATGGCACATTTTGAACCAATGGTTATCTAGTAGGCACTTGAGAAACATGGGGACCTCCTTGTTGCATGAATCCCTATAAGGAAGTGAAAGTAGGTTGTAGATTTGGCATCTATCATTGACCCATATTTGCATGTTTTTGACTAGTCATTGCTTGGTTTTAGATTGGCATATTAGTCTGTGACTGAAGAGGTACATTCATCGTTACCTAGTGAGGTGGAACATTAGTTGTCCCTGATTGAGGTGGCAATGTATTTTTCCTATATTGCATTGGCACACTAGATTTTACCTATTATTGTGGAATACTACTTGTTACTTATTAAGGAGTAGGATTCATCACATTCTGTCATTGAGGCATGACATTAGCCATTGTTTGATTACCTAATCTCATAGGTTGTACACTTGAGGAAGTAGCCGATTGAGGTTGGGGTGTAAAAACTCTTATTCCCTGGTATGATGACCTATTCATATGATTAACTACAAACACATGTTGTTGGCTAATTGTTTGCATGTTAGTACCATTTTAATTAGGACTGGACATTGTTTGCACATTATTTATGACATTTGGCTCACTATTTTATGTATAGGCCAAAGATACTTCTTTAATAACGGGCATATGCATCAAGTTATCTATCGAATTAGTTTGTATGAATGGGTCAAAATTTGGATTCTCTTATCCAGTTAACTCTATCAACACTCCTATTAAAGTAACTAGGTCAATAAGAGGCTTACTTACCATGTTCATTTGATTGAAATCACGTGCTAGATTCAGGTAGGTTTGATATGTTGTCTGCATTTGGTTAAAGTGATCTTCCATGATGTTTTTGCCTTGATCAAATATATTAGGATCTTGGTATGTTGTTTGGACTAGAGCCATAGGATTGATAGAAGAAACATGTTGATCATAAATGATATTTTGGGGCACTTTTACTAGACTTGGTAAATTTTCATGGGGGAAGTGTGCTAGAAACTTGGCCCCTACCTCTATGGCTCTAACAAAAATCTCATCTTTGTTCTCTAACAAATGTCACTAAAAAAAAATGGATCATACATGGAAGCCGTATTAGTAGAATATGACTGTTGAAGTACTGGCTCATCCACTATAGGTATTGTAGCTAAGTATTGTATAGTTTGCTCTTGGTCTTGTTCTCAATAAGGTGGTGTGTTAACCAGATAGTTAGCCAATGGATCTTGACTTTGTGCCCCTGATTGAGTATTATAAGAGGGATAAGAATCCATCTCATAAGTAATATTATCTACATAGGGGTCTTGCACCATTTCTTCCTATGCAACTACATTACTAATCTCGAAATTGTACATGAGTCCACTACAAGTGTAGGAGTACATGTTGGGATCCATAGTCAATGCTTTTATGATAAAAGGTCAATGAGTTATATAAAATCTAAAAAGGACAATGTCTAAAATAGATGATGTTCCAACTTGGTCTAGATTTGTCAAAAGGATCAAAAAATTTATGCAAAGTTTTGTGAGGAAACAAGCTAGCGTGAAATATCTAACATTTCACTATTCACACAAAGGTAAGCAAGTAAATAGATCAAAAATTGAAATGCCAAACTCTAAGGTCAAAGTGTTTCAAATTAGTATAATATAGGAATTTAAAATTTTCTAGGTCTTTTGGCCAAATGCAACATCAAAAGCTACGCTCAAACAAGGCATAAGCTAGGACTCTTGGCCAAACGACGTCAAAAGCTAGACTTGGAAATAGATGAAAGTTTTAATCTAATAGATTTAAAACACTTCTAACAAACATCAAGCATTTGATTCTTGGACATGAACTTGATCAACTAGGTATAAGGTATGAAACAAAAGGCACTTTAGAAATAGTTTATTTTCTCACAAAAATGGTATAAAAATTGGTTCTTTTGACAAACAATCTAGACAAAAGTGAGTAGTATAACTATTTTAAATAAAAGATCACAAAAGTACACTTGGATTGGTCTAAAAATGTGGCAATTTTTTTTTAACCCTATGCAAGAGGGTCTATGAAATAATATTCAAAATGTTTTGGGCAGTGTGACAACACTATACTACCCAAAAGATGTGATAAAAATGTTTGTTTCAAAAACTCTCTAAGGCAAAGATATTTTCCTACAATTTTGACAGCATAACACTACTTTTCTTGATTCAAAATGTTGTGGTGTATAGACTCAAAGTGCAAGTTTTTAGCACAAAATGGCTTAAGTCTATCAAATGATGATAATGCTTATGAGTCTTAAATGGCCTTCAACCCAAATTGGAAATTGAACCTAAGTTCCCTCAAGTTAGTGAAAATGGTGAACCCACTTAACACATCAACCCTATGAACTTATAAAGGTGAAATTTTGAATTTAGATTATAAGTGAAGGACTTAAACAAATTTGGTAAAGGTCTAGACTCAATTAGGTAGCATAATTGTGCCAAAGTGGATGATATGAATCTCAAGATTTTGATGAACTTTTGAACAAGGCAAATTGATGATCTCACACGAACATCATAACACCTTTTTTTTTCAAAGGAAAACTTGGACTATGTGTTTAGTTTAGATTATTTGTTTACACCAAGTTTTGACTCCAAACAAGACTTTAATCTAGGACAGGACCAACTAATTAATCGCTCTTAGATCCTAAACTGACAAGGTTGCTTGGTATTGTTGGAATCCATGAATATAATTCATTTGAGAGGATTTTAAGTGTTCATCCAAAGTAAATACACATTATATCGTAGGTTTTTTACACCCCCACCTTCTCTCAAATTATAGTACTGTGACATGGACCTTGAGGTGCAACTTGCACCAATAATACTTCTGTGGCAAGTGGAGACTTGTCTAAGATCTAACAAGTTTCCAAAAACTTTAGGGGAATCAATTGCATAATAACTTTCATTCCAAACAATGTAAAATAAAAGCATAGATTTTGGGTCTGTATCACTTAGCTTGTTGCAAAAAGGTCTAGTCCTTTTTGTAACCACTACATCCTACTGTTCGCTTAGTGTAGTGTGATGTCCAAAGTGCCACTACATCCTATGTATAACTTCAAAGGAGCCAAATGAATTCAATGTTAGGAGATGAAATCCCAGGTCAAAGTATCCCTAAAGAACTTATGGGAGGTGATGAAGTCCCCCTCACAAGCCAAGTTTACATAAAAATAAAGAAAGCATGAAATAGAAAGACTTGAGGGTCATTTTCAAGGTCACCCAAACTTTAATGAGTTTTTAGGGAGTGCTTTAGATGACTTTCTTTCTAAGCCTTGTTCTAGGCTATTTTCAATAGGAATGGCGCTTTTGATTCCAAGGGTTTCCTATAGGGGACAAATAGAAGAGCATATACGCAACATTCCTCCTTTTGCCAAATAAATATTTAATCTAAACAACTATTGCAAACAAGAATTGACAAGTGTGTTCAATTTTAAGCCCAAATGAAAGTGAGGTGGTGTTCATTTGACCCCTTGGTCTTAGTTGTAAACTTTGAAAGCATTCATCATAAACATCTAAAAATTTTAAACACCAAAATAAAGTTCCTAATTGATTTTTAAGCATGAAAAATGTGATTTAAACATGTTTTAGTCAAATTTCAATCTTGGCCCTGCAGCAAAAATGTCAGCATGTCCTTTATCTTTGAAGCTCTTTTTGTTTTCGAATAATGAACTTTGAAAAAAGAGCTCTCAGGTCTATGTTTTAAGAAAAACACAGTGATCGATGTCAATTTATATAATTGATGACGGTGACATTTTCTAATCGATGTCAATTTTTCTAATCGACGTCGGTTTAGATATAAAACTGATGTCAGTCTTCCTTGCCAATGTTGGTTATTATGTAAAATTATGGCAAATAAAAAATGGAAAAATAAAGTTAGAAAATTAATTTTCAAGAGTTTTAAGGGTCTAAATAAATATTTTAAAGTTGTAAAATAATATTCTTCAGGTGTGAGATGCATCTTGTCCCACTAGGCATCCAATATGTGATCTAGGAATTTGACTTAAGAGATGATGGTTAGTATGGTGTTAGTTCCAAAATGAAAACAAAAATGAAAGAAACACACTAATAGCATAACATATCTAGGCCTAGACATTAGGGAGAGATTAGTTAACAAAAAATAAATGACAAACACAACTAAAAAGTAAGGAATAAAACACAAGAATTCCTTCACCTTCCTTGGATACTACAAATGCCTTTGCAGTAGTGGCTTTCTCAGTTTTGTGCTTATGAAGTCCTTGGCAATGTAAGCTTGGCTACCTCCATCTCTCCTTGGAACCTTTGGCTTGTAGCTTGGTTTGGAATAAATTTGGCATGGTAACACTAGTTTTATGAAGATTTTAGAACCAATCTTGCATTATAAATTTTCACAAATTAAGCTTAGAACTAATGTTCATGGCCTCTCTATTTATAGATTTTTGAGAATGTCTAGAATCAACCTGAACCATTCATCTCAAGATTGAGATGTGTGGTTGAAGATTAATTATATTTTTTGAATTAAGTTTATAATTATCCTCATCATGACATTGAAATAAGGGGTAATTAAGATGCATGGAGGGCATCATAGAAGACATTGATGAGGCATGGAGGGCATGAATCTTGATATTTATGACATTTATGGCCTAGGGATGTTTTCCCAAGAAATGAGGTCACTTGATGATGTAGATATTCAACATTCATTTAAAAAAACAAGTTTTAAATAAGTTTCCATGGAATTATTAATTAGGCCTTGATTTGGGTTAATTAGCTCTTAAGCATGATTAAACACTTTGTGCACAAATTACTCAAATTGATCATAATACCTTGTTATTGGTCCAAAATTTGACTAGATTGGAATTAGAAGGCAATGTTAGATGTGTTGGATCCATATTCCAATTTAGGATTTTACCAATAGAAAATAACAAAGTCATGTGTTTTGTGTAGAAGATTTGATAGAAAAAAGCAATCCAGAGCACCCAAGTGCAAAATTGGCATTTTGACTCGAAATGATCTGATCAAAGATAGCTAGCCCATAAATTGAATTTACCCATTTAGGGATACCTTGGCCAAAATTGGCACCTGAATATGTCAATTTCACATCATTTAGCATGTTTAGTGTTTTTAGGCAAAATTATGCATTTTAGGTGAAAATTGGTCAAAATCCTGATTGGAGGTTATTGGTGGCCAGATTTAGGTGTCTACAATTACCATATCTTGTCCATCAAGAGTTAGATAAAATATTCTTAGGATTTATTATAAGACTCATCCATGCACATGTAGGAGCTGACAGCTTGTATTTAACCTCCATGGTTTAGATGTGTTTTCATAGATGGTTCATCGATTGGATTGATGAGTTAGATTCTATGGCCCCTGCTAAACAACTTTTACCCTATTTTGAGAGATTTGGGCATAAAAAAAATATCATTTACATATCTCATTCATCACTAGTTAGATAACTTACTCCTAATATTTCTTATAGGACTCATCCTTGCACATGTAATAACTAATAGTTTATCTCTATCCTTCATGGTTCTTGTGCAATGGGCGATGGAAGTTTGCTCATTTTACGCACTCTAGGACAAGTGAATTCTCTTCAGGGATGCTTGCCACCAACTATAAATTTCACTTTCAAGGTTAACTAAGACTGAACAAAGGTGGTTATAGCCTAAAAATTCCCATTTAGATATGTTTACATAGATGGTTCATCGATTAGGCTAATGAGTTGGATTTTATGGCCCCTACTGACCAACTTTCACCCCATTCGAAGAGATTTAGCTACAAGAGAAACCTCATTGCCACATCTCATCCATCTTGAGTTAGATAAAGTCCTATGA
Source organism: Torreya grandis (assembly GCA_037957365.1). NCBI lineage: Eukaryota > Viridiplantae > Streptophyta > Pinopsida > Cupressales > Taxaceae > Torreya > Torreya grandis. Next base: position 795,087 of record JARHVA010001054.1, read on the forward strand.
TTTCTTAGAATACTCATACCTACACGTGTAAGCGCTGACGATTCATCTCTATCCCTCATGATTCTCATCTAATGCATGATGAAAGTTTACTCATTTTGCACACTCAGGGATGAGTGAATGCTCTTCAGGGATGCCTTTGAAAAATTGTAAATTTTGGTCCTAGGGTTTAACCAAGATTATATTAAGGTGGTTCTACCTTAAAAATTCCCATCCAAATATGTTTGCATAGATAGTTCATCGATTGGGCTGATGAATCAGATTCTACAACCCCCACTGGCCAATTTTTACTTTATTTTAAGAGATTTGGCTATGAGAAAAACCTCATTGATGTATATCATCCATCATGAGTTAGATAAAATACTTCTATTATTTCTTAAAGGAATCATCCTTACATGTGTAGGATCTGATGGTTCATATTTATCCCTCATGGTTCTTGAGCAATGCATGACTGAAGTTTGCTTATTTTACACATTCGAGGATGAGTGAATTCTCTTTAGGAATGCCTCTGACTAACTATAAATTTTTATCTCAAGGGTCAGTTCAGACTGAACAAAGGTGGTTCTAACCTAAAAAATCCTATTTGGATGTGTCCACACAAATGGTTTATCGATTAGGTTGATGAATAAAATTCTACAGCCCCTGTTGACCAACTTTTGGCATGTTTTGAGAGTTTTGTCTATGAGAGAAACCTCATTGTCACATCTCATCCATCATGAGTTAGGTAAAATACTCTAGGATTTTTTATAGGACTCATCCCTTATAGTTTAGAAGTTGATGGTTCATCTCTATCCCTCATGATTATCATGCAATGTGTGACCAAAGTTTGCTTATTTTGCACACTCAAGGATGAGTGAATGCTCTTCAGGTATGCCTCTAAAAAACTAAAAATTTCACTCCCAAGTCCTAACCAAGATCAGAAAAAGGTTGTTCTATCCTAAAAATACCCATTTGGATGTGTCTACATAGACAATTTGTCTATTGGGATAACGAGTCAGATTATACGACCCTCATTGACCGACTTTTACTCCATTTTGAGAGATTTAGCCGTGAGAGAAACCTTGTTACCACGTCTCATTAATCATGAGTTAGATAAAATCATCCTAGGATTTATTATAGGAATAATCCATTTATATGTAGGATTTGATGGTTTATCTCTATTTCTCATGGTTATCATGCAATGTGCAATTGAAGTTTGTTCATTTTACATACTCAAGAATAAGTGAGTTTTCTTTAGGGATGCCTCTAACCAACTATAAATTTCACTTGAGGGGCTTGATTGATATTGTAAAAAGGTCATTCTATGCTAAAAATGCCCATCTGGATGTGTCTTCATAGATGGTTCATCGATTGGGTTGATGAGTCAGATTCTATGGCCCTTGTTGACCAACTTTTACCCCATTCTGAAAGATTTGGCCATGAGAGAAACCTTATTTCCATGTCTCATCCATCATGAGTTAGATAAAATACTTTTGGAATTTTTTATAGGACCCATCCTTACACATGTAGGATTTGATGGTTCATCTTTATCCCTCACTATTCTCATGAAACGTATGACCAAAGTTCACTCATTTTGCACACTCAGGGATGAGTGAATTCTCTCTAGGGATGCCTCCGAACAACTAAAAATTTCACTTTCATGGCTCTATTGAGAATTTAAAAAGGTCATTCTATCCTAAAAACTCCCATCCAAATGTGTCGTGTAGATGGTTTGTCGATTGGGCTCCTCCGACCAAATGAGTATGTGCAAGAGATACCCTATTTTCTATGTTTCTTTGATAGTGAAGAGAGAGACTGGTTTATAAAATTCAAAATTGAGTCTATAAAATCAAAATGAAGGTTGAAAAGCCTCTAATACATTTGTACAGACCTCATAAAAGGATCATTTTTTGTAAGAAAACTATATCTTGAGTTTTGACCTACTAAAGGGTAATTAGGCCTAATAGACAAAACATGATTTTATGATTTTTTTGGTAAAATATTAAAAGTGGAAAGCCAAAATTTTTATCTAAGCATTGATAATTCATAAAACACCTAAATACATATGTCTAAGGTGTCTTGAAGTGCTAATTCAATATAGAATGGGTTTTGGCATGCTAGAGCAACATTAAGACTAGTAAGTCTGTGAGAGGTTTTTTATAAAATTCTTTGTAGCATAATTTTTGAGGTGTTATAAAAGCTTAGTCACCTAAAAAATATTGTGATAAATTATTTTAGATTGATCTATACCCCTATTTTCAAATATTTCTTGTTTTGATCCTTTTGAGGCATTTAGGCTTAATTAGCTTGTAGAGAGCTTTGAGTCTTTTGAGTTCAAATAGACAAAACCAATAGATGGATTGATTTTCCATATTAAGATAAATATTGAATATGCCTTTAAGGACCATAAGAATATAACCTCAAGTTTTATATACTAGTCAAGAAATTTCAAAGTTGATTAAATCTCTTCATTTGTGTCTATATTCTTGCCTTGCCAAGATTCTAATTTTGTGGATAGTCTAGAGAGGGATATCAATGTTGATATTAACCCATGTATAATTAGGCCATAGTGATTGTATGCACACATATAATTTCATTTTTTTGTTGTATGGACAAGTAGGAGGTGAAGACATATGCAAGTGCATCACTAGACTTCCTAACATTTATGATCAAGTGCAATCTATAATATTTACATGTCCATGAAATTGATCCCAAGTCCACTTAAATTTCCTTATTATTTTTGATTTTGGTGATGTATTATACACCTTATATTTGGTTTAATAGGTTATAAATGCTTAACAATGGACACTGATTCTTCACCATGATTTTATTGAGTGATAGTCAATGGATAGATGATATGAACCATTATTATTGGGTGTCAGGGATATTAGACTCTTGCAAGGAGAAGACCTGGGTTTTATCTTTCCCTAATCAAGGACCTCCTATATTTAACACCAAGAGTCATCATTTTCCCAAATTTATTTATGATACAAAGGGTTTTTTATAAATGGACCAAATATATGTGGTGTTTTACTACGTAGTGCATTGGAAGAAATTCAAGCTCTAGGAAATATCCATTATGTGGCTTCAATAACTTGTCAAGTTTTTGTTATTGGGACCTTGATTTCATTGATCACACTATAAACTATTACTTTCTTTCCTACACAGGTGTCTTAAGATAAATCATGAGCAACATGAAACTATGCACGTGCATGATTAGTTTATGACCTTTTTTAGAAGAGACCAACGTGAATTTGGTTAGTGGAGTTGACTATAAGAGGTTGAATAAGCAATATTTTGTGTGTACATCCCAAATTTTTGGTTTTGATTGATGTGTAAAATCTCAATCATACAAGTACAACATCCCTAATAATATGTTATAGACTTCAAGAGGCACAATATTGCAAGTGATGGTGCCCTCCATAGGTTCAAATTTATACTAGAATGTGCATTGCCTCCAAACCTATATATTTGTACCTTATTAAATCTACCCCAGGGATTATAACTTGTAATGCACAATAGTGGGAAGGCCAAGTTGTTGGGTTTTAGCTAGTGTGATGATGTTATTCTATCTTAGATTATCAATGATAAGACATGAAGAGGTTAAACCTTGACCCATAACATGGTATGGAAGAGGTGTTCACACTCCTTAGAGGTATCTATGGAAGTGGTGTTGGTGATTAGAAAAGTGTTATTTGGTTTAGTATCATCTATATGTGCATGATATGATTTAGGTTTCCAAAGAAAGGATTGTAATGCCCAACATTGAGAGTGTTCTTGGCTCTATGATAATTGTTGATAGCACCACTTTTCACTATAATTATTATTGCCTTTGTCTGAGCTAGAAGGCATAGGAGGATTCAAGTTTTGTGTGGCCTTCTTAGGTTGGTATCCTTTATGAAACACATTTTGCTTCTATGTCAGACATCTAGATGGGGATTTATGAGTAGATTGGAAAATAAATAAAAAATGTAAATGAAACAAGTAAATAGAAAATATCACATGTAAATGTAAAATATACATAATGATTCAAAGCACCTAACTTAGAAAATAATGTAATTTTTTAAAACCCCATATGAAATAATAATTCAGTCATTAATCGATAATATGTGTAAACATTAAATGATAAAAATAGAAAATACGCATAGTTAAATGAATCATATTATTGAATAGTATATACGTGATACATGCAAAGTTTTATGTCATAATTTAACATAAATAATATAATATATATCAAGAAAAAATGCAGACCATAACATGTACATAGAAAAAATACACCATATAGGCCTAGAATGTGGGCCATATTGGCATACAAAATTGATTGTGCTTACAACTATGTACATTGACAAAATGCACCATATAGGCATACAATGTGGGCCATATTAGCATACAAAATAGATTGTGCCTATAATTAGATACCTAGCACAACAATTAGCTCTCTTGATCATCATTTCTTCTAAATAAATTATGCTTTGTTGCTATAGACATAAAGCCATGGGTGTTGGATGCCTCAATACAAGGAGATACTCTCCTCTCAACCTGTGAGTCATCGATTATTTCATTAGCAACTGATGAAAATTATTCTCTTCATAACATATAAAAATTAATACATTAAAATTGTATATTGAAAATTTGATAATTTTTTCAATAACGTAAAATTTTGTAAAATGATTCTACACTCACCGTATTCCATCTAAATGGTTGTCTGGGTCTATGAGACCACATATACACCTACGATGGGGAATCTTATGGAGCATACATATATCATTAGATCTAGAGTTGCATACAATTATGTAAATATCACATAAAATATCATTTCTTAAAGATAAAAATAATTAAACTATGTGTTCTCACCAGTATCCATCCTTGAATCATAACTTGTTAAGGAGATAGTGGATTCTCTGATGTAGAAACAACATCACCTAAACCTTTTTCTTGTCCATAAAGGGTGCCCATAGCATCCCTCATCATATATAAAACTAATAAATGAATAATAAGTAAATCCAATGAACATGATAAAACTTTATGACTATAATATATATTAAAATAGAGTTTTTGTTCAAAAAATTATAATTTAAAAAATTATAAACCTATGTTTAAGGTACACCCATGCCAATTATGGCCTCTACAATAGAATCAAGGCTTGCTAAGGTACCCAAAATATCACCAATCAACTAGATACAAACAACATATAACAAGTTCAGTCAAATAAATTAGTCAATTAAGTAAACACATGTACTAGAAAATAAACTTAATAGTCTTTTACAAACAAAAATAAACTATAATTAAAATTAAATATATGTATCAAATATAGATGGTGAAGTATCTTCTACAACAGAAGCTTGGCATATCCTGATAGGAGTTTTGAAGCTACTATATCTCGCATAGTGTCTAAAATGTTAGTGTCACGTGATGTTAAAGCATCTACATGTGGCATATGATCTGGCATGATACTATCTAGCATGCTAGTGTTTGGCACTGCTAAAACATATACAAATGGCATACTCTCTGGCATGTTAGTGCCCATAAATATACTTTGTGTATGTTGCACTTGAAAAAGAAGTCCCTTACACTTCCTCTCACATGATGTGAAACGATGCATAAGAACCATAACATGAGTAGAAGGAGGGACACTAGCACCTATACCAATACCAACACCACCACTACTGTCACTATCATTGCCACCAATACCACTACCACCAACACCACCACTACCACTAACACCACCTGTATGCTGAGTAGAAGTCTTCAAAGTATGCATACCATGATAAATCATAACTTGTGTCAAACTAGTAACCACCTCAAGGGTGTCCATTTGTATGTTATGATGCAAAATTTTAGGAATAATGGCATGTTATATTGTTTTTATATTTCTCAGAGGTTAGTTATGATGACTTTGGTCCTACCTAGCACTAAGTATATCAAATGAAGACCCACCTCCCATACCTTGGGATGCCTTCATGTCGAAATAATCTGGTATTGCTTGTAGTAAAAACTCATAATACAATTTTCTTAAAAAGCATAATATATCCTCATTATTTTTGCATGGAGGCTTGTCAAACACCATCCACCACCTATCTCAAAAGTTATTTTTAATCTCTTCATGAATTCACCAATCAATACTAATGTGTTTGTAATTCATTGGTGGAGGTTGATTGGTTCTAGGTTTAATAAATAAAGCACACAAATCTTCTTTTGTTATTTTTTTATTCAAATCTTCATATGATAATTTATCAAAATAAAATTATTTCATAGCCTCTCTTCGATGCAACATTGCATCTAGTTATGAAGTCACATTTCTGAAAATTCATTAAAAATAGACTCTAATGTATTAGAAAGTAAAATTTATGCACTACTAGTTGAAGAGTAATTCAAACCATTGATAATTACTTGTAATTGTTAACGTTTAGAATTGTATTACTCATACAATTCAACTTTTTCTTGTGCAAATTCAAACTATTCGGGGTTTTGTCTAACATTTTCTTTAGGAAACGGATCCATCGAACTCATGTATCTAAATTTTAAAAAAAAAAAAAATTTAGCCAATGTAAAAAATCCAATGTAAATTTAAATTCAAAACCCTAGTTTAATAAATAAATATGCATAGAAATGAAAAAATAACATACCTAATTTAGCAAAATAAAATTCTTCTCCCTCTCTTGGCTGTGGGTTTTCCATCTTTAGTCTATTAAAAATGAATAAAGAAGAGAGAACATATGCCCTTTATTATTTGTAAAGGGCATATGCCCTTTACAAAGGGTGTACGCCCTTTGTATTATAGAGGGTGTAAACTCTTTGTAAACTACAAAGGGTGTATTCCCTTTGTAACAGACAAATGCATTTTAGAAAGGGCATATGACCTTGAGGCTTGGGAAAAATCTTGAGCCTTAGATTTTTTTTAAAAGGACATACATGCTTGTAAAAAAATTACAAAGTTGGGGGACTATCATGTTTTTTATCCCCCAACTTTGTGCATCGACCTATATGTGTTGTAGGAATTCCAAAGTACAAGTGTTGGGATTAGAATCTGTATCTATAGCAACATGAGGGAAGGATTGGTCTTTGATGTGTTGAGGTATTTTACTATTTTTGATGTTGTGGCATTGATGCCAAGATCAATATGAAGGTCATTAATTTCAAATTCAAAGTAAATGATATGCATGGTGAAGTGGTATATGACAAGGAGTCTTATGACAAGAGATAATTTGAAGGCAACTTATTGTCTCTCTGTTGAGAGAGAATTTGAAGGCAACATGGAAACTCTTCTATGGTTGATGACATGTTTCAAGATCAAGATTCAAGGTAAAACATAATGTTGAATATTATTCTTGAGGAGCATTATAATTTTATGAGTATGGTTTAATAGTCTTTAAGTTCTGTATGAGGTCTTGGCATAATGTTGTAATGTGACAAGATCATAAGCATATTAAGAGTAGACATATATTCATATAAACCTGATTGAATAATGTTATTGGTTGATATCATTGAAAGCTAGCTTGTTTGAGTTCAAATCTTTGAGTACTAGGTGTCTTGAGAATCCTAGTCTAGCTCTGTGAGAAGTTATATGCATGAATCATAGTGAAGCTTGGTGAATTGTGTAAGTACAGACATGAGAGAGTGTATAAAGTTATGAAAGAATGAGAATGAGACAAATAAGCCTTCAAAATAGTTCCAATATTATTTTTGATGCTTAGTCATTACATGAAGTTGAGTTCATAAGCCATGTACTTGTGAGACTTAGTGAGAAGGCATATGCTTGGTAAGCATGATGAGGTGAGAAGTCTAAGGTTTGAGAGAAAAATATTGGTAGTGTATGATAATGATATGTGTTTTGAGAATTGTACAATAGGTTTCAAGGTATGTTCAAGGTCTAATTATGGCTTAAAGGTTTAGGCTTAGTATGCAAATAGACCTAATGTGGCCTAATGAGGGGTCAAGTTCATTTCCCAAGGTTCCAAAGATATTAAGATAGTTTTCAAAGGTATGACATGTTTTTTCAAGTCTTTTAACATAGTCTAAGGTCAAATTTTGAAGGAAAAAGCATGAAAACTGGTGTTGAGATTTTTAGTGTACACAGAATGAGGTATTACAAACCCGAAAAGGATTTTCTTATGCTCATTGGCACATGAAAAATTTTCATGAGGATCCAAGCTAATTATTGTAATTTGGGAAGGGTCCTATCTAAAATTTCATAACATTGGTTTTAGAGTTGAGGGACAATCCTTTATGAATGATTGTTAAGAATAAAAGGCAGTCTAAACCCTCCTAAAACCCTCATAATGACTCGATAAGGAATATATTGTTTGAAATGGATAAGAATGGATTGGATGACCTATTTTGATGATTGGAACATCTATAAGACTCTCTCAAGTTTATCTAGTTGGCATTGGTCTATCAGAAGAGTGAATGAAAGCTACATAAAACCCCTTATTTCTTGGATTTTTGATGTAGTAGGTAGGGTTGACCAGGTCAAAGCATGAAAAAAATTGGAGGATGATGTGTGAGAATTTTAGTTTGTGACCATTTAATTTTATGTGTATATTTTAGACCTTAAATATGCTAAACTAGTCATAGAATTTGGCCTATCGCTAAAAATGCCTAATGAGAAAAATAATGAGAAAACTAAGCAGAAGTGATAATGAGATTAGGGATGGGTTTAAATGGATTAGGAATGGATAAAAATTAATTGGGTCATTTTTAAACACTTATATCACCTTCGACCCTTGAAATATTTGGATTTTATCATTTACAAGCAAAAATTTGCTTTCAAAATGACGTGTCTAACACAATGAGGTCTGTATAAGGTGAAAACATGAGATTGGTCTATAAGACCAATATTGATATTGAAAATTGTAACATATATATATATATATATATATATATATATATATATATATATATATATATATATATATTTAAATATGTTATAAGGATGATGATGGATCATATAAACCGATTGTAAGTTCATAAATTTGTTCACATAGGTGTTCTATGTCTTGATTTTCATGACTATGTTTTGGAGCTACAGAAAGTTTTATGTGTGTGAGTGAGAATGATGTTCCCAATTATTTTTACATATATTTTAAGAATCCAATACACATTAAGTTTTTATATAGGTATCATAGTTTCATTTTAATACATTTGTATAAATGTCTATGAATGTGTGAATTGTCAAAGGTTCTTGACTGGGTTCTTGAGGCCTGTGTGCAGTTATGAGTGAGCATATGAAGATAATCAGTTTGAGGTATTTTTCCCTATGTGGTGAAATATAATGGAATTTGTGTTGAAAATTATGTCATGGAATTTATATTAATGTGATTTTTTTTTTTTTTTTATGTGTAAAATTTGAGTTTATGATTCATATTTTCAAGACAGACTTTATGGCAGTGAGAAGGCGTAATTACTAGTAGACCTAATTGTGTGGTTCAAGGAATGAAATGAGATAAATGGTGTTGGGGACCTAAGGTGAGATTATCATAGGTATAATTTAAGTATGTGTGAATTTTTTCATCTATTTTTGGAGGCTCAATTTATTCAAAGGTGTCTAAGGTGAAACGTGTGCTTTGAGAAGGCCTAATTACATTAGGTTTCTATTAGGCCTAATGGTGTTTTTGGTCCTTATAGGTGGTGACCAACATATTTAATGGTTGTTTCAATTATGAAACATGTTTTTTGATCTATTCCAAGTGTGATACAAGTATGGATAGGTTTCTGTCCAACCAATATGGGTGAGATCAAGAGTCAAGTATAAAAGGTCTAATAGGCCTAATTTGACTAGTTAGAATATTGAACATATGAGTGAATGATATAGAGGTTTGGAAACCAGGTAGAAGGATTGAATAGCATAAAATAGGTTTGGTGAATATTTCATGAGTTTCTAACATTGATCCTATATGTGATGAATAAGGACATATGACCTAAATTTGCCAAGAAGTGGAATAGTTGAGCGAAGAGGCCTAATAGGTTGTTTAAGAGAGATAAAAGAGTAAGAAGAGAAAAATAAGGTGGTAATCATTAGTTTAGTGAGAAAAAGGTGTCCAAATGTGATAATAGGATCCATGTTACTGATTTGGTTTTGATTTACCTAAGGTGTTGGTGCCTCCTTACAAGTTGATGCTTGCTAAAGGACTAGTTGAGTTGGTGCTTGACTAGTGAGGAGTTGGTACTTCTTGTGGGGTTGGTGCCTCACTAAATATTGATTAATTAATTATAGGACTATCATAAAATATTTTTTTTAGTGGGTTTTATTACCCAAGAGGGTTTCCCACATATCTCTTGTGTTCATATATTATATGCTTATGTGAATGCTTATTTATGCATTGATTGATGTATGTGTTTCAATGAATACTTCATGAATAATAAGTGAAAGTGAATGAATGTTTTAATGCCATTTATTCACACCCCCATCTCATTATATATACTTATAACATGATGATATACTTTATATAAATGAATCATTCATTGAATGCCAAGGTCAGTGAAGAGTCTGTCGTGGTGCATGTACTAGTGGAGGCGAATGCTATGTAGTCTGGATAGTGCCTTGAGCTTTGAGTTTTCTCAATTTATATTGTAATGTTGAGCATGTATCTATATCATATCTAGTAATTTTATGAAATATATAAAAGGTTTTATCATACTTTTGTGATAATATACTAAAAAATCTATGACAAACTGTGGGTAATGCTATCAATCCTCTATCAAGTAATATCTATAAAATTAGCTATGGTCCATCATGTGTACTACCTACCTAAATCTAGATAACTGGGTGAATATTCATAGATGTAATGATATGTATTGAGTGTATATAATAATCTACCTCTAAATTCAAGTGATTTTTTGAGCTTGCATCTGAGGTATTATGAATTGGTTGTGATTCTTGTGTAGGGAAAGGTATGAGTGCCTTAGAATCATCTCTATATTTTGTAGGGCTTATTGGTGTGAATCTCAATCTCCATAAATAATCATCAATTTTAATGGGTGTTGTATTATAATTTTTGTGGTCTAGGAATATGTATCTAATTTTCTAATGTATATTTCCCTGGAGTTAACAAGTACTGGTAACCGTGCTATGAATATCTCATCATTCATCATAGGCGAGGTGAAGGGGGGAGACTATGTTATATAAGGGTCATTTTACATCATGGGTGAATGTAATTTTACTATATGAGGATGTGGAATAAGTGTGAGAATATTGGTAATAAATTCCATGACCTCATATGTATGCATCTATTCTATATGAATCATGTGAGGTAAGGACCCTGTGAGAATATGAGATGCCCCATCTGAATAAATACTTGGGGTAGTAGGATCAATGACTCTATAATATTTGAATGGTTTATTATTGGTTGGAAAAGTGTATATGTACTCATCATGTAAAAACTTGACACATTTGTGCAAGATAAAGGGTATTACATCCATGCCATGTCTCCAAGGTCTCTCGAGAAATAAATTGTAATTCAAATGATTAGACATCACCTAGAATTGGGTGGATAGGGTTTTTGGCCAGACTATGATATGATCCTATGACATATGTTTAATAATTATGCTCAAGTAGGAGTGTACATTCCACCATAACACAAAATAGGACCTTGAACCCATGTCATATGTTCAATAATTATGTTAGCCTTTTCTTCTCTTCATAGATAGTATGTGTTATTCCAAGGGCCAAGCCTCTACATAAGTTTTTTAATTTCACATTCAAGATTATCTTTTAGGGAGATTGAAGCAACATGAGGAAATGAGAAAATTACAACATAGATTCCTTAATAAAATTGTTTAAAGTAATGTTTTAGCTTAACTATTACTGCATCAATATTTCTTACCTTATTATCTTCTCATGTTATGTATCATGCACATATGCAAGCAATTCACCTAGCATTTTTTCACTTGTTGTCCCAACCATCATCAATATAGTGCTAATACTTGTATCTCCTTTGGATATTTCACTATCCATATATAGAAAACTCTTGACATCATCATAAATTTCTTCATCAACAAGTCCTAAAGCTGCTAGACCTAACCCCAAACATGCACCATGTTAAATTACTTGTAAAAATTATAATTTGACTATAATGACGTATTGAATGGAAACATAACTAAGTAAATATATTAATAAAAAAAATCATTTATATTAGTTCACTTATATAATTAAAAATAGGTTCTTAGTTAACATTTGTGTTGCACAAACTTTCACGAGGAACTACTTAATACCTTCTCCACAGTTGGCATGTATAAATCCCAAAACATAAATGGATCCACCATTAGAAAAGGGACTCCCACCCATAGTTGCACCATTATGAGGAATATATAGATCCATAAAATAATGAAATTGTTTAAGGTGACCCCTATGAATGACTCCCAAGCCAGTAGTAGTGCTTAACTTTACCCAGTTTGTATCTCTACTTAGCCATTCTGGAATCACACCATGTTAAATATATA